>CM035136.1:66333669-66918669 GCA_020205605.1 Panax ginseng
GTCAATAGTAACTACCTTTACTAGACGTCAAACCACTTGCCGTTTCGTATTATAGGCGTCGAACCAATTGTTGTTTCACATTACAGGCGTCAAACCACTTTTCTTTTCACATCACCAGTCGTCAAGCCACTTGCCTTTTCACATTTCAAGTGCTAAGCTAGAAATCTTCTATAAATAGAGGCCTAGTACTTCATTATTTTTCACGAATTCATTCAAGCTATAGAAAGTGAAAATATAGAGAGAATAAGAGAGAAAGAAGAAGAGTATTCTGTTACTACACTACTGTAGTATTCAATCTACTACTAATGTAAGGTGTGTTATTCTTTCTTATTCATGAAGAGAACTGTTGTTATTCCATTGCTTATTATTCTGTTGGAATAACCTGTATACGCGGTTTACCCTATACTTGGTGACATTCTTCTATTATTCGGTTGGAACATCCTGTCTGTGTGTTTTACACCGAACCTAGTTCCGTCTTTATTATTATTCTGTTGGAACATCCTGTCTGTGTGTTTTACACCGGACCTGGTTCCGTCTTTATTATTATTATTCTGTTGGAACATCCTGTCTATGTGTTTTACACCGGACCTGATTTCGTCTTTATTATTCTGTTGGAACATCCTGTCGGTGCAAATTTTGCCTTACCTGGTTCCGTTATTATTATTTTGTTAGAATAACCTGTCTATGCGAAGTACCGCATGCATGGTGATTTCTTTTGTTATTCCATTTTTTATTATACTCAGTTGGTTAAAGTTTTGACTTCTATACTCCATGAAATTAGTAGAATATCCTTGATATTTGCGCTTCATCCAGTATCTTTTCATGGAAATATTCTTCTGATCATTCTTGAATTTTACTCTACAAAGCAGTATCATGTTGACAATTTGGACATTATTAGTTCCTAGATAAATTAATTCTTGAACTTGTTTTATTGAATTCTTATATCATTGTCATCATCCTCATGTTTATATTATGTTGAATGTCATCTGTGGCCTGTAGTGCATAGATGGACTTGGTATGATTATGACCAGGGATTATTCGGTGGAATCATGACCGTAATGTTACAAATGATGTGGTAAAAGTTATCATTGGCCCGTAGTGCATTGATGGACAGTTGTTGGCATGATCATGACCATTAATGAATACACGAATGTCCTTGGCTGTAGTGCATGGATAATTTGTGGTCGTGATACTAAAGAATATCCTTGGCCATAGTGCATGGGTGATTCGATGATGTGGATTATTTATTAAGCTAAGTCCCAGCGATGCAAGTCATGAAAAACCTTTTAAATCATAAAAGATAGTAGATTTTATTCTCTACTTGACTCTTTTATTGGATTGTTTGTTCATCATAGCTAAACTTGATGTTGTTATATTTTATCGGTTTAACATTTGTTAAAGTCTAATGATAATTTATTCGCATTATCTTAGTCATAATATTTCTTCTCGGGCTAGTTGAGCTCACCCTTTCTTTCATTATTTTCTTGAAATGAGAACATAATGAGGACTAGTCGGGGGACGAGTGATTCGGTCCCGAGAGGATAGCATTAGTAGTCCTCACTATTCTGCGTGAAATAGTGTGTTAATAATTGTAATGAGGACTCCTTTTGAGTTTGTATAATCTCTAGTAGACAATAATTGTATTCAAACTCACAGTTATGTTTTGTCGTATTGTACACGACAGTTGTATTAGTAAGTTGTATTTGAATTTTGTATCATGTATTTGACGACCTAAGATGGGTGATGTATACCTAATTTTGGGGGCGTCGTAGTTGGTATCAAAGCTTAGGGATATGATCCCTGGCTAAGATGTGAGAATAGTACTAGGAGGGGAGAGACGGGGAATTCCTTTTCTAGTATGACCTACCTAAGTTTATGTAGTATTTAATTGGTCGGTCAGAATTTAGGGATAATATGTTACATGTCAATTAACCTTTGTTTTATGGCAGTAACTAAAAATGACATCCGAGAATGCTGAGAATAGCAATGGAGCACAGGCGACCGTTGATTCACCGCATATTAATAATCAGGATAATGTGCATCAGGAAGGCTACAATCCTCATGCAAACAACAACACTGACCAAATGATGAATGATCAAATGTTCAGGGGCTTTATGCAATTCATGCAACAGCAGGCGAGAGCGACTCCTGTCCAAAATGCAGGTGGAAACACTGGAAACTCTCGGGCGGTCACTACTAAACAGTTCAAGGAGCTGGGACCACTGGAGTTTAAGGGAGAGCCAAAACCACTTATAGCGGAAGCATGGATAAAGCAGATCACCAAGATATTTGATGTCTTGGGATGCTCCGAGGAGCAAAGGTTCCCTTCTTGCCTTTATGTTGCGCGAGAGAGGCGACATCGGTGGGAATCGGTAAAACGAACTCAACCTGTCGTACTGAAGATGTCTTGAGAGAAGTTCCAAGAGCTGTTCAACGACAAATACTTTCCCGAAAGTATTCGTCACATGAAGGAGGTGGAGTTTATCAAGTTGGAACAAAACAATATGACCGGTAATCGCAATACGAGGCTAAATTTATGGAGTTATCCCGGTTCGTCCCCACTTGGTGGATAATGAAGAGAGAATGACACGGATGTTTTAAGAGGCTTGAAGCCGGAGATACGTCAATATTTTATTTCTCATAAATTGTGTTTATATTCAGATGTTGTAAATAGGGCTCAGTTAGTGGAGTGCGATAACGAGTCAACGCAACTAAAAAAGAGCAGTCGACAAAATGATAATACCAGCGAAAGCAGTCATCGAAGCGGTGACAACAAGCGTGGAGGGAATCAACAGGCCAGAAATGGTAACCACTTCTATTGGTAATCGTACAAAACAATAAGAATGGACATTTCAAGAAGAGGAGATTCAACAATGATGGAAAGACGTCAAGACCAAAGACTTTGTCGTTAAGGAAGGAGAACGACCACCTATCATATGTTTCAAATGCGGAAGGGAGGGGCACATCAGTCCAAACTGCGCGATGTCGTCCAAAACATGTTATAATTGTGGAAGAGAAGGTCACTTACCCCGATTTTGTCGTTCACCGAAGATAAATTCAGCTAGGATGGAGGCACCAAAGGCCGTCCCAGAAAATTCAAAACCGGTAGTGCAAGGGAGAGCGTTTGTTGTGACCTCCCAGAAAGTAAGGAACCCGAATGAGGTCATCACGGGTAAGCTTATCATAAACTCTAACGAAATCTATACTTTATTTGATACCGGTTCTACCCATTCTTTTATTTCTCCTACTTGTGCTCATCGATTAAATTTGACTCCGGAGAAATTAGACTTTGACTTATCTGTGGAAACCTTCATTACATCCACTGTTTATAAGTCTTGTTTGGTTCAAATCGGTACCCTCACATTACCTGTAGATCTTATTTCATTGAAAATACTTGCATTTGACGTGATTCTAGGGATTGATTGGTTAACTACTCATCATGCAAAAATTGATTGTTTCCGTAAGGTTGTTAGCTTTCATATTCCTAATCAACCTATTATGCGAATTCAAGCGACCAAACCATTAAAATCAACCACGGTCATCTTAAGCCATAAAGCTATTCGTTTATTGAAAAATGGATGTCAAGCTTTCTTAGCTCATGTCACAGATTTAAACAAAAATACGTCAGTTTTGAACGATATTTCTATTATTAATAAATTTCCTAACGTATTCCCCGAAGAACTTCCTGGCCTACCCTCTGAGCGTGAAATTGAATTTTGTATCGACCTTGAACCCGGTATAAAACCCATTTCCAAAGCCCCATATCGAATGGCTCCTGTTGAACTTCAAGAGTTAAAGACCCAACTGCAGGAATTGTTAGACATTGGCTTTATTCGTCCTAGTACCTCTCCTTGGGGTGCTCCTGTTCTATTCGTGAAGAAGAAAGATGGGAGTATGCGACTTTGTATTGATTAACGGGAGTTGAATCATGTCACCATCAAAAATAGGTATCCATTGCCACGTATTGATGACCTGTTTGACCAGTTGCAAGGAGCCAAATTCTTTTCAAAGATTGATCTTCGTTCCGGATATCACCAATTGAAGATTAGAACTGATGACATTCCAAAGACGGCTTTCAGAACTCGGTACGGGCATTGTGAATTCCTAGTCATGTCCTTTGTATTGACTAATGCTCCTGCTGCCTTCATGGATATGATGAACCGAGTATTCAAGGAATATTTGGATCACTTTGTGGTCGTCTTTATTGATGACATCCTTATTTATTCCAAAAGCCGTGAAGATCATGAGCAACACTTGAGGCTAACACTCCAAAAGCTTCGTGAATACAAGCTTTATGCCAAGTTGAAGAAATGCGAATTCTGGCTTGAGGAAGTAGCATTCCTTGGGCATGTAGTATCAAGTCATGGAATATCTGTTGACCCAACAAAGATTGAAGCAATTCAAAGATGGGAGCAACCTAAATCAGTGACCGAAGTACGTAGCTTTCTCGGTTTAGCTGGTTATTATCGGAGATTCGTGGAAGGATTTTCTCGAATCGCAACTCCATTGACTCAGCTGACTTGGAAAGATACAAAGTTTGGTTGGAGCGAAGAATGTGAGAAGTGTTTTCAAGAACTCAAGAGGAGACTCATTTTGGCACCTGTTCTGACAATACCATCTGGCTCGGAGGGATTTGTCATCTACAGTGATGCTTCGGGCAAAGGGTTGGGATGTGTTCTCATGTAATATGGAAAAGTCATAGCCTATGCCTCAAGACAACCCAAAGAATATGAGAGGAATTATCCTACTCATGATCTAGAGTTGGCAGTTGTTGTCTTCGCACTAAAGATTTGGAGGCATTACTTGTATGGGTAGAAGGTGGAGATCTTTACGGATCATAAAAGCCTCAAATATTTCATTACTCAAAAGGAACTCAACATGCGACAACGATGTTGGCTTGAACTGTTGAAAGATTATGATCATACCATCCAATACCATCCTGGAAAAGTGAACGTGGTAGCTGACGCATTGAGTAGACGATCATATGCAAGTATGAGTGCGATATTGTCAACGCAAAGGCCCATTTTGTGTGACTTACAAAGGATGGAGATAGAGTTAAAGACTCCAGGGACCTATGTTATGATGGCGAATATACGAGTAGAACCGACTTTAATCGATAAAGTTAAAGTTGCTCAAGTTACAGACCTGGAGCTGATGCGTATAAGGAAGAAAGTGCAAGAAGGTCCTATGCCGGAAGCAAGAATCGATGAAGAAGGAATACTTCGAGTCAACTCTAGACTTTGTGTTCCTAACGACCCTGATTTAAAGTATAAAATCATGATGGAGGCGCACAACACACCGTTTTCAATCCATCCTGCGAGTACCAAAATGTATCATGATATTCGTCATACATTTTGGTGGAGCAATATGAAGAGAGAGATAACGTTGTTTATCTCAAGGTGTCTAACTTGTCTACGAGTTAAAGCGGAGCATCAAGTACCAAAAGGTCCATTGCAACCACTTGAAATTCCAAAATGGAAGTGGGAGCACATTACCATGGATTTCGTTACCAGTCTTCCTAAGGTTTCTCAAGGCATAGATGCGATTTGGGTCATTGTTGATAGATTGACAAAGTCTGCTCATTTCTTACCAATACGAAAAACTTATACACTTGAACGTCTTGCTCGTATGTGCATAAACGAGATTATAAGACTGTATGGTATGTCGGTATCCATAGTTTCTGATCGAGACCCAAGATTCACTTCACGATTTTGGGTTAGTTTGCAAAAAGCTATGGGCACAGACTTACGATTTAGCTCGGTATATCATCCTCGATTTTACTGGACAATGGAGAGGACTATTCAAACTCTTGAAGATCTATTAAGACTCTGTGTCCTTGTTTTCAAGGGAAGTTGGGATAAGTTCTTACCATTGGTGGAGTTTTCCTACAACAACAGTTATCAAGCAAGTATTGACATGGCTCCATTCGAAGCGTTGTATGGAAGAAAGTGTCGTTTCCAAGATGTTGGGATGAGGTGGGTGAAGCAACGTTGTTGGGACCGGAGTTGAATACGTGTGACTACGGAAAAGATTCAAACGATCCGACAACGTATAAAAACCTCACAAGATCGACAAAAGAGAGTTATCTTGATCTTCATCTAAAGGACGTGGAATTCGATATAGAGATCATGTGTTGTTGCGTGTTGCTCCATGGAAAGGAGTTACGAGATTTGGAAAGAGAGGAAAACTCAATCCTCGATTCATCGGCCCATTTTTAATCCTCGATCGAGTAGGAACTGTGGCCTATAGACTCGCTTTACCGCCAATTATGTCTCGTGTTCATAATGTTTTTCACATATCCATGTTACGTAAATATGTGAAAGACCCGAATCACATTATTGAGTTAGAACCGGGCGAAATAGCAGAAGATTTGACGTATAAAAAGGTTCCTGTTCAAATCTTGGATAAGAAGGAACATATTCTACGCTCCGAGGTTATACCTCAAGTCAAAGTTTTGTGGAGAAACCACGATGTTGAGGAAATGACTTGGGAGTTAGAATCTGAAATGAAATCAAGGTATCCTTACCTCTTCGACATACCAGGTACGTACCCTAATTTCGAGGGCCGAGATCCACACATAGATAGCGTTTACAATGAGAATTCGGATTGTTCCAACTAAAACGATTAAGAAGGGGAGGTTATAAGACCTCAACTTTTATAAATAAAGATGAATTTTCTATAAATATTATTTTTGAATATTATGGAGTAAATTTGATATAATGTTATAGTTGTGGGTAATATTTATAAATTTTTCAAAGTAAGCAAGTTGTTATAAAATATTCATTTAGTCGGGGAATATTCTTTTTGTCGGGGAATATTCGTACGACGACACAATCATTGGTGGACCCCACAACGGAAATATTGTCGGATTGAGAAAATGACAAAAATACTTTATGAAAATAACGACGGAGGTGTTACCGTTAAATCTGAACTAACTACCCGGTAGTAAAAGTACAAAGATGTCTGGCGTGGTTGCATAGTAGCACACTACGGTATTGATTATTGATGCTTACGTGAGAAGTCACTCACCTATACTCAATTATTACTTTCTGATGAATTGTTGCATCATATCTCTTATATTATTGATTCAATTATTGTCACAAAGATTATCATCAGATAATATGTTATATTATTAAATCAATAATTGAGGCGACAAGTTATAAATGATTAATAATTGTTGAAAGATTAAATATGTGTTGATTAAAAATAAAATGATTTGTGGTAATATTTATTCAATCCTTGATGTATATAAAGAGTCTATTATGAGACGTTTGTGGTAAGTTTGGTTATTTTATGGGGGGCCCATATGTCATCATCTAAGAGTCTCTTCGTCAATAGTAATTACCTTCGTCAATAGTAATTACCTTTGTGATAACCCGGGATTTCGAATAATCAAAAATTTGCGAATAATTTTTTTTTATTTATTAATATTAATATTAATTATCAATTTTGTGACAAGTATCTGTGATACGAGTCTCGAGAAAGTCAATTTGTATATTGACTAATAAAAATTAGAGTAGAGTTGTGCTTAACAAGATTAGAAACCCTAACCCTAATTTCTGGAACGGGATTCGATAGAAAATATAATTAAAATAATTATATTTATGAGAATGTGTTTGATCAGATATAGAAATAATGATCAACGATTGATCGGATAAGGTTTAAAATTAATAAACCCTAATAAGAGATTAGAAACCCTAATCTCAGGATTATAAACCCTAATAAACCGTTAGAAACCCTAATCGTATGACGGGAAACACTAATTTAAAATCCGAGAATCCTAAAACCCTAATTAGGAAACTCTAATCCTAATCGGGAAGCCTAATGTGTGTATTAAACTTTAATATGATTAGAAAACTCTAATTATATTTTAGTTATTTTAATTTCTATTTTACAAACCCTAATTGTAATTTAGAAAATTTATTTATCTAATTAAAACCCTAATTTGTGGGTTATAAACCCTAATGACCATTTTGACCCTAATTGCTAAATTAAGCAATTTTAATTAGGAATATTAATTCTAATTAGCAAGATTGAATTTTATGATTAGGAAATATTAATATAATTATTGAATCCTAATTATAATTTTGGAATATTAATTTTCTATTTTGAAAACCGAAATTTGAAAATCTTGGAAATTAAATTGCAAACCTAAAGAGTTTAAACCTTAAACCCTAAAGGGTTCAAACCTTAAACCCTAACCCAAACCCTAAACCCTAAGGGTTTATGAATTGGACAAGTATGCCATTAAAATTAATTTATAAATGACCAAAATGCCCTTTTAGTTTATTTTAATTGGATAACTTGCATTATTGTTAGCTACCTTTAGTTGTTGAACAACTTTGTTGACTTGTGTGACACAAAATCAGCAGCAAAAATCGTGCATAACATCAGCCATAGCAACAAGTCATAATATATATAGATTCAAGAGAGAGAAAGTCTCAAAATTTTGCCATTTTGCTCATTTGCTCTCACCAACTCCTTCTCCCATCAAAACCTACGAATTTGCTTAGTATATCAGTCCTAAATACAGCCACTAGATCAATTAATAACAGATTGGAGAGCCAAGATCTAAAATTATTCAAGAAAAGGTATAAACCAAATTTTTATTTTTGATCTTGTATGCTTTGAAAAATTTTGTGTTTTTGTGTTTAGAATCTTGCTAATGGATGTTTTATGAAGATCTATGATGATCTATCATGAATCCATAGCATCAAAGTGCCTTAAAATGATTTTTTTTCAAAATCTATTATTGAACATTTTCAGTGGTCTGACACGAAATGTCAGTCGCTCTAGATCTTTTTGTGTTTACGAGTTTTGATGTTTTATTGCTTGTATCTGTAGCTTGTTATGTTGGCTTTAATCTGAAAGTGGTGTTGCAGCCATTAGATGTCTAGAGTTCGTTTTATTTAAGGTCAAACATCGTTGACCGACGTTGACTGCTCAAAAATCTTGGCAGCCCAGAAATTTAAAACAGCTTCGGACAACTTTTTATATGGTCCGGATCTGTTAGTCAGTTTTGTTTTTGATGTTTTTGTTTGGTACATCTTGTAACTGGTTATGTGGACTCTCGATCCATGGTTTTAGATCTCTTAAACAGTTAGTATATTAAGTTTGGTGTGTGGTCAAACGTGTCTAGTTGATCACAAAGTGAAATTTCTGGAAATTCCAGAAAACACAAGAACAGCCCTCTGAAAGGGTTTGACCGAGGTGTATCTTATGGATCTGTTGTTTTTTAGTTGCTGTCTTGATATGTGAATGTTCTATGACATAAGGACTTCAACTTAGAACCATTAAACCACCAAAATCATGAACAGAGTATAGATTAAATTGAGCATGAAAGTGTCCACTTGACATCTTTATGCGGGTTTCGGTTTCCCGAAAAACCCGGATGTGGTCCGACAAAATGTATTCGAGAGCCCAGATCGTTATGTTATGTGGTGTTATGACTTAAGTTCTGACTGATTATTGTAGTATTACATTTGTTCTACACGATCACACTTCAAGATAGCCCAGAACACGATCAGAGTGGATTTTATGAATGGTCAAACGTGCACCCACGAACACTGAGGTTGTCAGTGTTCTTGAGTCAAGAACACCAAAGGCAACAGATTTGTGTTGCTAAAGGCTATAGCGACGGATTAATTAGTATTATTTACTGTTTTTCAGGAAAATGATTAAAAATTAGAAATAAATTATAAAAATTACCAAAAATTGTTTTAAAAATTATTTTAAATTATGAAAAATAATTTCTGACCAATTGGAATATTTTTATTTAATATTTATAATTATTTAAATATTAAAAGTATTTAATTTATTTAATTAGTGTATTAAATAATTTAGACAAAAATGATTTAATATTATGAAAAATCATTTTTAAATAAGAATAATGTATTTAAAAATATTTTGAGTTATAAAATGTGACTTTTAATATTTTTAGAGAATTTTCATTAATAATTTAATATTAATGATATTAGATTTATTTAATTATTAAATTAAATAAATAAGTTAAAAATGATTTTATTAATTTAAAAATCATTTTAAATAAGAATAAAGTGTTAGAAAATATTTTGATTTATAAAATATAATTTTCAATATTTTTGGAGAATTCTCATTAATAAATTAATATTAATGATATTAGATTTATTTAATTATGATATTAAATAAATGAATTAAAAATGATTTTAATTATTTAAAAATCATTTAAAAATGAGAACAATGTTTTAAAAGTATTTTAAGTTATAATTAATGACTTTTAATATTTTGATAATAATTACATTAATATTTAAATATTAATGGTGATGATTTAAAATGATTTTAATTACTTTAAAAATCATTTAAGTAGAATATTAATGATTTAAAAATATTTTAAGTTATTAATAATAACTTTAATATTTTGACAAGTATGTAATTAATATTTGTATATTATTAAATATTAATAATAATAAGATTATTTGATAATTAATTCATTTAAAAATGATTTAAGTGTGAAAAATTATTATAAATTATAATAATTGTTTACAAATTATTAAAAGCTTCCAAAAAATATTATAAACGATATTTGACTTATCTAAAATAATATTGAAGCTTAGATACTAAGTTTAATTGACAATCAATGTGTTAATTGTCGGATAGGGTGACCAGAACACCGAGAATGGACCAAAGTCCAACCAGACCGAACTAATTAAACTTGATAAGTGTTTATATAGGTTATAAACACTGATGTGGTTATGTGGTAATGTGCCTAGGAGAAGTTTGACTGTAGAATACAGTGTTACGTGTTATAAATGATTGTGCTAATTGTGAGACCGAAATTGTTGAATATAGGTCTTACGAACGCAGTTAATTATATTGTGTAGCTGTAATCAACGCGAAAGGCAAGTTTCCTAACTCAACCTTGAGTTATATTCATTCAATTACTATAATGGTTAATTATTGCTAATTATACCATGTACAGGGAATTTATTGTTGATTATTCGCAGTTAGTGCATGTATAATAATTCAAATTGAATTACTAACTCGGAGAATATACATTTATAGAATAACTGTTGTTGGATATTCATATTCATAGAAGATAGAATTGACAGTACAGATAATTCCTGTTTATTGTCAAATTATGTTGAGAAATGTCTTAGCTAATTATTCTGACTAGACGAACATTTGTTAGAATTTGATAAATTCAAGAAAACAATTCAATTGTTATTGGTAGATCGATGCCAATTATTTCAGCTAGATCGATAAGTAAATAGAATTTGAAATCATAGTATTTCGTTGTTAAATCAAAATCTTGATTCTGAGACTGAGAAGAACAACCTTTTATATAAAGGAAACATCTTAGGTCGTATATTCGACCATTGCGCACTGTTAAGTATTATGCATAATATCGGGTACAAGGAGTTGGCCGGCTCTAAGTACTTGCAAAGGGGTATGATTTAATCTTTATGGTTATCTGATACTCCTGCGTATGTATCAAAGTAAATCTTTGATAGATACCCGAGAAAATAAGTTCAAAGATCTGGTGAGATCACTCAGCATAAATCTGGAAAATATTCCACTTTGTTATTGCGTAGAATTGATTCTTGATTATTTAATAGAATATCGTAGAAACTTTGAAAGCGTTGTACTCTTTCATTATTAGATTATTGCGTTGCCTAGAATACTAGAAAACTTGTTATTGATTAACAATTTGTTCAGCTATTTCAAAGTTCACCGAACTTTGGTTTCATTCTATCAAAATAGATAGTCTGTTCATGTTGATTCATATACCTTTATTGTATGTCTTAAGTTGCGGGGAAAACTAGTTGCTCACCCTTACTATAAATAAAATATTTCAGCTAGGAACGAAGAGGCCAGCGGGTCAAAGAAGAACAAAGGCAAAGGCAAGATGCTGGAATAGTTAATGAACACTATTATTATTATGTTGTATTATAAACCCTTTTTGTTTATCTAAGGGGTATGTTTGTAATTTTAAGGTTAGCAAACCTGGGACTTATGTATTAACAACTTATGTTAATGAGTTATGTATTCCTATTTCTATATGAATGGGTAGTTAGATGTTATTATAATATGGATCGTGAACACCAAACTCGGGGGTCAGGTAACCCAGATTTGGGGGTGTCACAACCTTCGTCAATAGTAATTACCTTCGTCAATAGTAATTACCTTCATCAATAGTAATTACCTTCGTCAATAGTAACTACCTTTACCAGACGTCAAACCACTTGCCATTTCATATTACAGGCGTCGAACCGATTGTCGTTTCACATTACAGGCGTCAAAGCACTTTTCTTTTCACATCACCAGTCGTCAAGCCACTTGCCTTTTCACATTTCAAGGGCTAAGCTAGAAATCTTCTATAAATAGAGGCCTAGTGCTTCATTATTTTTCACGAATTCATTCAAGCTATAGAGAGAGAAAGTATAGAGAGAATAAGAGAAAGAAGAAGAAGAGTATTCATTACTACACTACTGCAAAGATTCAATCTACTACTAATGTAAGGGTGTTATTCTTTTCTTATTCATGAAGAAAGCTGTTGTTATATCATTGCTTATTATTACATTGGAATAACTTTTGTATACGCCATTTTACCCTATACTTGGTGACATTCTTCTATTATTCATTTGGAACATCACATGCATGTGTTTTACAATCAACCTAGTTCCGTCTTTATTATTATTACTGTTGGAACATCCTCATGCATGTGTTTTACACCGGATGCGTTCCGTCTTTATTATTATTCTGTTGGAACATCACATGCATGTGTTTTACACCGGACACGGTTCCGCTTTTATTATTATTCTGTTGGAACATCCTGTCTATGTGTTTTACCCCGGACCTAGTTCCGTCTTTATTATTCTGTTGGAACATCCTGTCGGTGCAAATTTTGCCTAATCCGGTTCCGTTATTATTATTCTCATTGGAATAACTTTTGTCTGCTGCACCGCATGCATGGTGATTTCTTTTGTTATTCCATTTTTTATTATACTCAGTTGGTTAAAGTTTTGAATTCTATACTCCATGAAATTAGTAGAATATCCTTGGTATTTGCGCTTTATCCAGTATCTTTTCATGGAAATATTCTTCTGATCATTCTTGAACTTGTTTTATTGAATTCTTATATTATTGTCATCATCATCATGTTTATATTATGTTGAAAGTCATCTGTGGCCTGTAGTGCATAGATGGACTTGGTATGATTATGACCAGGGATTATTCGGTGTAATCATGGTAGTAATGTTACAAATGATGTGGTAAAAGTTATCATTGTCCCGTAGTGCATTGATGGATGCTTGTTGGCATGATCATGACCATTAATGAATACACGAATGTCCTTGGGCAGAGTGCATGGATAATTTGTGGTCGTGATACTAAAGAATATCCTTGGCCGTAGTGCATGGGTGATTCGATGATGTGGATTATTTATTAAAGTCGAGTCTCGTGATAAAAGTCATGAAAAATCTTTTAAATCATAAAAGATAGTAGATTTTATTCTCTACTTGACTCTTTTAATGGATTGCTTGTTCCACTCTTTGCTATACACTTGATGTTGTTATATTTTATCGCTTTAACATCTTGTTGAAGGCTAACGATAATTTATTCTCGCATTATCTTAGTCATAATATTTCTTCTTTGGGTTAGTTGAGCTCACCCTTTCTTTCACTATTCTCTTGAAAATGAGAACATAACGAGGACTAGTCTGGGAACGGAGTGACCGTCCAGAGGATAGCATTAGTAGTCCTCACTATTCTTTGAAATAGTGTGTTAATAATTGTAATGTGGACTCCTTTTGAGTTTGTATAATCTCTAGTAGACAATAATTGTATTCAAACTCACAGTTATGTTTTGTCGTATTGTACACGACAGTTGTATTAGTAAGTTGTATTTGAATTTTGTATCATGTATCTGACGACCCAAGATGGGTGATGTATACCTAATTTTGGGGGCGTCACACCACAGCCCCAACGTAGGTCCTCCCATCATTCAAAATAATAATAATAATAGTAATAATAATAATAATATTAAGAAAAATAATAATTATTATTTCAAAATAATAATAAGAACTTCAAATTAATAATAATAATTTCAAAATAATAATAACAATAATAATAATAAAATTATAGTTACTTTATATATATACTAGATGTGTCCCGTGCCTTCGGCACTGTATAGACGGTGGGATTTATCCCAAACTTTGGACGGCCCAGATGATTTATTGAGTGAGCGAAAAATTCAAAATTATTTGTATTTTATTAAATAGATTTAGTTTATTGTGGAGATTTAAGATGGGTATATATATATATATATATATATATATATATATGGTAATAGAATTTATCTAATACATAAAAAATACTCCTTCCTATTCAGATTAAATGACATTTTAGAGTTAAACACGCTTATTAAGAAATAATACAAAATGTCTTTTGTATCCCTAATTAATTATTTTCCTCTCCACAATTGTCTCTTCTCATTCTCCACAATTGTCCCTAATTAATTATTTCTCTCTCCACAATTGCATTTACTAAGCATATTAAATAGAGGGCTAAATTAAGAAAAAACAGGGCAAGATTGCATAGAGATTCCAAAACGACACTTATATAGGATAAAATTAAACTACCTAAAACGTCATTTAATCTGAATAGGAGGGAGTATAACATAAGAATGGGGGCCCATATATATATAGCCGTGTATATTCTATTTGTACGCAGTCAAAACTGTGTCGTTTTAGCATATTTATTTTTGATTTCTGATTTGGGAGGAGAGACGCTGTTTTTTAATAAATAATAGACAATATAATTTTGAAAAAAAGAATTAAATATTCAATGTAAACTTTTGAATCTAATTATAGATGATAAATATTGCTAATTTTAAAGTGTATATATATATATATATGGTTTAATTCATGGCAACCGGTTGTTAGGAGTAATATTCTAGCAACCATCATCTCTACCGTTAATCAGTATAATTAATGGCTAAGATTGAAAAAAATAAAAGTCTTGTCGCTAAAAAATAAAAGTTATTTGAATTGTAATTTAGATTATTGATTATTGTATTTATTAAAAATAAATAAATTAACATTCATTCATTAATACTATATTTTAAAACTCATTATTTTTTTTCTTATTCTAGCTATAGTTGTAATTAAAGTATTCATTTTAAAATTTAATATTTCAAAAATGATAATAACTTACTCAAATTATAATTTAAAACATTAATCATTATATTTATTAAAAATAATAAAATTAACATTCATTTATTAATAAACTTTACTTTAAAATTCATTATTTACTTATAATTACACAACTTTTATCTTTTTACTATAAACCTTTTTAGAAATCTAGATCTAGATTTCTTAATGTTTGCTGAAGAGACGGAGGATCGTGGATTGGAGTGTGGAGAGAAAGGAACGGAGGTGGGAGAGGGAGGATTCAGCACGATGGAGGGAAGAGAGTTGGGAGAGGAGGTTAGTGTGGCGGAGCCGGAGGCGAGGGGTGGCGGAGGAGAAGTGGGTGGAGTCAAAGTCTGGGAGAGGAATACTGAGAAAATTGGGTCGTAGGTGAAGGAGTCGAAGGGTGATGAGCGAGATGAGGAGGAGTGTAGGGATGCGGTGGTGGTGGCATTGGGAGTGTGAACTATCGTAGCTGTTGCGATGGTGGGGGTGGTTTTATCTTTAAAGGTGGGTCGTTCTCTCCTTCTCCTTCAGCCTCTTCCATTATTACCCAATTGAAGGTACACATTTCATTCCTTTTGAATTTTCCCTAAAATTAGGTTTTTGGTAGAAATTGAATCTGTTTCGTGATGGTCTTTGATGGAGGCAGTAATTGAGTGGTCATCGTGATGGTCTTTGATGGAGGCATAATGGTTGTGCTTAGGATAATATTGACTTCCTGCATTGATAAGAACATTAGCCTTTTTCATATTTTGGGTTCTTCGCTATATAAACATTATAGAAAGCTGGATTTACATATACCACATTATTATACTGATTATGAAATTTCCTTTTACAACTGAAGTCATGAAAAAGTAGTAATTAAGAACACTTCAACTTGAGCATCTGGGTTCCTATTGAAACAAATAACCCGTATTGCATTGATTCTCACTGGCATGCACCTGTATATATATCTGACAAGGTAGAGCCAAAAGCATCGGAGAAGAAAGTAAGGCCCCTCATCATTTAATAACACAGACCAATGATTTGGAGGTTTAATGATATAATTTTGTACTTTTCAAAACAAATAAATTATATGACTACTTCATAAAATATGGTGGGATAATAAGTGTAAACTATGTATGACCCATTACCAAATCATTGTACTATATTTGTGTTCTTAACAATTTTCAATATAATAGAATCAGTGGGATTGAATTACTACAGTTGTTTTGTAATGAGCAGTAAGGTCAATTTTGCAGTCGACGACAATTTTATTCGAGCCACAACTATGTTTTAATTTATTTTGTATGTCATGGAATGGATTTGTATTGTTGGTTATCCATACTGTATGGAATCAAAAATCACTTGTTAAGTATGCATGAAACATTATGCAGCTAGACATTTCAGTTTGAACTGGTCCTCTATAGGATTTAAGGTGATAATTGGAAATTTGAGAGAGCTAATTTAGCGTAGCTCACAAGTCACGAGTATAGTAGAACCCTCATTTTCTCATAAGATAGGTAACATTCATTAAACTAGAATAAATTTTGTAACTTATTTTGATACAACATCATATTCATATAAATTACTCTATCTTCTCAAAATTCTCAATGGAATGTCTCTATGGTTTCTCCGATGCTCAAGTTGCTGTAAAGATGCTCTCACCAACATCAGTTAAAGGGTACAAAGAATTTCAGACTGAGGTAAGTTATAGAACAGTTCTAGTTTCCATCCCCATCACTAACTAAATATAACAAGGCGTTGGGCGATGTTATCAAGAGTCGAGTTACAATATATTTGTAAGTTAATTGAGTTGTTTTGGTTGGTAATCCCGAGTTAATCATTTAATACAATATCTATCACTCCTAAGTATTTACATGCATATATACAATAATTTAATCTACTCTAAACTCTTCGTATCCAGCACTAAATAGATCATAATTCCTAAGTATCTAATGCATGTATATACATATACATACAATAATTTAATCTCTATGCATGCATGTATAATGCCCGTGCGGCCATGTCTTGGGCGGATTATCTATCTAGTATTAGTAACAACTCGACTTCAGAAACAAGTATGATTTCATCTCGGACCTTACAATTTGTGGAAAATGCTGACTATTAACTGAAATGTAAACCAAAAATCATGCTCCAATGAAAGTGTTAATGGGGAAATTCAGTTGGTGCATAAGTTAGATGTACTAGTTAGGCATATGTAGCATCATTTGTATCCTGTTCTTACCTATTTATGAACTTCTACAATGTGACCTTGAATTGCAGGTCAAGCTTCTTATGAGTGTGCATCATAAGAATTTAACAGCTCTTATTGGCTACTGCAACGAGGGCACCAATATAGGAATTATCTCATCTGGCCAGTTTTATATATATCCTTCAAGAAAAATGATGGCATTAATTAATAATTATTCATTTTATGTTTCCTTACGTTTAAGTGCCTGATTCATTAGCAAACTATTAAATTTTCATGTTTCCTCGCATGTTAATGCATATTTATTATCGAACTCTATTGAATGTTTCTTTAGCTTTGAGCATAAATATATAACTTTAAAATGTCATTTGATTATTTAAAGTTTTGTTGTCATTGCTTGTAGTAGAGGAATTTGTAGTTTATTAATGTAGCTTTGGCGGATCATAGCGATTTCTTACAAGTTGGTATTCCACTTAAATTCAGGGTTTTTGTCAATTTTACGCATCTTGTTTTGTAAGATTTGTGTTTTCACCAGTTCATTTCTTCATTTTCTTTTGAATTATGATTGTATTTGCAATATTGTGATATTTTATGTCTAATTTCAATAATTTCTTGTAGGATGATCAGTTCTTTGGCTTTTTTAATAACTATTCATCGTTTGTGATTTTTCTTGTCCTCCTTAATTTCCAGTGCTAGACTGCTAGCTGTTGTACTAGAGTATGTCTAAATGCTCTGCTTTTTCAAAGCAATTGTTGTATTAGGTACCGTTTTTAATTTTTTTAATCACTTTCAATTTTCTCTGACTTTCATTTCTCATTCTTTTTCTGCTACCTTTTTCAACCCTTTTTCTCCAGTGTAACTAATTTGACTTTTTGAGTATATGCGCATCTCTTCATACCAATAAATGGGTAGATTTGAGGATTGGTAATTCTTTTGTCCTTGGAGATTTAAATTCCCAAATGCTCCTTTTGGTCTAGCCTGGTGTTGTAACGGATCAATTTATTTTCTTAACATATTGTAAGCACATATTTTAACCCTTTTTTTGTTGCCATGATTTTTCAGGGGCATCTAGTGTGGGAGCAACTGTAGGTATCGGTATGTCTGTAGCAGCCTTCTTCATGCTCTCAGTTGTTGCGGCTTATGCAGTTTATGTAAGGTTGTCAAAGTTGTAAAAAGATAGAATTTTAAAACTTCAACTAATAAGCCGAAGAAGAAAATTAATCTGAAACACAATCATTGTAAACATATTTAAATTGCCTTTTATGGAGAACGCGGTAATCTTAGCCACATCTCTTCATTTAACAAGTCTAGTTTGAAGCTGAGGAATGTCTCTCTCAAGACAAAACTACATTTATCGGTTTAAAAAACATATTTTTCACATATACCCAGTTTTTTAATCCATCTATCTCAGTCTTTAAAGGTTGCCATATCATACGACACTTGTGACCGTGTCTACATATAATAAATTTTGAGAATTTTTTTATATTAGACTATTTTCTTATTACTATGAGTAATGTTGATATAAAGCTTGTGATAGAAATCAAGTAATTATTTTAAATGAATAACATGAGACTTGAGGAAGGATGAGGTTTCATTCTATATAAGAAAGTAAAAAGTTGTATTGTCATCATTATTAACCTGTAAAATGTATGTTCATTTGTAGCATTATTTATGAGCACCAATTATTATCTTAATCCGTGTGTCAATGTATACCCACAAGGAGGTTCACGAAGCACATGCTTGTCTTCTTCAGGATATTTGATTTAGATATTAATTTGGTAGTCAATAAAAAGGGTATTACCTTCTTCCATGTCCCTTGGTTAGTAAGAAAATAACACAACATTGTTGTCTTTGTGTATTGATTTTGGCACTAAGTGCCTTTGGTGACCTATTTGCTTCATTTTTCTGAATTGCTATTATTTTTAAATACGTGCAGAAAGATTGCTTCTACGACCTGCCTTACAATACGGTGTATCAAATTTCTGTGCTACGTTTACGGAAGACAACAGACGAAATTATGAAGTGTACTCTCTCTCTCTATATATATAGATATATACTTTGATTGAAAAACTGTGGTAGCTTTAGATGGTTAATGTTAAGATAATGAATGATTATATAGTGGATGATTTTATTAAGTTAATAATATTTTAGTTTTTTATATTTTTGCAATTATTTACTATGGGGACATTGAGCCAGCCAGGTACACAAAAAGAATGTCAAATTTTGATTTGATAATAATATAATTCGTTACCAAAGCATTGAACAAGTTTTAATATAGCAACAATTTTTTATACATTTAGCAACAAATTTTCGTTGCTAATGGCATTATAAATATAATATTTGGCAACGAAAAATTAACCTAATAACAACGGAGAGGATATTGTTGCTAATACTAAAATAAAAGGTAACATTTTTTATCGTTGCAAATCATATCAACTTTCGTTGCACATATAAAGAAACGACAACATATAATGTCGTTGCTAATCGACGACTTTCGTTGCTATTGAAAAATAACCAGAAACAAATATTTTCGTTGCTGATTCAGCATAATGTCGTTGCCAAATAATATAATCGGCGAAATAAAATCGCTAAGCAAAAGTTTACATTCCGCAACGAAAAGCAAGCTTAGGCAACAATTTTCATAATTTACTGCAACGAAAAATGTCGTTGCAAAATGGTGTCAATTGCAACGAAAATGCATGGTCGTTGCAAAAAAAGAGAGTTCATTTCGTTGCCAATTAATAGGCTTTTGCAACGAAATGGGGTTTTAAAACGAAATTTTAATTATACGCAACAATACATTTTGTTGCTAAAGGATCGATGTCTTTGTACGAAAGCCAAATTTCGTTGCAAAATATATTACTTTTGGCAACGAAAAAAATACGTTCGTTGCGGAATAATTAGTAACGCTTATTGCGCAACGAAAGACGCAACGAAAGTAAAGTCGTTGCCAAAACCCTTTAGCAACGAAATTTGGCACCTTTAGTAACGAAAATCGGTTGTTGCTGAAGCCCCATTTTTTGTAGTGCCATAATTGACCAACCATTATCAATACGTATATACAGTACATATTTATAGCACTGAAAAATCAATATATAATATTATTATATTATTATTCTCATTCCTTGATAAAAATCCAAAATTATAGTTTGGATTCCATATCTGATTTATTCGTCATATATAACCCTATTAATTAAGTAAAAATAATTAACTCAATTAATCTTACATAAATTCATATAATAAAATAAATAATTATTATAATAATTCTAAAAATCATTTCATATATTATTTAAAAATATATGCTTATATTTTCATGGAAAATAATTAATAAAAATATTTCTACTATAAAATTAATTATTATAAGAATATACTTTATAATAATCAATAATTCTAAAATAAAATTATTTGTAAATATTCATGTAATAAATATATTTTTATTTATCACATAATTACATATACACATTATCTTGTACAAATCCTAATCTTTTAAAAAAAATTATATGCAAAATTTCTGATTTATTTATATAGAAAAATATCGGGTTGTTACATTCACCCTCCCTTATAAAGATTCCGTCCCCGGAATCACTGTTTTAAAACCTATACATACCAAGGTATATAACATACACAATCATTGCAAGTAAATCTCGATTATATTTTGATCGAACTGATCTTTAACTATTCACATAAAGCTTGTCTTTCTGATTAAACGGAAATTTGATTTCTAAAAGAACTCAAATTTCTCCTTCAAAAATTTCTTTATAAAATAATTTACTATACATAGGAAAAGCACGTTTAAGAAAATAAAAGTTATACGAATAATACCTGGAGTTCCATGGCCAGCTGCCATCGTATCTTGGACAGTCATGTTGTAGACCCTTGCTGTTGATTTTGTTGGCTTGCTAGACGAAGTCGGTCCTGTGATTGCTAAAGTCCCGCTGCTAGTGCCCGTGTTCACACTTCCTGCCTCCGCCCTCCTCTTCGGACAATCCTTCACCTTGTGCTCAGTCGATCCGCACAGAAAACACCCACTATTCATCCTAGGATTAGGGCAATTGGGAGAGATATGACCCTCTTGCCCATACTTATAGCAAACGAATTTTCCTTTCAGACATTCCCCAAAGTGGTTCTTTCCACAAGTCTTACACGACACCACCTGCTTCCTAACACCTTCTTGTTTCACCTGGACATTCCCAAAGTAGTTCCCCTTCCTCTTGCTACTACCACCCCTACTTCCACTATTAATTTCCACCTTCCCAGCTCCTTCAACCTTACCCTTATTCTTCCTCTCCTTGTTGTAAAGGCTCATGCTCTCACTCCCCTCCTCAGGTATAATCGCTTTTTCCATGAGTGCTGCAAATGTAGGAATCTTCAACACTGCCACCTTGTTGTAGAGCCAGGGTTTTAATCCCAGCTCAAACCTTCTCGATTTTTTAGCCTCCGTATCAACTTGATGCGGGGCAAACCTAGCAAACTCATTAAACCGAGCGGCGTATTCTGACACTGTCATATTTTCCTGCTTCAATTCTAGAAATTTTACCTCCATCCTAGCCAGCATACTAAATGAAAAATAATTTTCAAATAACAAAGTTTTGAACCTATCCCATGTAACTACACCTTCTCCTACCCTCGCCTGGTTCGCTTCTCACTAAAAGTTTGCCTCCCCCTTCATCATGTAGGTGGCAAAAGCAGTCTTTTGCCCCTCAACTACCCTAGCTATCACGAATGCTTTTTCAATCTCTTTGACCCAAGTTTGAGCTTCAATAGGGTCAGTTGTACCTTTGAATTCCAGCGGTCCCACATCCTTGAAATCTTTAAAGTTCGTCAAGCCTCTCCTTGACAGAACTTCTAGACATCGTTAATATTGAAAATAATAATATTAATAACTTTGTCATCTCAATTATTGATTATAAAATATTTACAATAATTGAATCAAATAACGTGAGATACTTGTGCGTGAATTCTTTATAACAATAATTGAACAAAACTGAGTGACTTCTCACGTAAACATCAATAATCAATACCGTGTGCTACTATGCAACCACGCGTATTACTGTACTTTTAACACCGGGTGTTTCAACAGTTAACGGTAAAACATTCGCCATTATATTCATAAAGTATTTTTGTCATTTTTTCAATCCGACAATAATTCCGTTGTGGGGTCCACCAATGATTGTGCCGTTGTACGAATATTCCCTGTTAAAACGAATATTCCCCGACCAATTGAATATTATATAACAACTTGAATATTTTGAAAAATTTATAAATATTACCCACAACTATAACATTATTTCAAATTCATTCCATAATATTCAAAAATGATATTTATAGAAAATTCATCTTTATTCATAAAAGTTGGGGTCTTACAACCTCCCCTTCTTATGAAATTTCACCCTCGAAATTAGGGTACGTACCTGGTATGTCGAAGAGGTAAGGATACCTTGATTTCATCTCAGATTCTAACTCCCATTTCATTTCCTCAACATCGTGGTTCCTCCACAAAACATTGACTTGAGGTATAACCTTGGAGCGTAGAACATGTTCCTTCTTATCCAAGATTTTAACAGGAATCTCTTCATACGTTAAATCTTCCGCTATTTCATCCGGTTCTAACTCAATAATGTGGTGCGGGTCTTTCACATATTTACGTAACATAGATATGTGAAAAACGTTATGAACACGAGACATACTTGGCGGTAAAAGCGAGTCATAGGCCACGCCTCCTACTCGATCGAGGATTAAAAATTGGCCAATGAATCGAGGATTGAGCTTTCCTCTCTTTCCAAATCTCGTAACTCCTTTCCATGGAGCAACACGTAACAACACATGATATCCAATATCGAATTCTACGTCCTTTCGATGAAGATCAACATAACTCTTTTGTCGATCTTGTGAGGTTTTTATACGTTGTCGGATCGTTTGAATCTTTTCCGTAGTCATACGTACCAACTCCGGTCCCAACAATGTTGCTTCACCCACCTCATTCTAGCATACTGGAGAACGACACTTTCTTCCATACAACGCCTCAAATGGAGCCATGCCAATACTTGCTTGATAACTATTGTTGTAGGAAAACTCCACCAATGGTAAGAACTTATCCCAACTTCCCTTGAAGTCAAGGACATAGAGTCTTAATAAATCTTCAAGAGTTTGAATAGTCCTCTCCGACTTCCCGTCCGTCTGAGGATGATATGCCGAGCTAAATCGTAAATCTGTGCCCATAGCTTTCTATAAACTAACCCAAAATTGTGATGTGAATCTTGGGTCTCGATCAGAAACTATGGATACTGGCATACCATGCAGTCTTACAATCTCGTTTATGTACATACGAGCAAGACGTTCAAGTTTATAAGTTTCTTGTATCGGTAAGAAATGAGCAGACTTGGTCAATCTATCAACAATGACCCAAATTGCATTTATGCCTTGAGAAACCTTAGGAAGACCGGTAACGAAATCCATGGTAATGTGCTCCCACTTCCATTCTAGAATTTCAAGTGGTTGCAATGGACCTTTTGGTACTTAATGCTCCGCCTTAACTCGTTGACAAGTTAGACACCTTGAGATAAGTAGCGCTATCTCTCTCTTCATATTAATCCACCAAAATGTATGACGAAGATCACGATACATTTTGGTACTCCCAAGATGGATTACAAACGGTGTGTTGTGAGCCTCCATCATGATTTTATACTTTAAATTAGGGTCATTAGGAACACAAAGTCTAGAGTTGACTCGAAGTATTCCTTCTTCATCGATTCTTGCTTTTGGCATATCACCTTCTTGCACTTTCTTCCTCATACGCATCAGTTCCAGGTCTGTAGCTTGAGCAGCTTTAACTTTATCGATTAAAGTCGGTTCTACTCGTATATTCGTCATCATCACATGGGTCCCCAAAGTCTTTAACTCTATCTCCATCCTTTGCAAGTCACACAAAATGGGCCTTTGCGTTGACAATATCGCACGTGTACTCGCATATGATCTTCTACTCAATGCGTCAGCTACCACGTTCGCTTTTCCAGGATGATATTGGATGGTATGATCATAATCTTTCAATAGTTCAACCCAACGTCGTTTTCGCATGTTGAGTTCCTTTTGGGTGAAGAAATATTTGAGGCTTTTATGATCCGTAAAGATCTCCACTTTCTCCCCATATAAGTAATGCCTCCAAATTTTAAGTGCGAAGACAACAACTGCCAACTCTAGATCATGAGTAGGATAATTCCTATCATATTCTTTGAGTTGCCGAGAGGCATAGGCTATCACTTTCCCATGTTACATGAGAACACATCCTAACCCTTTTTCCGATGCATCACTGTAGATGACAAATCCCTCCGAGCCAGATGGTATTGTCAGAACAGGTGCTGAAATGAGTCTCCTCTTGAGTTCTTGAAAACTCTTCTCACATTCCATGCTCCAATTGAATTTATATCTTTCTGAGTCAGCTGAGTTAATGGAGTAGCGATTCGAGAAAACCCTTCCAGGAATCTCCGATAATAACCAGCTAATCCGAGAAAGCTACGTACTTCGGTCACTGATTTAGGTTGCTCCCATCTTTGAATAGCTTCAATCTTTACCGGTCAACAGATATTCCATGACTTGATACTACGTGCCCAAGGAATGCTACTTCCTCAAGCCAGAACTCGCATTTCTTCAACTTGGCATAAAACTTGTTTTCACGAAGCTTTTGGAGTATCATCCTCAAGTGTTGCTCATGATCTTCACGACTTTTGGAGTATATGAGGATGTCATCAATAAAGACGACCACAAAGTGATCTAAATATTCCTTGAATACTCAGTTCATCATATCAATGAAGGCAGCAGGAGCATTAGTCAATCCAAAAGACATGACTAAGAATTCATAATGCCCGTACCGAGTTCTGAAGGTAATCTTTGGAATATCCTCAGTTTTAACCTTCAGCTGATGATATCCAAAACGAAGATCGATCTTTGAAAAGAATTGTGCTCCTTGCAACTAGTCAAACAGGTCATCAATGCGAGGTAACAGATACTTATTCTTGATGGTGACATGGTTCAATTCCCAGTAGTCAATATAAAGTCACATACTCCCATCTTTCTTCTTCACGAATAGAATAGGAGCACCCCAAGGAGACATACTAGGACGAATGAAACCAATGTCTAACAATTCCTGCAATTGGGTCTTTAACTCCTAAAGTTCAATAGCAGCCATTCGATATGGGGCTTTGGAAATGGGTTTTGTATCGGGTTCCAGGTCGATACAAAATTTAATTTCACGCTCTTAGGGTAGGCCAGGAAGTTCTTCAGGGAATACGTCAGGAAATTTATTAACAATAGAAATATCATTCAAATCGGCGTATTTTGTTTAAATCATGACATGAACTAAGAAAGCTTGACATCCGCTTTCAATAAGCGAATAGCTTTATGGTTTGAGATGACAATGATTGATTTTAATGGTTTGGTTGCTTGAATTCGCATAATACGTTGGTTAGGAATATGAAAGCTAACAACCTTACGAAAACAATCAATTTTTGCATGATGAGTAGTTAACCAATCAATCCCTAGAATCACATCAAATGCAAGTATTTTTAATGAAATAAGATCGACAGGTAATGTGAGGGTACCGATTTGAACCAAACAAGACTTATAAATAGTGGATGTAATGAAGGTTTCTCCCAACGGAGTTTCCACAGATAAGTCAAAGTCTAATTTCTTCGGAGTCAAATTTAATCGTTGAGAGCAAGTAGGAGAAATAAAAGAATGGGTAGAACCGGTACCAAATAAGGTATAGACTTCACTAGAGTTTATGATAAGCTTACCCATGATGACCTCGTTCGGGTTCCTAGCTTTCTGGGAGGTTACAACAAACACTCTCCCTTGAACTACTGGTTTTGACTTGTCTGGAACAGTATTTTGTGTCACCGTTCCAACTGGACTTGTCTTCGGTGCACGAAAAAATCGGGCTAGGTGACCTTCTGTTCCACAATTATAACACGCTTAGGATGGCATCGCGCAGTTTGGACTGATATGTCCCTCCCCTCCGCATTTGAAGCATATGATAGGTGGTCGTTCTCTTTCCTTAACCACGGGTGCTGATGCTGACGTCTTTCCATCATTGTTGAATCTCCTCTTCTTGAAATGTCCATTCTTATTATCTTGGCTATGATTACCACCGAAGTGGTTACCATTTCTGGCATGTTGATACCCTCCATGTTTGTTGTCACCGCTTCGATGACTGCTACCACTGGTATTATAATTTTGTCGGCTGCTTTCTCTTGATTGAGTTGACTCATTATCGCGCTCCAATAACTGAGCCCTATTTACAACATCTGAATACAAACACAGTTTATGAGAAATTAGATATTGACGTATCTCGGGTTTCAAACCACTTAGAAACATCCGCGTCATTCTTTCCTCATTATCAACCAAGTGAGACGCAAACCGGGATAACTCGGCAAACTTAGCTTCGTACTGCGACACGGTCATATTGTTCTGCTCCAACTTGATGATCTCTACCTCTTTCATGTGATGAATACTTTCGGGAAAGTACTTGTCGTTGAATAGTTCTTGGAACTTCTCCCAAGATATCTTCAGTGCGGCAGGTTGAGTACGCTTTACCGATTCCCACCAGTAATCTGCCTCTCCTCGCAACATAAAGGTGGCAAAGGGAACCTTTTGCTCCTCAGAGCATCCTAAAACATCAAATATCTTGGTGACCTGCTTTGTCCATGTCTCCGCCTTAAGTGGTTTTGGCTCTCCAATAAACTCCGGTGGTCCCAGCTCCTTGAACTGTTTAGTGGTGACTGTCCGAGAGTTTCCAGTGTTTCCACCTACATTTTGGATAGGAGCCTGTTGGGTTTCGGCATAGAAACGCAGCGGAAATAAACCAATTAAAGGCAATTCTGAAACCCTAAAATAGGATCCATGCGAAAAATTCAATTAATTCAGAGGTTAGACATTATACCAATTGTTAAAGCTAGAATCGATGCGGTCGAATCTCCAATGCAATTCAAACGGACTACGTACGTCTCTACGTTATCCGCATGAACACTCCACACGAATTGTCCTACGATCTGCAGAAGAATGAAAAGCGGTACTAGCCACCAAGGATGAGGATTTTCTGAAACTGTTTTCTCTCTAGTCTCTCTCTAAGAGCGGTTAGGGTTTTGGTTAATGAATGATCCCTAAAATGGCTGCTACATATCATATATATAGCGATTAAAAGGAATTATTCAAAACCTAATTTAATAAAATCCGAATTTATATATATATATATCTATATTAAATCTTACTTAATTAATATACATATATATAAATTATCCTATTAATTTAAATTCGTAATTTAAATACTATCAATCATATTGACATATTTAAATCTTTATAATTTAAATTAATTTCCTTTTAATTACGTTCTATGTATGTAACCCTATAGGCTATTATTACGTTGGCAATAATTTTAAAATCATATTATAAAATTATAAACAGTGAGCGGCATCTAGTAATGCATCACTGCTACCCAAGTAATAATAAGATTGATGATTCGATGCAACCTTTTAGTGACCAATGTTTTAATGTAATTTAATCCTTTTAACCTTAATATCCTAGATTAAACTCGAGTCATGGAATGTGTCATACTCTTCATAATTTAATCTGAGTTTTTCTTGATCAATGAGTAGACTATATGAAACAAATCACTATTTGAGCATGGCCATGCATTTCATAGTCCTACTCAATCAAGAGGCCTATGGATATCACCCCTAATACATAAGAGGGTTAAATTCCATCTAGATCACTCATATTCCTCACACGATTCATGATGTACCCAATAATCACATTTATAGTCCACCCTATTAAAGGTGACATTTGATAATATCAAAGTACATAAATTCCCGTGAAGAAATATAGTGATTTCAGGTCGGAGGACCATTACATCATTGTCACTATGAGAATTGCTAATGACACTTCGCATAATGCTCCACATAGAATTCTCATGGTGGGTCTGTCCAGTACATCGTTCTCTAACATGCACCTATGCATTGACTTAATATCTCATATATTTATAACCAATGAGATTTGGTCATCAGTTAATCCACATACTAGTCTTAATGCATTATTGTTGTCCCATCAACAATGATACTCGACTAGGGACATTTAAGAACAATGATACTAAATTGTAAATATATAATCTCATGTTCAAGTCACATACTTGAAACTATATAATTTGTATTAATATTCTAAAGATTTTTATTATGTTAACATTTATATAACGCAGTAAATAAAACCATAATAAAATCATTCATTTATTCAATCAAATATAATATCAAAACTTTTAGCAATTATATCAAATAATTGGCCTCTAGGGCATAAACTCTAACAAAGCCGCTCTCGCCTGATGTTGTATGAATTACATAAAGCCTTTGAACATTCCATCATTCATCATTTGGTCAATGTTGTTGTTTGCATGAGGATTGTCGCCTTCCTGATGCACATTCTCCTGATTATTGATATGTGGAGACTCAACGGTCTCCTGTGCTCCATTGCTATTCTCAACATTCTCGGATGTCATTTTTAGATACTGCCACAAAACTAAGGTTAATTGACATGTAACATATTATCCCTATACTCTGACTGACCAATTAAATACCAAATAAACTTAGGTAGGTCATACTAGCGAAGGAATTCCCCGTCTCTCCCCTCCTAGTTCTTGTCTCACATCTCAGCAATGGATCATATCCCTAAGTTTTGATACCAACTGTGACACCCCCAAAATAGGTATACATCACCCATCTTGAGTCGCCAAATACATGGTTAAAAATTCAAATACAACTTAATTATACAACAGTCGTGTAAAATACGACAAAACATAATCTAAGAGTTTTTAATAAGAATATTGTCATCTAGACAATATACAAACTCAATGGAGTCTTCATTACATTTATTGTCACACTATTTAACAGAATAGTGAGGACTACTAATGCTATCATCTAGACCGTCACTCCGGTTCCCCCGACTAGTCCCTTTATTACGTTCTCATTTCCTGAAGAGAACAAAGAAAGAAAGGGTGAGCTCAACTAGCCCAATAAGAAATATTATGACTAAGATAATGCAGAATAATTTATCATTAGCCTTCAACAGTGTTAAACTGATAAAATATAACAAACATCAAGTTTAACTGTAGCGGGACAAGTAATCCATTAGAAGAGTTGAGTAGAGAATAAAATCTACTATCTTCTATGATTTAAAATGTTTTTCATTACTTTTATCGCTGAGACTCAGCTTAATAAATAATCCACATCATCCCTGCACTACGGCCAAGGATATTCATTAGTATCACGACCACAAATTATCCATGCACTACGGGCCAAGGATATTTGTGTATTCATCAATGGTCATGATAATGCTAACAACTGTCCATCAATGCACTACGGCCAATGAGGATTTTTACCACATCATTTATAACATTACGGTCATGATTATACCGAATAATCCCTGGTCATAATCATACCAAGTCCATCTATGCACTATAGGCCACATATGACTTTCAACATATTATAAACATGAGGATGATGACAATTCAATAAAACAAGTTAAAGAATAAATTTTAAAGATTTATAAGTTAATTTATCCTGAACTCAATAATGTCCAAATTGTCAACATGATACTACTTTGTGGAGTAAAATTCAAGAATGCTCAAAAGAATATGTCCATGGAAAGATACTGGATGAAGCGCAAATATCAAGGATATTCCACTAATTTCATGGAGTATAGAAGTCAAAGCTTTAACCAACTGAGTATAAGAGAATATATGAAACTACAAATGGATTTTCGTTTGCCATGCGGTAATCCACTTAGATAGATCATTTCCACAATTTAATAAGAAATGAATACAAAGGATCATTCACCATGCATGTGATAATCCACATAGACAGGTTATTCCAACAGAATAATAAAGAATGGAATAACAGAAGAAATCACCGTGCATGCGATAGACCACATAGACAAGTTATTCCAACAGAATAATAAAGAATGGAACCAGGTCATGCATAATGCACACAGACAGGATGTTCCAACAGAATAATAAAGAACGGAACTAGGTCATGCGTAAACCGCACTGACAGGATGTTCCAACAGAATAATAAAGGACGGAATCAGGTCATGCGTAAATGCACATACAGGATGTTCCAACAGAATAATAAAGAATGGAATAACAAAAATTCTCTTCATGAAGATGAAAGAAATAATACCCCTTACGAGTACAACAAATAATATCCCTTATCGTAAAAGAAGAGTATTCCGACGGGTAGGGCGAGGATATTCTTGAAGAAAACTTGCACTAATTTCTATGCTCAAAGATTTATTAAACTCTAAAGAAATACGCTCAAGATTATAGAAAGAGAATTTTCTGAACTTCTGGTGTGATTTTCAATTCTAACTAATCATCCTATTTATAGAAGAATGGAAAGGATACTATGCTGCACTATGCAATAAAATATAATATATTCTATTTATAATCAAATAAAACAAAAGTTTATAAAAAATATTCAATTTTATATAAAAAGTTTTTACTAGGCAAACACTATGCAGGCACTATGCATAATAAATTATAATATATTCTATTTATAGTCTAATAAAATAAATAACTTTATAAAAGTATTCTGTTTTATATAAAAAGATTTTACTATGCAAAATACTATGCATAATAGAATATAATAGATTCTATTTATAGTCTAATAAAACAGATAACTTTATAAAAGTATTCTATTTTATATAAAAATCTTTTCTATTTTATTACATTAATAATACTAAGAAAATAAAATTTATCATCATTATTATAATTCACAATATTAATCGACCAGGTCGTTCCCAGGAAAGAGGGGCTTTCCAATAAGGATTTTTCCCCATTGGCGCGCAATTAGGTGACCAAACCTCTCCTTGACAGAACTTCTAGACATCGTTAATATTGCAAATAATAATATTAATAACTTTGTCATCTCAATTATTGATTATAAAATATTTATAATAATTGAATCAAATAACGTGAGATAGTATGCAGCAATTACTGTAACAATAATTGAACAAAACTGAGCGACTTCTCACGTAAGTATCAATAATCAATACCGTGTGTTACTATGCAACCACGCCAGACATCGCTTTCTTTAACACCGGGTGTTTCAACAGTTAACGGTAAAACTTCCGCTGTTATTTTCGTAAAATATTTTTGTCATTTTCTCAATCCGATAATAATTTTATTGTGGGTTCCACCAATGATTGTGTCGTTGTACGAATATTCCTTGTTAAAATGAATATTCCCCGACCAATCGAATATTATATAACAACTTGCGTACTTTGCAAAATTTATAAATATTACACACAACTATAACATTATATCAAATTCATTCCATAATATTCAAAAATGATATTTATAGAAAATTCATCTTTATTCATAAAAGTTGGGGTCTTACAATCACCTTCTAAATAGGTATATAGAAAATAGCGCGACACAGACATTTCAATGATTATCAGTGCCAGAAACTAAGTGGTTTTTACACCAAGTACAATTCCCTCCCCATAACAAGGAATCATACAACTCAACTGCTGACATGGGTCCTCAATTGAAATCCCACTTAACTCTATCTTACACTTTACTTGCTTTTGATCGATACAAATTCTTCGTATCTCATCACATACAACTCTTCATGAGTTCACATCGTAACATTTCACAATACATTCTCTTACAGCATCAAGCTATACGCACTTAGTCGTTACATACTATTTATCACTTCATAGCTCATTCTGATCACGTCGTGATCATCAATTTACCTTAGGGTTCTTTCCCTATCATCAACTAAACTCCACTCGAGTTCATTCTTATTATATGTGTCATATAGACACCATCTTAACATTTTATTAAGGGAACTCCTGAATTCTCATTCTCTTAGATACTTCAATATTCATCTTTGAATCTTCACTTATATATATTAATATTTATATTTGTCTCTCTCTGTCTCTCAGGTTATAGCCTAAGGTACCCTTACCTAAGTTTATAACCTACAACTTTGATACCAACATGTGACGCCCCCTAATCCGGGTCCCTACGAACCTCGGATCCGGTCCGCCACGATACTACTATCGTCAAACTATTTATATCTTTTATTCATAACTTAATGAATATAACTTTACTTATTACAATTTAGAATATAAATTCTTTCCATTTCCAGGATCTATGTAATGACCCCAAACTTTTATAAGTATCAAATCTTGGTCATTTTCCATCCATGTCTTACATCATATTCAATGTTATAAAAATATACGGAATAATTTAAACTTTTTCAATCTCCTTTGAAAAGAAAATGTTTGATTGATTTCTTAACTTAAATCAATTACATATCCTTGAATCAAATTATGTTATGATTCATTCTATTCGAATTACTGTATAAATTTTTACATCTCGATTCAAATTTCTCTATGTATCTCATAGTACAACTTAATATGTATTACACATCATAAACTATTATCATGTACATTTCCTAGAACCTAAACATGGTTCAAGAGTATATATTTAAACAAATGAATCAATCTCCTTTGATATTATTGATCTTTATCAATCAAGTAGCACGTAATCTTTACCGTGTGTCCTTAACCTACAAAAGTGGTTATTTGCAAGGGTGAGCTCGACAGCCTAACAATTCTAATAGTTTTCATGCAGCACATATCATATAATAGCATATTCAGTTCATGCATTCATAATCAATTAATATTTACTACGCATGTTACTTCTCACATAACAGGCATATAGATTTACTTTACAAGCATATCATCAAAGATCAACTTTCAACTTTCATACATATCTAATATGCATTTCATATATATACATCAACATTCGCATAGCATAATATAGCTCAATTAACAGTTATCGAATTCATATAACAAATAGGAACTGAAAGACTTGCCTGATTCGTAGTTTATCAACTACGACATAACTGCGTATCGCTAATCGCACTTCGTGTATCCCTACAAAATTATATAATCATTGATTCATACCCATCAGTCATACCTTTCATACGCTCTTAATATAAGAACAAAATATTATTTCCTAACTTGGTTTAATTTTTACTTGAACTTAGGATAACCATGAGACTAGCTCATTCTACTATCATATTTCTTTCAAAAATCTTGTTTCATAACTTGCAGTCCTTAAGGACAACATATAACCATAACTTAAGACCATGCAGTTAACAAACTACTCTTGGTCACTCTACAGAACGGCACGGCCGCGCTGCATTTAAGCTTGGGAGTGGCGCGGCCACGCTACTCCCTGCCAAAACCAGACTTGAGCTTTTCATTGCTTAGTTTAGTTCTAACCTACTATGCATTTTGATACATACTATAACATACAACAAGTAAGTTATGATATTTCTTCAAGTTCACATTTCAAATCATTTAGTTTTGAATTACATAGCTCTATGTTGAATTATTTCAATCAATAAGGCTTACAACTTTCTTTAACAAGATTCGATGTTATAAGATTTTAAACCATATTTTGGTACTAATAAGCCTCTAATACGCATGTTCACATTTATCTATCTCATTTACATAGACATAACATATTTCATTTACTTTTAAAAAATATTTAAATAACGTATGTCATACTTAACTAATTGAGTGCACATCTCATTCATGCTTAAAGGCATAAACAACTCTATCATGCTTTCTTATAAGGTCATAATGAAAGTACTACAATGTTCATCAAAATTAGTTTCTAAAACTTTTAAAGTTCTCTTTAAAACCCATACAAAACCGATCTCGACAACCTTTAATGTGCAATATATCTTGAAATTACATTCCTTACCCATCCGTGCACATAACTAGGCCACATTCAAATGTTCACAAAGTCAGAACTTAAAAGACACAAAGTTCATCAAGTTTCATTTTCAAACTTCAAGTTTTCTTTAAGAAATCATTAATACCAAGCTAACATAACTCATTATATGCAAGGTAACTTTAAAAATACATTTCATGCACATTGATATGCGTACATAGGGTCAAAGGTCAGAACTCAAAGGACACCAAATCCATCAACTTTCATTTCTCAAAATAATTATGAATAAATTATTGTTATATGACATGTTAAAGCATAGTTATGTTAAAGAATAGTTCTCAAAATAATTATGACTTTCATTTAGAAAATCATTGTTAAAGCATTCCAATATGACTAAAGTAATCTTAGTTATATGACATGTCTATTATCATGCATAGTTATGTTTTATCACTTAGAACAACATATTCCATCGTCCGGAGCACTACACTTGCATACGTGCATGCCCGACGCCCTCTGATAGCCTTCGAATACGTAATAGTCAGAAAGATAACTATTATTTTGAATAACTTAAAGAACAAAAATTGTAGGTCTATTCGTCCTCGTTCCGGATCATCTTGAATCACTTTAATCAGATTTCGTATGAAAACGTTATGACCGTTTTACCAAGACAGGTCAAAACAGTCATTGCAGTCACACCTTGGGCATGGGCGCGCCCATTTTCTCCCCCATTCCATGGCACTTCCAGCGCCATTAGGCGAATACTTAGTCAAGGCTTCTCTAGGCAAAGATCCAAGCGCAGCCCTCGCCCAATTTATAGTTTTTGCCATAACTTCCTCGGTTTAAGTCCGAATTAGTTGGTTTTTGATTCTATGGACTCGTTAAACTCTTAGCTACTCATCTACATAATAATTATAACACTTCAAATATATTAACAAATCATTTTAAGGGTTCCAATTCAATGTTCATGCAATATTTTCATGTTTTAAACACATTTAGCGAATTCATTCACTACGAATTCGTTTCTTAACCAAATTGGTCTGTTTAACTTCCGTTGTTTTCGTATTGAACTATATTAACAACATCAAACAGAAATTCATGGATTGAAACAAGTTTTATCCATCAAGTTTGTGACTTGAAAACAAGTTTTTCTTGTCATTTCTAAGGAATTGAAACTTAAGAATCAAGAGCATTGTATCTTAGAATCATTACCTGTTGATGCTTGAATTTACTAACTATAGCTCTTCAAACCTCTGATTGCTCTCCAATTATACAATCCTTCACATCCAATTTTTCTCAGCTAACTCAACCAACGTAAATGAGAAGGAAGGAGCTCTATTTATAGAGATTTCATTACACAGACATTAGCTTTGCCCAACAATTCAAACCAAGAGGAAGAAGAAGAGTACAATGGTTTGAGAAGAGTCGGTTACCGAGCTTAAGCAACAGAAGATTAGGCCATTGGCCTATTACACAAAATTTTAAATGAATTGGGACACTAATTTTGGGACAAGCCATATACCCTCAACATTAGTAAAATGTGACTTGCACACTTGGGTTTATTTCCCTTTGGACTAGCAAGCTTATCTCTAATAGCTTAATATTGTTACATCAGTTAAGTTAGGGACACATATACACAAACATATATGTACCCACCCACATGTAAGAAGTATACTTATATACTCCAATATATAATCCTATACACTTGGGCTAGTCCCAATAATATTTTAATTGAGTAGTGTCACACCACATTATCATGAACTTTATTATTTCAATTATACTTAATTCTTGAAATAATTATTAACAACAATTATTTATTTAGTTTAATTTAATATCCTTCACAAAGTACACATTAATGTACCACACACAACACATTGTCACATAGGTCCATTTATGTGACTCATGCAACTCATTCCACTTTGCCATATAGTTTACTATATTATATAGTTACCATTGAAGTGTCCCACTTCATTTCATATCATATAGATATAGCTACTATATAATATATAATCATTGCACATACAATTTTATTCCTTCAATTATTTTCCATTATCATCTTTCAAATATTAAACCCTTTCATATATTACCATATTATGTAATATAAAAATATTGAAATTAATTAACATAATCATTTCATTTTCTTCGTGTAAAGCACATATATTAATTTACCATTTTACTTAAGTGAATTACTCATTTCATTCAATTTACTATCACGCCACTACCACAGAAGGCTTTAATACTCAATTTATATTATTCCATAATATAATTTTCAACTTAATTTAAGTTAACCAATTTTTATCCTTATTTAGTTAATTTCCATAACTAACTCTCATTCAATTCATACTTTGTTATCTCAATCCATTCATGGACACTATAAACATCAAATATGACCCATATGATAACATATTAGCCACTAATATACAATTCCTATAGTTCAGATTACACAACTAATCAGATTACACAAACTCATCATGAACTGTCTATAGACCGGCGCGGCCGTGCTGGTCTTAAGCTTGAGAGTGGCGCGATTGCGCCACCTTAAGTTAGGACACATACATATTATGTTTCAACAGAAACATAACTTAACTCGCAAATTCTTTAACATGCTCCATACATGCTATCTCATTATACTAACTAAAATAAATCTCCAATGACTACGTTCTTCAATAATTTAGAGATTAAACTTCAAGTTTAACTCTTCTTCCTTTAATCTATACCTTTAACCATATCCCAATATTAGTCAATAAATCTCTAACCAATATTTATCTAAAGATATATCGATTTTCTTCTCTCGTCAACAACGTACATATATACAAGTTCAAACCTAGCACACATCGAATCTTTAATGATATTCAATATAGTACACTGAGTGGTTTCCCACAAACAACCAACAAATTAGTTTTCGTCTCGTATACATTGTTTTCACTGTGAGTTCGATTGGTTACTAATTCGTATATACCTCCTCTCTCTGAAGGAATAGTTTAGCCCAGCTCCTATACATCCACCATTAAAGGGTACGGTCGCACTGCCTTAGACTTGATACTTACTCGTACAAACACTCAAGAAATTGGTGATTATCAAAGATATTTAATGTCACCAACTATGATAAAATAATTCTATAAATTATTTAATGACGATAGATAAGTTTTATCCATCTTCTTACTAATTCATCTCTACAATGTAAAATAAATATATAATAACGATATATATTTATTAAACACAACATCACTTATTATATAGCTCATATTACCCTATGCAACACAATACCACATATCTCGTAACACATATATATTCTTGTTTGAACCCATCTTATGCTTTAAGAATTTTATTTACTAAATTCTTATTTCAACACCACAATCGTAGTCTTAGAAAATGAAATCGTCAAGCAAGGAGAGGAGATCATAGAGAGAACTATGCAAGACAACGAACCTCCACATCAAGAAGCAGAAATTGATCTTAAAAAACTCAGACAAGAAGACATTAGGTCAGATGTTCCAACAGGAAACAGATGAGCAAAAGATCACACTCAAGACTTAATCATTGGAGATCCAAATGCAAGAGTAAAGATAAGAGCTGCCACCTAGAATGAATGTTTCTATCTAAGCTTTATGTCATAAATGGAACCCAAGAAGATAGAAGATGCTATGGAAGACTCCAGTTGGATAGAAGCCATACAAGAAAAACTAAATCAGTTTAAAAGAAGCAAATACGATACTTCATCATCATATATATATTCTATCATCTAATGCGAAACAAATAAACATATATTGTTTATTTTACATAATTCTATAACATTTTCCCAAGTTTATTAACCTTAACTGAATACATACCTTCAAAATTATAAAGGTTTACAATAAGATAACTAAATAGTTATTCTTATAACAATCTATTACTGTATTTTGCTTTTGTCTCTGCCTTTTTCAAGCCTTCGCCTTTATCTGAAATTTATTATCATGATATAGCAAGGGTGAACAACTACTTTGCCCAACAAGTTTAAATTCAATAAAGATATATCATGATTGAAAGAATAATAAGCTTTCAAGTTTTCAACAATTTAATAATTGTGAAGGAACATGAATCAAGATGTCAATAATTGAATGATCGAATCAATCAATAATGTTTGAAGGTCAACAATGACCATGAACAATTTAATCGAACCTTATGGTAATGAAGGTGATCACCTTTTCACACGATGAAACATATACAACATGCACTAAGTGCGAATCAATAATCGCTTTAGACATGAATAATCATCAATAATCATTCACTAACATACTTTGAAATATAACCTTGAGTTTGAGTTAAGGAAACTTGCACTGCATAGTCGATTACCGCTACGCAATTTAATTTATTCTCTTTATTGAAAAGACCTATCATGTATAAGATTGATCTTTCAATTAGCATATCATACCTTATTTCATAATACTATCTAACACTTAATCACATAGTCAAATACTAGATAATCTTAACACCATATTCATTTACCTACTTATAATCTCATCATCTTATATTAACTTTTCTAACCTTCACTCACAAAGTTAAGTATTAGACATTACACATTAGTCTTAGTATTATCATTATACTTTGATAATCTTTTCATCACTTATAACTTATACTTATAAGTTTTCCCTTTATATGTTATCTTAGTAAGCTAGATAACCTTTTCAAGAAATCGAAATATCATTTCAAGAAACCAATTACATTTCAAATCCTTAAATTACTATTTCAAAGAGACCACAAAATATTTCAAAGAGATCAAAACCATTTCAAAGAATCAAAAATCCAATTCAAAGACCAAATTTCTCATTTTAGTCTATTACAAGCATAATATAGTTCATTGAATACCAAATTCAACAATTATATTGAAAAATAACATAAATCTCTTATTTTAATCTCCCGTCAATATTATTAATTATGTAATAATATTTTACGCTAAGGTTATTAACCTTTTAATAACATTCCAAATAAATACTACTAATAATATCTTAATCCAATATTATTAGCCATATAACAATAATTTAAGTCATTAATCACATTAATAAACAATTTAGTTCAATTGTTTTCCTTTCCTTAATTAACTCATTAAACATTCTAAAATGCCATAAACATCACAACACTTCACACCCACCCAAAAACTTCATCAAAAAATCGCATAAGCCATATGCTCAAGGGTCTCAAGTCATAAATCGTATTTTTCATATTTTTGGACATCATATATTTAATTAAATCCATTTATCCATTTATCATCATTTAGATGAAAAATACCAAATCAGTTCCAAAATATATTTTTTTTTCGAGATTTGACAAATATAGTTCCATATTGAACATATATTTTTTCCGAATTTTTAAAATCCATTTACTATATTTAAATAGTCCATAATAGCCAAATATTCTCTCGATTTTTTTATAAATCGAGATTAACTCCAAAAATTCTGAAATTTATACAAGATGTTCCTCATTATACACATGTACTTCCAAAGAAAAAATTTGTAATTTTTGGACTTATACACGAGAGAGTTATTCGGGTGGCTTCATAAAAATAGCCCTTCACCGTAAAATCCATAACTCTCAAACCGTATGGCCAAAAAATTCTCAAATTTTTACACAACCTGCATAACTTCTGATATTACCACTCCAAATTTTTCCAGAATTTTAAAGCACAAAAAAGTGGACGAAAAAATACCCCTGCTTTTTGATCGGTCCAAAATAGTCCTATTTTCTTTTCCAAAAATCGATCTGCTTTTGGCTTCCACAACCACTACACCATGAAAACTCAACATTTTTGAGTGCTACCACTTGGTTTAACTAGTAAACACATATATCTAGCACCTCTTCTTTGACGGATCGTAAAAAGGAGTTATAGATTTAAAACGGTGGATTTTCAAAGTAAATAGAAATTTTGGGTTTCAAAACTAGAAAATTTTTTTTTTTTTCTTTTTTTTGATTCAAACCAAATCAATACCCATTATGGGTAGATCCATACTTGAATCCATGAAAAACACATAGATCATAGGGTTTTGAACATCCAAATCAAAACCCCCTTTCATCAAATAAAAAAAAAAATAAAGAAGGAAAGCTTAGAAAAAAAAAATTTACCTTTCTTTCTTCTTCTTCTTCTTCTTCTTCTCTTCTTCATCCATGGAGGATTTTCTCTCTTCTCTTTCTTCTTCTTCTCTTCTCTTCTCTCTCTCTCTCTCTCTCTCTCTCTCTTTCTTTTTTTTTTCTTTCTTTTTTCTTTTTTTTTTTTTTTCTTTCTTTTTTTTCTTCTTCTCTCTTCTCTCTTCTCTCTTTTTATCTTCTCTTTTTTTTTCTTTTTTAATTCTACATATGGCCTCTTTTATCTTCCCAATATTTTTTTATTTTATTATTTTATTAAATGACCACAATGCCCTCAATAATTGGGTTAAAAATTGGGCACTTATTAAATCTTTTGGGCTTTCAATTAATCCTTTGGGCTATGTAATATTTACATAGTCCAATCATTTCCATCTTAACTCACCCTAAATATTTAATTAGGTATATCCATTCCAAATATATAGAATTTAAATCATCACTCTTGTATATTAAATTTATAACCCAACTAAACTTGTTTTAATTAAGTTATAAAATTAATAACTTGAGATAATAAAAATATATCTCTTAACTTAATATAATTTTTAATATTATTATTCTCTCACAAGTGGGCTTAGTTTGAGCCCTTATTTAATTTCATTGAGCTAACAAATTTACTTGTTTTACTTACTAACAAAAACTAACTTGGGCTTTCAACCCTAATTAAATTGGGTCAATATAATATAATATGTCACATATACATAATATATTGGGCTAGATTAAATAATTTAATCGCCTTAGTCACTCTATCTACAAGTCTCATGCTTAATTAATTAATTAGGCTTGTTTAAATAATATAACTTTCTTAGTCCATTAAATTTAATTCTTTTGGACTCTATTTAAATTATTGGGCTATGATATCATTAAAGTCCAATTCTTTTAATTTTACCTTAATCATTTAATTAGGGTTTTTATTTCTCACACTAGAAATTAAATCCCTTACTTATGTCTTTTTAATTTCATAGCCCAATTAGACTTGGTTATAAAAATAATTAGTTGAGATATATAAAATAAATATCTTAATGTTAGTATATATATATTATATACTAATATTCTCCCATATTATAACCTCTTAGGTTATTTAATTATCACACCTAATATATATATTAGGTTACATAACTTAATTCTTAATTCACTTTTATATACAAAATAAATGTATTCACATTATATAATGTATATTTATTTAATCATACACATAATTCACATAATCATAACATATTTCACTTCTCACACTTATTTTGACTTTTCTCCATAAAAGTCAATCTGTTGACTTTGACCAAAAAAAGTCAACCTTTACACATTTTGTGTGTTTATCGTCCATTCTCGACTAAACTTGACGTTAGGATGCAACCGAAAGCAATTCAAGCTTCAAAAATTCTATCTCTAACTCAAATTTTGAGTTTTAAATTACTCCTTCATATTGCTAATCGTATTAACTAACGACTTTATACTTACTTTTCAATTCACATCAAATTTTATAGTATCATAATACCTTATTCTTGATATTCATTCAAATACATATCAATTCATTTCTAGGGTTTTGGAATTTTGTAACCCATATTTTCTTTATTCTCATTCAATAACAAACCATATAGGTTTTACTTGAAAATTTTAAATAAATCCTCAAATTCTCTTCTAGGTTTTATTCTTTAACCTTTATTCTAATCATTCAAGATTTTATAAATTTTTGGGTTGTCACATTCACCCCAAAATTTTCTAAGAATTCATTCCAAAACTAAATTAAAGCATACTAATCTAATCACTACTTATTTTTCGATTCATCAAAACTAGGTTTTCAACTTAACCTTTACTTTAATTTCCTCATTTGAGGATTTCTCTTCTCTCTTCACATTTTACAATAACTACTCTACTCACTAAGAGTTTACATCTTCTAAACATTCATCAAAACTAGGTTGTCATAATAACCTTTATTCAATCATCTCGATTCTACTCATACACAACGAGTTCACACTATTTTATATCCATAATCACATACTACCACAACATTACTCTTCAAGAGTTTAAAAACTTTTCATATCTCATCTTCGAGGGATCATAAAAACTATGAACTTTGAGGTTTAGGGGTATTTCTACCTGCTACCTCTTTCAATTTACGAAAGAAAGGTACTCTACCTCCTCAAATATTTTTTAATAGGTATGTTTACAATCACGAAGAAGGTAAACTACCGATGCGCGGTATACTTTAGATGATCAGTCTATTGTACCTTAGTAATCGAACGACTATATGCATTCTTAGATTGGAATATTTTATCCAATTAGTATATCCCCATTTTCGGGTTGTTCACCTCGGACTTATCATAAGATTCCTCACACAAAAACAATTTGGTTCGGCATAAGCTTTCAAAGAATACTTTGAATTTCATAAACATTTGTCTAGCTGAATCAAATAGCTTTAGACGTATACCAATAATTCGAATTTCAATCGAAACATTTATGCCAAATTTAATTGGCAATAAATTTTCTTTAAAATTCTAAAATCATTTTATGACGTCATGATACCGCAGACTTATATATACAATTCGTTTGAGGATTTCATCATTTTTGTGACTTTGTCATACTACATCATTCCATAGTAATGGGTGATCTTTTAGATCACATCCAACACTAAGTAATTCGCATTGATAACTCCATCATTTTTATCATCTCTCGCATCGTGTTCCATGATGCATTAATGATATATAAAATATATTTTGATATCTCAAATCATTTTTGTCTAGTCAAAAAAAATTAGCATAGACTCTTTCTTTAAATAGCTCAAAAAATCATTGAAAATCATTTTTGATGTCATCATGCCACAAACAAGTAACGATGTGTTAGTGTCCCAAAGTTCACACCTACACACACTTGTCACCATGTGTTGAGGATAACAAAATTCATTTTATTTTGAAAGGCACATCAGTGCGAATTTAGCTTGATGTCAAAAATTTGAAATCTAGCACAGCTAGAAGATTTGGAATACCTATGCTTCCACCATCAACTTCACTTTCTCTACTGATCCATTGCTTAAGAATCCTATCTATTTCTATCATCCTCAATTCTCCATTCACAACTTTCCCATACCCAGTTCATCAAACTTACCACACATTATGAGTTCAGTAACTTGCCACAATCATATGGGTTTAAGAACTTATCCTAGTCATGTACCTTTAAGGCGTCCATTCACGAGGGGTTCATAAACATTTCATATGATTATGAGTCATGAACTTACCATAAGTATGAGTTTTAAGAACTCGTAACTAACTTATATTCTCTACTTATAACCTATCTATCTCATATATACATGATGAAAAGAAAGAATCACCTTCTCAACATGTATATAACAAATAAATACACATCGAACATTTCAAATGATTATCAATGTAAGAAACTAAGTGGTCATCAAACCAAACTCGGCCACTAATCAATATAGGAAGCTAAGCGGACAATTCCCCCCCATACATACAAAAATTGGTCAACCTAACCAACCTATATATCGACTAGGAAGCTAAGTGATTCTAAAACCAAGTACAAATTCCCAAATTCCCCATACAAGGAATCATACAACTCAAATTTGCGACATGAGTCCTCAATTGAAATCCTACACAATTCTAACTTTCTTTTTTTTTAAATACTGAATTTTCTTTAATCCGTATCTTAACATTTACCACTCTTTTCTGAGTTTACATTGTACCATTTCATAGTACCTTCTCTTTATAGCATCAAGCTATATCATTCCAATCACTTAACATATCATATGTTATTCAACAATTTAATCTGATCACGCCGTGATCTTATTTTTCGTAATCATTTCTCCTTATACTTTGCATCATTGCTTTTTTATTTTACGATCTTCTTTTCTTCTTTTTTTATCATATTATATTATGATTTTATTTACACTTTTCATCTTATAGACATAGTCTATTTATTTTCACTTTTCATCTTTTATTACTGAGTCGTAACTCTTCATTCTTATCCTTTATAACTCTTCAAGATTCTTCTTTGAATCTTCTTTATCTTCTTTCTTTTTTTACTTAATAATGAATTTCCTAAATTCATTTCTTATCACTTAAACTCGATCCGAGTTTATTCCTTATCATCATCTCCGCGTTATAGCCTAAGGTACCCCTACCTAAGGTTTATAACCTACTGACTTTGATACTAACCAATGCGACGTTCCCCAAATCTGGGTCCCAAGAACCTCGGACTTGGTAATGTTACGATACTTCATCATCATACATATTCTATCATCTAATGCGGAACAAATAAACATATATTGTTTATTTTACATAATTCTATAACATTTTCCCAAGTTTATTAACCTTAATCAATACATACCTTTCAAAATTACAAAGGTTTACAATAAGATAACTAAATAGTTATTCTTATAACAATCTATTATTGTATTTTTTGCTTTTGTCTCTCTCCTTCTTCAAGCCTTCGCCTTTATCTCAAATTTATTATCATGATATATAGCAAGGGTGAGCAACTACTTTGCCCAAAGAAAGTTTAAATTCAATAAAGATATATCATGATTGAAAGAATAATAAGCTTTCAAGTTTTCAACAATTTAATAATTGTGAAGGAACATGAATCAAGATGTCAATAATTGAATGATCAATCAATAATGTTTGAAGGTCAACAATGACCATGAACAATTTAATCTGACCTTATGGTAATGAAGGTGATCACCCTTTCATACATTGATGAACATATACAACATGCACTAAGTGCGAATCAATAATCAGTTTAGACATGAATAATCATCAATAATCATTCACTAACATACTTTGAAATATAACCCGAGTTTGAGTTAAGGAAACTTGCATGCATAGTCGATTACCGCTACGCAATTTAATTTATTCTCTTTATTGAAAAGACCTATCAGGTATAAGATTGATCTTTCAATTAGCATATCATACCTTATTCCATAATACTATCTAACACTTAATCACATAGTCAAATATTAGATAATCTTAACACCATATTCATTTACTTACTTATAATCTCATCATCTTATATTAACTTGTCTAACCTTCACTCACAAAGTTAAGTATTAGACATTACACCTTAGTCTTAGTATTATCATTATACTTTGATAATCTTTTCATCACTTATAACTTATACTTATAAGTTTTCCCTTTATATTATCTTAGTAAGCTAGATAACCTTTCAAAGAACTCAAATATCATTTCAAGAAACCGAATTACATTTTAAAGATCCCGAAATTACTATTTCAAAGAGACCACAAAATATTTTCAAAGAGATTTAAACCATTTCAAGAATCAAAAATCCAATTCAAAGACCCTCAATTCTCATTTTAGTCTATTACAAGCATAATATAGTTTCATTGAATACCAAATTCAACAATTATATTGAAAAATAACATAAATCTCTTATTTTAATCTCCCGTCAAATATTATTAATTATGTAATAATATTTTACGCTAAGGTTATTAACCTTTTAATAACATTCCAGTCAAATACTACTAATAATATCTAAATCCAATATTATTAGCCATATAACAATAATTTAAGTCATTAATCACATTAATAAACAATTTAGTTCAATTGTTTTCCTTTCCTTAATTAACTCATTAAACATTCTAAAATGCCATAAACATCACAACACTTCACACACCAACCCAAAACTTCATCAAAAATCAATCGTAAGATAAGCCATGCTCAAGGGTCTCAAGTCATAAATCATATTTTTCATATTTTTGGACATCATATATTTAATTAAATCCATTTATCCATTTATCATCATTTAGATGAAAAATACCAAATCAGTTCAAAAATATTTCTTTTTTCTCGATTTGATGAATATAGTTCAATATTGAACAAATATTTTTCCCTGAATTTTTAAAATCCATTTACTATATTTAAATAGTCCATAATAGCCAAATATTCTCCAATTTTTCATAAATCGATATTAACTTCAAAAAAATTCTGAAATTTATACAGCATGTTCCTGTTATACACATGTACTTCCAGTACAAAGTTTGTAATTTTTGGACTTATACACAGAGTTATTCGGGTGGCTTCATAAAAATATCCCTTCACCGTAAAATCCATAACTCTCAAACCGTATGGCCAAAAATTCTCAAATTTTTACACAACCTGCATAACTTCTGATATTACCACTCCAAATTTTTTCCAGAATTTTTAAAGCACAAAAGTGGACGAAAATTACCCACATTTCTGATCGTCCAAAATAGTCCTATTTTCTTTCAAAAAAAAATCGGACTGCTTTTGGCTTCCATAACCACTACTCCATGAAAACTCAATTTTTGAGTTCTACCACTTGGGTTAACTAGTAAACACATATATCTAGCACCCTCTTTGACGGATCGTAAAAAAGGAATTATAGATTTAAAACAATGGATTTTCAAAGTAAATAGAAATTTTGGATTTCATAAACTAGAAAAAAATTAATTTTTTTTTTTTTGATTCAAACCAAATCAATACCCAATATGGGTAGATCCATACTTGAATCCATGAAAAACACATAGATTAAAGGGTTTTATACATCCAAATCAAAAACCCTTTTCATCAAATAAAAAAAATAAAGAAGAAAGAAAGCTTAGGAAAATAATTTTATACCTTTCTTTCTTCTTCTTCTTCTTCTTCTTCTTCTTCTTCTTCTTCCATCCATGGAGGATTTTTCTCCTCCTTCTTCTTCCGGCCTCTTCTCTCTCTCTCTCTCTCTCTCTCTCTCTCTTTTCTTTTCTTTTTTTCTTTTTCTTTTCTTTTTCTTTTTTCTTCTTTTTTTTTTCTTTTCTCTTCTCTTCTCTCTTTAATTCTCTCTTCTTCTTTTTTTTTTTTTTTTTTTTTCATTATTATATGTGGCCTCTTTATCTACCCAATCTTATTTTATTTATTTTAATTACTTTATTAAATGACCACAATGCCCTCAATAATTGGGTTTTAAAAAATTGGGCCACTTATTAAATCTTTTGGGCTTTCAATTAATCCTTTGGGCTATGTAATATTTACATAGTCCAATCATTTCCATCTTAACCCACCCTAAATATTTAATTAGGGTATCCATTCCAAATATTTAGAATTTAAATCATCACTCTTGTACATTAAATTTTATAACCCAACTAAACTTGTTTTAATTAAGTTATAAAATTAATAACTTGAGATAATAAAAATATATCTCTTAACTTAATATAATTTTTAATATTATTATTCTCCCACAAGTGGGCTTAGTTTGGGCCCTTATTTAATTCCATTGAGCTAGCAATTTACTTGTTTTACTTACTAACAAAAACTAACTTGGCTTTCAACCCTAATTAAATTGGGTCAATATAATACTTGTCACATACATAATATATTGGGATAGATTAAATAATTTAATCGCCCTTAGTCACTTTATCTACAAGTCCCATGCTTAATTAATTAATTGGGCTCGTTTAAATAATATAACTTCCTTAGTCCATTAAATTTAATTCTCTTGGACTCTATTTAAATTATTGGGCTATGATATCATTAAAGTCCAATACTTTTAATTCTATTTTACCCTAATCATTTAATTAGGGTTTTTATTTCTCACACTTGTAAATAAATTCCTTACTTATGCATTTTTAATTTCATAACCCAATTAGACTTGGTTATAAAATTAATTATTTGAGATATATAAAATAAATCTCTTAATGTTAGTATATATATTTATATATAATATTCTCCCATATTATAACCTCTTAGGTTATTTAATTATCACACCTAATATATATATTAGGTTACATAACTTAATTCTTAATTCACTTTTATATACAAAATAAATGTATTCACATTATATATATGTATATTTATTTAATCATACATATAATTCACATAATCATAACATATTTCACTTCTCTTCTCACACTAATTTTGACTTTTTTCCATAAAAAAGTCAACTATTGACTTTTGACCAAAAGTCAAAAAGTCAACTTTTTACACATTTTTGTGTTTATCGTCCATTCTTCGACTAAACTTGACGTTTAAATTACTCACTTCTTATGCAATCGATTAACAACAACGAATTCAATTCACATCAAATTTTGCTTCAAAATTCTATCTCTAACTCAAATTTTGAGTTTTAAATTACTCCCTTCATATTGCTAATCGTATTAACTAACGACTTTATACTTATTCAATTCAATCATCAAATTTTACAGTATATCATAATACCTTATTCTTGATATTCATTCAAATACATATCAATTCATTTCTAGGGTTTTGGAATTTTTTAACCCATATTTTTTATTCTCATTCTAAATAGCAAACCATATAGGTTTTACTTGAAAATTTTAAATAAATCCTCAAATTCTCTTCTAGGTTTTATTCTTTAAACCTTTATTCTAATCATTCAAGATTTTATAAATTTTCTAAGACCTACTTACACAACATCCACAAATTATACACTCTATGTAATCATCAATATAACCAACGTCACTATATGTCTATGTGAAATTGCAACTATATTGATTTCAAGTTCAAGCTCTTATTCTAACTTATACGGTGAAATAATATATGTCTATCCTGTTCATGAAATACATAAGCCATATAACACAAATTTATATATACTACTATCATGATTACAAATCCATATTTTCATGTTCATTGTCAATTCCATACAAATACTGAAACGAATGGTGATCAAGCATTAATGTATGCAAAACAATCATGACAGACATCTCATATAATATGCAAAACAACCCAGCATTTAAGTGTGCAATCAAACTACATAATAAAATCCGTTAGAATCCCATAATGGAGTTTAGTTCATGACTGAACCAAAAGCCATTATGGGATCAAATCTAAATATGATCAATAAACGACAATTGAAAGATGAAAGATGAAACTATCAAACCCAATTGCTGAATACACATCAATATTTAATCCTCATAAGATTCAGCAAAAACTAATATTAATAGTCTGCTCTCGTAGAGAAATCCCAAGAAGGAGTAGAAAAGTAGAGTTATGGCATCCTTCTACGTTGGAATCCTCTCTAGAGAGTAAAACCCTAATTACCCAATAAAGATACGTGAAAAACTAATAATATGTCAAGTGATACCCCCTGACACCAGCCAGGAATCATTTTTTTAATCAATTACAACCTTTAAAATTTGGAAATAAAACAAAATAAATCAGCAGCTTCAGGCTTCGTGCGCTCTTCCAGCTTGATACTCTCGCGACCGCGAGACTTGAAGTAGGTTCGTATGTTTGGCCGGTCTCGCGTTCGGGCGCGTGCTCCCTAGGCTTGTCCTTTTCGCGGCCGCGCAACTTGCAGTAGGTTGTCCTGGTTTTGTTGGGACCTCACGCGGGAGTGCGCTTCCAAGCTCTATTTGCCGCCCGGCCACGCGGCTTGTAGTTGCTATATTCTGATTCAGCTCCTTAGCTTGGTTCTGCATTGTTGTTGCTGCTACTGACATGTCCTATGTTTATCCATGCTTATCCATTCATGCTCCCCTCACTCCTATGCACATCCTATCTTTTGCTTCGCCTTATGCTTTCGGTAGCCTCATGCCCGATATCACCACCAAATTAAGCTAATTCCTGCACTTATTCACCAAAAGGAGTTTTATGTATGCGAAATGCAATTTAACATAAAACGCAGTTAAAACAGACTAAAATGTACTTGGGATGGGCATAGTTCGCATGAATTTGTACTCCATAAGTAGGTAAAAATACAACTTATCAAATACCCCCAAACTTGAACCATTGCTTGCCCTCAAGCAATGCATACTAATGAGCAATAAAAATGCAATTATATTATTGTGCAACTAATTCTCACATTATCCTAACCATCATAAAAATTCAGTCTAATTTGCCTAAGCGAATTTTTTCTAGATTTGAGAATACAAATTCCAACCAAACTGCAGGAATAAAGTCATATACTCATATATTTCACAAATGCTATACAGATGCTATGTGTGTGTGTGTTGTGTTCGCCCAATACTTGATTTCGGTGTAGAATGTCCATGTTATCTCGCTCAACCCAGAAAAATTATAGCTTATATCAAGACTTATGTATATATATACGACTCAGACTATTTCAACATCTTAAAATAAACTAAGGTTCAACAATGGGCTTAACTGCTTTATTCTACTCACGAGGGCGAATTCCGCACTTTCTCACGGTGTTTATTTCCAATTTTCTTTTTTTTTCTTTTTCTTCATGACTGTGCAATGTCTTACTCCATTAGGCACATTGCTACCCCTTAGCGAGCTTTCAACCAATGATTTCCAGACCATGAAAGACCTTAGGACGCTATGTGTAGAGACAATCCCCTCGGGCGTACTTACTCAAGTAGCCAGGGCCCCGAAATAAGATTAGCCATGTTATTTCTACTTTTCTTTTTTTTTTATACACAGATACCCATGTGTTCCCATAGTTTAAAAATCGATGTTTTATAAGCCCCAAAAATCACGTTACACATATTTCTCCTTTTAACACGAACTTCTTATACCTACAAGTGCTTGTGAACACATTTGTGCAAACCGAGAGCATGTACACAACATTATGAATTTCGTTGTATAAAACGTTATAACTCAGCTCATGTTATCCAAAATATTCAGAAATCATTTAAAAACTTCACTCTCATCATTGGCTAGACAAATTTTTTCTAAACGACAAGAACTGTAAGGTATGCAACATGCAACTATATGCTAAAATGTAATCTAAACATGCACATAAAAATTAAACTAATCATGCAAAACTATATGAATCATGTAAAACTATATGCAAAACTAATAAAAAAAAATACTAACTACTACCTAATACCCCCAGACTTAAAATATTCAATGTCCAAATTGAATGAAGGTAAAAGATACGAAAAATTCCCCTAATTATCGGTGGTGCCACCCTCATCGGGTGGTGAGTCCGGTGGTGGATATGGTGTTGTAGTTCCAAACTGAGGCCATTCTTGTGTTGTTCCTTGTTGCACAAACGCTTCGTCTAAAGCCCTTGTTAGTCCCATCGCAAATGTGCCAAAATTATCGTACATGGCATTCACCTTGCGCTCCAACCTTCGGAGCTGTCGATCGCCATTGGTGGCACATGCGTGCGTGGATGGCCCCGCCTCTTCTATTTGCGGGGGTTGTTGTTGTTCTAGAAAAATAGGATGAAGGATGAATCCTAGTCCGCGTGGATGCGGTACACCACCTGCCCAGTCTTCGAACTTTTCGATCGTGGCATGAGTAATGTCCTGGCTTGGGTATTGAATCTGCTCATTTCCCCAGTTGCATCCCTGATTAGCACAAAGCATGGCTACCAAGGATGCGTGTGAAATGCTCCCAATCATTACTCCCCGTAAATAGCGCAACATATTTTTATGAATGAGATGACCAATGTCGATGTACTTTTTGGTGATTATGCCCCACAGAAGACGTGCCCTCTCCGTTGATATTTCGTGCTGGTGGGCGGAGGGCATGAGCTTGGCACATATGAACAAATTCCACGCTTTTTCATATCGATTTAGGGCTGCTGTTTGGAATAACCGTGGTTGTGTTGTGCCCGCTTTATACGTCCATTTCATACCCGGTACACATAACTCTGCAATGATCAGCTCCATCCCGGTACATATTTTTTCAAATGAGCGTCGGTTATCCAATTAGCAGCCCCCACTGGTGGTGCATCAGTAATTTTGAAAATTAGTCGGATGGCACGGGGTTTGTAATCGATCTCGACACCATGAACCAGAGATATCCCACTCATAGTGACCTTGGCATTGGCATAAAATTCATGGACTACGCTCATAGGAATGGGTATTGGAGTAGATGTCAGCCCACCCCAGCCTCTCTCTCGAATCATGGCGCACAACTGGCCATCCTGACCCTCCGGCTTGAATCCTCGCTCTTTGACGAATGTCTTTGCCAAAATGCGGTAGTTTTCTTGTTGAGCTTCCAAATTGAGAAATTTGGTGTGATCCACAACGTCAGCCTCTTGACTGCCCGCAGAGGAAGAAGAAGATGAAGTAATAGATCTCGCTCTCTTAGGCCCCATTTGTTTTTGTTAGTACTTACACAGATTATATGACTGGGGAAAGAAGAAAAGCTTAAAGAATTGATAGCTCTCACACTTGTGTCTGCACTTCCATGTAGGAACCCTAGCTTTATAGCACTCTTGGAGAAGTTGAGGAGATATGGACTTTGAATGAGGAGAAAATCGTGGCTAATTGATTGAGAGATGCGCGACACAAATTGTAACTGACGAAGAGATAGCGACGTGAGTTATGGAGAGTGAGAGAATTTCGCTTTTGTTGATATCCCAAATGAGAGTCCAAATGGTCCACAACTCAGTTTTTAAACTATTCGTACGGTCATAACCCTTGGGTGTGTCGTGCTGAATTTTACTAAAATTTGGTATGCGGCGCTGAGACTTGAAGAATGTTTGGTGGTTTTTTTTTTATTGGCCATGGGCCTCAATTTTGTCTTGACTATGCACATGCCGCATGAATACTTGATATTTGCAATGTTGCACATCAATTTCACTTTGCTTGTCAGTGGTGCCTTCTAATGATGGTATGTGACGACCCCAAATCCAGGTACTTGAAACCCGAACTCGGTTCTCCACGATACCATTTCTTTAAGCTGAATAATACTAAATAATAATACATTTAAACTTAATTTACATACATCAAGGTTTACTTCCCCAGGTACGTGACCTTCAAATACATTCCTTACAATACTTGAATAGATACCAATACAACTATAACCATTAACTCATAATACACACTTATTCGATCGACTTTCCTTTTCCTTTGTTCGTTACAGAGCCTTGATTTGCTCATACATAACTCGAAAACATTTAATTTAAGCAAGGATGAGCATTTAAATGCCCAAAGAAGTAATAGCAATTATATATAATTTGAAAGAATATAAGTATTCTCTTTACATAACACTTCTACAACGAATTGAAAGTTGTGAAGTAATCATCTTGATAAAAATTCACATAACAACTCTCTTTCAAATTCTTTAAATTTGGCTCTGCTCTACCCTTGAATAGGGTTTAAGAAACATACTATGAACATTCTTTTCATTTTCGAAAAGGTTTAGCGGAATTCGATCCTCAAACCGTCATAACTTACTTACACACGGAGGGTGATCACCATGCCAGTTGTACCTGTGATTGATCAATACTACATAACTTGAACGAAATTCATCACTCACTCTATTCGCCTTGCGCAAAAATCTTCCCATATAGGGATGTTCATACATGCCTGGTTCCAAACCCGAAGGTTTTTAATCTTGCTCAACAATAATATGTAATTCACCATATATATACGGGTAATTGACAAAGGTGTATCAACATGTGAACAAATGCCATGATTATCCAAGTGGGGACACTTGTATAACCATTTATAGAAATCAATGAACAGAATATATATCTGAGCTAACATGTCGATAATCAAAGAGTACATAATCTGTACATGGATAGAATAATTCTGAAACTTCTTACTTATGTCCATTGCATAAAGGAAGTGCAAAGGTAGGATACTTGCCTGATTTGCTGATTACAAATCTCAACTTAGGTTTTATCTCTTTATCACAACCTATCAATAATCAGATCATTCGTTCGATTAGAACAATATATATTAACACATAGTACTGTTTATTACAGTCAGCACATAGTCTAATCACGTCATCACATAATTACAATGATCATACTTTTAGTTCATATTCTATACTTAAAATATTTTTATACATTTTTCAAATATCTCATCCATGCTCTTACAGTAGCCTTTTCTTTCTTTTATAAGGTCTGACATTTGTCGGCGTACCGAAACAACTTTATCGAGTAATTACTGAGTCTAAGACTCTTATTCTGTACTTCAACATCTGTAAATATCAGACATTTTATTTTTAATCATTTTTGGAATTTCCAGAAATTGAAAAATTTAAAATAATTCAAATCGACACTAAAGGGCCTATAGTGATATAATCATTACTATAGGTGTTCTTCTTCAAATTCAGAACTTCATAATCGGTTCTCAAGTCAGCTAGTTTGGCCGACTATAACTTTCAAATATCGGAATCATAATTAAATGATTTAAACATTAAACAATTCCATTATCATTAATAGTTTAATTAATACTAAACTATTAATGAAACCATTACAAAAATATAAAAGTTATTTATAATAATTCAAACTATTTTTAAAACATTTATATTACCTAAATAATTACCATTAATATTTAAATATTAATGTACTATTTATCCAAATATTAAAAGTCATTAATTATAACTTAAAATATTTTTAAATCCTTAATATCCTCTTTAAATGGTTTTTAAATAAGTAAAACCATTTTTAAACTATTTATTTAATATTAATCATTAAATAAACTAAATATCATTAATATTATCTTAATATCATTAATATTTAATTATTAATGAAATTATCATTTAAATATTAAAAGTTATATTTTATAACTTAAAATATTTTTAAATACCTTATTTTCATTTAAAATGATTTTTATAATATTAAAATCATTTTTAAAATAAATTATTTAATATAATCATTAAATAACTTTAATATCATTAATAATTATTAATTAATGAAATTCATCACAAAATATTAAAAGTCATCACAAATAACTCATTTACATAATCAATTCCAAGCCAAAATAAACATAGTAAAAACTAACTAGTTTATTAACAACACTAACTAAACTTCAAAAATTCAAACTTTAACTAACAATTAAAAATAATAACATTATAAAAATTAAATAAGAAACATACCAGAAAATACTGAATTCCATAGACCTGAATCGCACTTCCACGCCAAAAAATTTAACTAAGCGATTTTTATAAAAGTTCTCCCACAACAAAGTCTTTCTCAAAAATGGAGGCCTTATTGTTGGTGAATGAAACAAAGCCAAGTTCTTCTATTTATAGGTTTAGAAATTGGTGAAGTTCTCAATTTAGTCGATGTGGGACTTGGTTTATACTAATTTTTCAATAGCTCACTTTATGATTTTCTAACGCATTGCTCATAACTCCGATTAATCTGATTTTTGGATATGTTATACATGGTATGTAAGAATATTTTTAAAAATACGAATTACCCAATTCGGGTTCATTAGGTAGCCCAAACAAGGCAAGGCGTCAAAAGTGGGCGTTCATAACAGCTTTTCAATCTCATTTCAGCTTTACCCTCTTCCGCTAAAAAGCAGTCCATAACTTTTTCATTTTAAAACCTTTTGAGCGATTCTTGAGCCCACGCTGCTAAATTCTGGGGCTACAACTTTTATTCTTTGACCATTTCCAAATTCCGAATATATCAGCCCGAAATTCCGTTCAAATGGACTGCACTGCACTTGTTGGGAAGTTTTGACACTACTACTTTGAAATGTCATAACTCTCTCCTCCGATATCGATTTAGTCCGTTTTGGAGTCTATGGAAAGCTTATTCGGTGTACTATAACATACCAAAAGCCCAGAAGGTTTTGGAAACATTAACTAATCGAACACAGTGTCCCGAATAGCACATCCCGCTGCTGACTTTCAGTTTGAGAAATTTGACACATTTCCTTCCAATCACCGTAATTCCCTCATCCGAGGTCGAATGAGGTCATTCCAAAGCCTATGGCTTCCTAACTCAGTGCACTACAACATATTAAAAGCCCAGACCTTTTAAAGGACAAAAAGTGGACGAGAATGCCCCCATTACAGACTGCCCAAAAAACGGTTTATCATGATCGGTATGTTTGACCATCTATAACTTCTAATCTATACATAATATGGACTTGATTCTTTTTGCAGATTAAAGACCACATATCAGGCTACACATAACAACTTTTGAAGAACAAAACTCATGATCGAGCAAAGAGTTATGGCCTCGACATTTGGTGAAAAAATAATGTAATTCGGTTTTTCCAACTTGCTTAAATCTTCAAATTAAATGCACTTTGATGTTATGGGTCTTTGATTTATCAACCCATATCATCAATTAACATTCTATTACACAACTTTAAACAATCAATTGTATCAAATAACATCGAACCAAAGGATTTCTAGGTTTAGTGTTTTTATACCCTTTTTGCCAAAAATTCTTGATTCTTGCTTACGATTTGTTATGGGTGATGGTTGGGCTTTGTTTAAGAGTGTATGGGCAATCTTGTACAAAGGCAATTAAATGTAATATTTAATCACTAGATTTAATTCTTATAATTTACCAATTAACTTCTATCCTTTGGTAAATTAAAACACTTATACAATAACATCGAAATTAAACCCTTAATTAAAATTAGGGTTTCTCAACGTCATCAATTAGGGTTTCTAATTGACCATTAGTAGTTCTTTAATTATCTGTATATGTTACTAACACAATCAATTTACTTTTCTAATTTCAACCGGTTAGTGTTATAATAATTAGGGTTTGTCCTAATTATCGACGTCTACCAAATAATTAGGGTTTCTTCTAATTACCGATATTCTTATTCACAAGAAACTTCATATACACAGCTACTACTCGTAAATTCCCCATAACTCGAGTTTAATAATTAGGGTTTCACAAACTAGGTAATATGCTATGACCTAATTGGCCGTCATTGCTCAATATTATCTCGTCACATATACCCATTACATAATTATGGTGCTCAAAAATCATTATATAAATAATATAATATTATTATTCTCATCTCTTGATCACAATCCCAATCCGGGTTTGGATCTCATGTATACGACTTATTCTTCGTACACGAAGATCAATAATCAAGTTAAAATAATTAACTTAAATATTCTCGAATAATTCATATAATAAAATATTTATTATATAAATCTAATTATCACTTCATATATTATTTCCAATCATGTTTTCATGGAAAATAATTAATAAAAATATTTAATTTACGTAAATTTAATACCATATAATTTGTGGTAATTAATAATTCCAAAATTATTTCTAATTTTTCAAGTAATAAATGTATTCGCATTTATCGTTCACCTTACTTGACACTTAGTCTCGTCATTAAATAAAAAAAAAATTTATACGCAAAATTTCTTATTTATTTTATATAGAAAATTTCGGGTTATTACATGGTACCTGCATAGGCATTAATGCATCGTGTTAAGGCAGGACATAGTGGTCTCATAACACTAATATTATGCAACTACTCGCACAACAATTCTTGTTACACTCTTAAGCATGAACATCAAATATCTAATTAAAAAGGAGTTCGATATAACTACTGAAATACTCAAAATGCAATACTGAAAACAAATTAATGGAGAGAATAATAATAATAATAATGGGTTGCCTCCCATCCAGCGCTAAGTTATAGTCAATTAGCTTGACTGTCTCTGAGCTTCATGTTACCGATGGAATTTTGGTGCTTTCCTTCGTGTCCTCTGCACCCTAAAATTTCATGACTGCATCTTTTGTCAATGGCTCTTCCTTCAAATATGAATTTTTACCCGTTGCATATATCAATGGTCCATAATCCCTCGATTTCTGTACTTCATCCTATAGGCACCAGTCCACCACGTCAACTAGGAAGCACTCTTCTTCAGCCGTTGGTAGACTGATTGCTTTAAAGACGTTAAAAGTGATCTCTTGATCCTGGACACGCATGGTGAGTTCACCTTTCTGCACATCTATTAACATTCTTCCTGTGGCTAAGAATGGTCTCCCCAGTATTATTGGTATGTTTTTGTCCTCCTCGTAGTCTAGAAGGATGAAGTCAGTTGGAAAAATAAATTTATCTACCTTAACCAACACATCTTCAACAAGTCCCCGTGGATATGTAATGGATCTGTCCGCTAACTGCAATGCAATGTTTGTGGGCTTTGGATCCAGCAATCCCAACTGATTAAACACTGACAAGGGCATCAAATTTATGCTTGCCCCAAGATCACATAAACACTTACTAAAGTTTAACTTTCCTATGGTACATGGAATTGTGAAACTGCCTGGATCCTTCAACTTTGGAGGTAATTTACATTAAAAATCACCTTTGCATTCCTCTGTCAAGGCTACTATCTCAAACTCATCTAATCTCCTCTTCCTTGACAATATACCCTTAATAAACTTGGCGTAGCTGGGCATTTGTTCCAATGCCTCGGGGAAGGGTATCTTGATCGCGCATCTTTTGAACACCTCCAAGAATTTATCGAATCGCTTATCTTCCCTTTTCTTCATTAATCTCTGCGGATACGGAACCTGAATGCGCATTGGTTGTACTGGACTCTTAACCATCTCCTCTGAGCCTGCTTTGTCTTTCTCTTCCTGCCGATCCTCAGATTTCCCCAAATTTTCCTGCTCATTGGCTGGTTCCTCCGCTTCTCATGCGGTACCTAGGCCATGTATTTCATCATCATCTCCTCCACTTCGATTTCTTTTCTTGCCGAGGTGCGAGTTGGAGTGTGATGTTCTTTGTTGTTGTTGAGAAAATCTGGCGGAAAGGGTGGTCTAGGATTAAATCATACACTTTGTACTTGCACTTGCCTGCATTAGCGCTTAAAATTGATTGTTTGGTTGAAACTGAGTTTACTGATTCCCTTGATTATTCGACCAACTAAAATTTGGATGATTTCTGTTGTTGGGGTGGTATATGTTCTGAAATTGGCCTTGGTCTTTTCTGTAGTTGCTCACATACTGCACTGATTCTGAGCTGATAGCACATTGATCCGTTGAGTGTGACCTCGCACAAATCTCACATCGTAAACAGCAACCGCTTTTACCTTTCCTTCACCAAAGTATCTATCTTCTTTGCCATGGTCGCCATCCATCTTTGACAAATTTGAGTAATAACATCAACCTCCAATACACCTGCAACTTTGGTTTGTGGCATTCGGGATGTAGGATTCTGAAAATCTTTCGATGCTATTGTTTCGATAAGATCATAGGCTTCCTCATAGTTCTTTGCCCATAATGCCCCTCCTGCAGCTGCATCTACAATCGGTCTCGACTGCCATCCCAATCCATTATAAAATGTGTTGATTACCATCCAATCTGGCATACCGTGATGTGGGCACTTTCTCAACATTTCTTTGTATCTCTCCCGTGCTTCATATAACGACTCGCCCTGTTGTTGCTCAAACTGAGATATGGCTGTCCTCATCTTGGCAGTTTTCACCATTGGGAAAAACTTAGCTAAGAATTTCAATGCTAAATCCTCCCATGTAGTTATAGATCCTGCTGGCAGAGAATGAAGCCAACTTTTTGCTTTATCCCTTAATGAAAATGGGAACAGCCTTAGTCTAATAGCATCCTCCATCACACCATTGTATCTGAATATATCACAAATTTCAATGAAACTCAATAGATGTTCATTCGGATCATCTGTAGTAGCTCCCCCAAACTGAACTGTGTTTTGCACCATTTGAATAGTGCTAGTTTTTATCTCGAATGTATTTGCTGCTATCGCTGGTCTGACTATGCTAGACTGAAGTCCGTTAATATTGGGCATGGAATACTCCTTCAGAGCCCTATGCTCCTCTCTTTGATCTTCTCCTTGTGCCTCGGCTGCCATGTTAGCTGTTGTGTTTTCCAACTGCTCTTGTAAATTCTTACGAACACCCGCTTTTCAACCTCTACCATTTATATTATCCTGAAAAGGTGTTAACTCGGAGTTGGTTGACCGTGTGAGCATAAAAATTTATCCAAATTTCTGAAACAAAAACAAAAACTGAAATGAGATAAGACTAGAATTGTCTAAGTCATACAATATAACTTAAAACTAATGATAATAATACTAAATTAAACGCCTTTCCCCGGCAACGGCGCCAAAAACTTGTTACCTCTTTTTTACGACTAATAAAAGAGCTCTAACTCATGCAAGCATACATGCGTCAACAAGTAATACAGAGCAAGTAAAGTATCGATTCCACAGAGAAAGTTGTTTAACTTAAACTACTATTCATTAATTAAATCACTATATTTATATGCTCACACTATGGATTAAACTTGGTTTGTTCTTGAACTACAAATAACAACTAAAACAATAAAAACGATATAATAAATGATATTGGAACTAATGGGATTCTAACTTCATTTAATATTTCATTCAATCGCCACTATCATGCACAACTTGTTCACATACCATAGGAAAGTAGCCAAGAGCACTAAAAGAGTATTAGCCATTTTTCATTGCACTAAGACCTACTTACACAACATCCACATATGATAGACTCTATGTAATCATTAATATACCCAACGTCACTATATGTCTATGTGAAATTGCAACTATATTGATTTTAAGTTAAAGCTCTTATTATAACTTATACGGTGAAACAGTATATGTCTATCTGGTTCATGAAATACATAAGCCATATAACACATCCCTATATACGTAAACTATCATGATTACAGTCCATATTTGCATGTTCATTGTCAATTCCATACAAATACTGAAACGAATGGTGATCAAGCATTCATGTATGCAAAACAATCATGACAGACATCCTATATAATATGCAAAACAACCCAGCATTTAAGTGCGCAATCGAACTACATAATAAAATCTGTTAGAATCCCATAATGGAGCTTAGTTCATGACTGAACCAAAAGCCATTATGGGATCAAATCTAAACATGATCAATAAATGAGAATTGAAAGATGAAAGATGAAACTATCAAACCCAATTGCTGAATACGCATCAATATTCAATCCTCATAAGATTCCAGCAAAAACTAATATTAATAATCCGCTCTCATAGAGAAATCCCAAGAAGGAGTAGAAAAGTAGAGTTATGGCCTCTTTCTACGTTGGAATCCTCTCTAGAGAGTAAAACCATAATTACCCATTTATATTTGTTACATGTCACGGCCAACTACGATCTTATATTACGATTCAACTCCTTAGCTTGGTTACGCATTGTTCTTTCGCTACTCTTGACATGTCCTATGTTTATCCATGCTTGTCCATCCATGCGCCCCTCACTCCTATGCACATCCTATCTTTTGCTTCACCTTACGCTTTCGGTAGCCTCGTGCCCGATATCATCACCAAATTAAGCTAATTCCTGCACTTATTCACCAGAAGGAGTTTTAAGTATACGAAATGCAATGTAACATAAAATGCAGTTAAAACAGACTAAAATGTACTTGGGATGGGCATAGTTCGCATGAATTGGTACTCTATAAGTAGGTAAAAATACTACTTATCACTCTACTGATGAAAAACTGTGTAAGAGATTTGACAAGCTTATGCAGAGCAAGTTCGAAATGAGCATGATGGGTGAGCAAAATTTCGTCCTTGGATTGAAAGTAAAGCAAACTAATGATGGAATCTTCATAAACTAAGCCAAGTACATTAAATACTTACTTAAAAAGTATGGCATGGAATCAGCCTCTCGCATGAAAACACCAATTCCTTCAACAACCAAGCATGACAAAGATGAAAAAGGTAAAAGTATTGATATAACTTAATACAGAGGTATGATAGGCTCTCTTCTATATCTATATGCCAGTAGACCATAAATAATGTTTGCAATATGCATATGTGCTAGATTTTAAGGTAATCCTAAGGAATCACACTTAATTGCTATAAAAAGTATTTTTAGGTATCTCAAGGGCACACCTCACTTGGGACTTTGGTATCCTAAGGAGTCCTCCTTTGAACTGACAGGATATACATATGTTGATTTTGCAGGCTGCAAAATAGATAGAAAAAGTACCAGTGGCACCTGTGAGTTGCTAGGAAATAGATATGTGTCCTGGTTTAGCAAGAAGCAAAACTCAATATCTATTTCAACTGCAGAAGCTGAATACATTGTTGCTGGCAGCTGTTGTGCTCAAATTTTATGGATGAGAAATCAGCTAATAGACAATGGGTTTTATTTCAAATCTATACATGTTCTTTGTGATAACACAAGTGCCATAGCAATAACACACAATCATGTCATGCATTCTAGGACAAAGCATATAGAATAAGATATCATTTTATTAGGGATCATATTCAAAATGGAACCATATCTTCACAATACATTCCTACTGAAAAGCTACTTGCTGATGTCTTTACAAAGCCTCTAGATGAATCATGATTTAATAAATTGATAAGTAAGTTAGGCATGCTAAATCTACAACCATAAAATCTATGCTCTAGTTTATGCTAACCTTGCAGATATAAAGGCTATGTTCAAAATCGTAGAGATGACTAAAGAAAGTCCATGATTGTAGAGCTACCTTGACATGAAGTGTGACACCCCCAAAATAGGTATACATAATCCATCTTGGGTCGCCAGGGAATACACTACTGATAACTTTCTTTATACAACTGTCGTGCAAAAATACGACGACACATATACTGTGAGTTTCAGTACAAATATTGTAACGTATATGATACGACCATATTCACAATCAAATTATTACAATGCCATATAAAGTACAACAACAAATATTTCAAGTCCCCAAAGGAAAACGAGAAGATTTATGTCCTCCTCATTCTAATGGAGTGCATTTTTGACGCTTCCAAATTCAAGTTCTCCTTACCCTATTGTTGTTCACCAAAATCAAATATTAAATGATGTATAAAATATGTCACAAACATTTTAAGTTCTCGGTATAATTATTATACCATACCATTTCATAATTTGATTAGGATTGTGACTAATTCGTAACACCACTTTATACCCATGTTCTCTCTGCTAGTCCCATCTACACTCTTCCTACTTGAAAGGAGTGGTGAAGCAAAAGGGTGAGAAAAAATGGCCCAGTAAAGAATATAATGACTTAAGATAATTACATTATCAATAACCTTCATCAATATTAAATCAGAGATTTAGAACATATGGTAGATAATAAAAATTTTCAACCATAATAGTAGCGGAATCAATAATCCATTAGAAGAGTCAAGTAGAATATAACGTCTACTATCCTCTCCAAATTAAAAATCCATCATCCATACTTCATTACTGTAATACCCATCAACAATTATTTGTTGTACCCAAGAAAAATATAACTCTCATCACATGTCTTCACCTGAACCATCAAAGATTATAGTTAAATCCACAATTCATATTTATAATCAAGTAAATTAACAGTCTATCTTTGAACTACGAGCCAAAGACATACAACTGTATTTTAGAAGAGACAAGTAGAGCATGATATCTACTATCTTCTATGATTTAAAAGTTTATCATCAATATTTTATCGCTGAGACTCATCTAACTAAATAATCCACATCACCGAATTTTCCATGCACTACGACCAATGTGACACCCCCAAATCCTGGTACTTCATTTCTTCAAGATTTGGTGTTCACTTAATCAAAACATTCATTACTAACTACCCAATCATAATAAAATTGAATAATAAAAACCTGCTCATACATGATTATATTTAATAAAAATCTCCCAGGTTATCTAACCTTTAATTACAATCATTCAAATGCGGAATTTAAAATTTATTACATCACATCATAATTAAAAGTCTATTATCATAACGATAAAAATAAAATTACAAGTCTTCATCACTTGTACATTTTTTCCTTTCCTTTGCTAGTGGTAGGTTCATTGACCTTCTCAACCTTAGCTGCAATAAGTGTGTAAATATGCAAGAGTGAGAAAACAAAGCTCACTTGAAGAAGAATGAATAACTTTACAATATTACAACAATTGCCTAAAATACGCTCAATAGAACTGAATGATATGTTCTATTAACATTCTGAAACATACTACTGAGGGTCTAATGACCACGAATCATGTCCACAGTTATAAGTAATCTTTCAACTTTAACTTTAACAGTCATAAGACTATAAGGACTCCACGTACTTAGGGGGATCAGCCCTTCGTACAATGTATTGTGCACAACCATTTCAACGTACAATGTATTGTGCACAACCATTTCAACGCTAAGCGTAAAACTCTAATAAAAGAGTTGTTCATCTCAGTATTTAGAATACAAGTCCGCACCAAAGTAGGTTTGGTTTGGATACATTACAAAGTAATTTAGAATTCAACGGTCATCAACTGAGGATTAGTTGAATACAAAAGAACTAACTGTATGCTATGGAATAATCATAACTGAATTGATATTTGTAAATTAATATCATGCTTTAGGAATAATCTAATAGCATAAACATTGAATAATTATAACATAATTTGCTTGAACAATATTAAGTCAAGGCTATTGAAAATTGGATGTTAAGTATGCATAGTGAATAGTAATTTGAACGATAAAGTTGTTCAACATTAGAATATTAGAATATAGCGACTTGTATGCCAAATAACAAGTTACATATTAAAGAAACTTGCTCAATATTAAAATATAAGATTTAGAATACTTGTATCCTCATGAACAACTAGATACAAGAACTTTCTCAATAATAAGAAATCTAGCTCTACGAAAGTGTAGAGGTAGCAACTTGGGAAATTGTAATTGAATTAAAAGCAATAACGTACTCAACAAAATTAAACTTGGACAACGAAGTTTTAGGGTTAGAGAACTTGCCTTGAGCACAAGCCAAACCTTACACTTGAATCTCAATACCCTATATATATGTTATCATGACATAATTAGTCACTACCAACATTTATATGTATATATAAACAAGTATATACATCATATAGGTTTGATTTTCAATTCACATAATCGAATTACGTTAATACTAATACTAGTTAACCCTTGATAACATGCTCATTCTTATTTTAGTACTACTGAAATCGTAATTTAACAGTCCTATTATTAACACATAACATTTGTTTTCAAACTTTGTGTAAATAATTAAAACTGTCAGACCATTCTGCTAACTTTCATGGCTGCAAGTGCCACAATTTACATTACATGGCGAGTGTTGTCATGGCTCAGTGTTAGTGCCGCGGTATGAGACTCGGGCTAGTAGTTGGCACGCTGCGATGATCCCGAGTCTGCGACACGAGAATATCTCTTGTTGGGCGGCGTTGCGTGCAGAACTCAGAACTTGGCGACCGACCTTGGCAACAACATGAACAAAAAACTAATTTGGCCTACAAGCTCCTTTCTAATAAACTAATTAACATGTAATACACATATAGACTTCATATAAACATAATTTAAAGACTCTTAACATGCTTTTAGTCATATAATAACATAAACATCAAATTTGCAACAACCAATTTCACTGTTTTTGATAAAAACTCCATTTTTGACATTTTTAATGAAAATCATCACTGTAACTTTGTTTTTCAATCAAAACACTTAATTCAAAACATCATGTTTATGTTTATACATCCTCTCCCTATTTCAATAGTCAACTTATAATTTAAACAACTAATTAAACCCCAATTTTACTTTAAACTAAGCCATATTCATATATGTTCATATAAATTCACTGTAATATGGTTCCTTTCACAAAATACATACATACATGAATTAGTTTACCTATACTCATATATAACTTATGAAAAATAGTTTTATAACAACCAATTATCATATAAAGCCATAGACACAAGAAATTCTTCTTCTACAAAAATTTTACAGATAACTTATAGAGGAGAAGACAACCATAATTTTTAGAAAAATAGGACCAAGATGATACCTTAATTTAGAAGAAGATGATGACTATCTTTGATTCTCAAGCTTCTTTTCCCAATTTCTTTCTCAAATCCTCTCTAGAATTCCCTTAAGTTCTCTATCACTTTTCTTCTTTTCTTCTTTTTCTTCCTTCTGAGTCTTTCTTCTCTATTCTATTTTACGTAGTAAAATATAACGTATAATAGTAATAATATATATTAATTATATAATATAACTATAGATATAACTTCTATCAGTTATCTAAGTTTTAAAAATCAAAAGCCATACGACTTGTTAAGCTAGGCTAATAAAATAACCCTTTTAATCTTACACCTTGTTTGGTAAACCTAATTAAAATCAATGGATTAATCCTTATACCTTGTTTGATAAAATACTATTAGATTAAAGACTTAATATGCATTAAGACTTGTTTGACAAAACTAATTAAACTCATTTATAGCAAGGTTATTTGTCACACTTCTTATTTAATTAAATTTTCATAATCAATTTAATATATTCTAATATTAATCTATTAAATTACTTTAACACATAAATCAATATCACATAATTATAATTTTCTTTATAATTATAATTTTATTTAACCAACTAACACCTTATTTTAATTACAAATTACAAATTCCAATTAAAATATTATAATTCATTTAATCATTATAAGCTCTCTAGCTTAACTATTAAATTAAATTGGTATATAATCTCATAATAATTAATTTTCTTAACTCCTTAATTATTTACTTAACAAATAATTAACTAAACGACATCAAATCAAATTCAACAATTATTTATTTAACAATAAACATATCCATGAAATACTTATATAATTCAATAAATATTTAATACTACAATTTAAAATTCTGGAATGTTACATCAATCCCTCCTTACAAGGATTCTGTCCTCAGAATCACAACTCAAACAATACATTCGTTACATTCTTCCCTACTTTCAAAGATTCTGTCCCCAGAATCGAAGATACAGATTAAACAAATTACTCAGGGTAGTCTTTCATCATTTTATCTTTGAGTTCCCACGTAGCTTCTTCAGCGTTGTGGTTCCTCCAAATCACCTTCAGAGAAGGTATAACTTTATTCCTGAGCACCGGTTCTTTCCTGTCAACTATCTTGATAGGAATCTCTTCATAGGACAAGTCTTTATCAAACTGTAATGGTTCGTACTCGATCACGTGCTTATAATCGGTTTATACGGTCATAACACCGAAATATGAAAAACATTGTGAATGTTTTCCAACTTTGGAGGTAGAGCTACATCGTAAGCCACTTCTCCCACTCTTCGCAACACTTCAAAGGGTCCAATAAACCTCGGGCTTAGCTTTCCCTTTTTACCAAAATGAATTTTCCCCTTCCAAGGAGAAACTTTTAGGAATACAAAAGTTCCTACGTCGAATGCACGATCTTCTCTGTGTTGATCAGCATACTTTTTCTGTCTGTCTTGAGCTGCTACCAATCTTGTCCTGATGAGTATGATAACCTCAACAGTTTGTTGTACCAGTTCTGGTCCTAACAGCTGGCGTTCAACGACTTCATCTCAACACAGTGGAGTTATGTACTTTCTGTCGTATAATGCCTCGTAAGGCGGCATGCCGATGCTCGCGTGGTAACTACTATTGTAAGAGAATTCCACTAACGTTAAATGTTCGTCCCAGCTTCCTTTGAAATCCATGATGCATGCTCTTAGCATATCTTCCAATGTCTGGATTGTTAGTTCGCTTTGGCCGTCTGTTTGTGGATGATAAGCCGTACTCATTCGCAACTGTGTTCCCATACATTCTTGTAGTCTTTTCTAGAAGTTTGATGTAAACCTTGGATCTCTATCTGATATAATTGACACTGGAACTCCATATCTTGACATGATCACTTTAACGTACAGTTTCGCTAGCTGATCAAGATTAAATCTAATCTTTATTGGCAAAAAGTGTGCAGACTTTGTCAATCTGTCCACTACTACCCATATCGCATCATATCCTTACTAAGTTGTTGGAAGACCCACCACAAAATCCATTATGATGTACACCCACTTCCATTCTGGTATTTCTAACGGTTGAAGTAATCCGCTTGGTCTTTGATGTTTGGCCTTGACTCTTTGACATGTCAAGCATTTTGCCACACTTTCGGCAACATCTCTTTTCATATTTGGCCACCAAAAATGTCACCGCAAATCTTGATACATCTTTGTTCTTCCTGGATGAATCGAATATCTTGTGTTGTGTGCTTCGGTCAAGATTTTGTCTTTAAGCTCTGGTACTGCTGGGACCCAAATTCTTTCCTCGAACTATAGTAGTCCTTCGGTATCGATCTTGTATTTTACATCGCTATCGTCCACTACTTTCTCTTTGATCATTTCACATTCTTAATCTTGTAGTTGAGCGTTCTTCACCTTGTCCACTAAAGTAAGACCAACTTCTATCTGGAATAGTCGTCATTAGATTCTTGTGGAAACTTTATTTCCAACTCTAGCCTTGCCATTTCTGAAATAAGCTCTTCTTGATTGGTTAACAACATCAACTTTTCCCGACCTTTCCTACTTAACGCATCCGCAACCACATTCGCTTTGCCCAGATGATAAAAGATCTCACAATCATAATCCTTTATCAATTCCATCCACCTTCTCTGACGCATATTCAGGTCTTTCTGTGTGAAAATATACTTCAGACTTTTATTGTCTGTGTAGATTTCACATTTCTCTCCATAGAGATAGTGCCTCCATATCTTCAAAGCAAATACTACTGCAGCCAATTCCAAATCATGAGTCGGATAACCTTTCTCATAATCCTTCAGTTGTCTTGATGCATACACAATTGCTTTGTCGTTCTGCATAAGAACACAACCCAATCCTTTGTGTGAGGCATCACTGAACACCACAAAATTTTATGTGCTATCTGGTAACGACAACACAGGTGCCACACTTAGTTTCTTCTTCAAATCTTGAAAATTCTCTTCACATTTTTCTGTCCAAACAAATTTTATCGCTTTCCTTGTCAGATTTGTTAGCGGAGTCGCTATCTTAGAAAAATCTCGAATAAATCTTCTATTATAACCGGGCAGTCCCAAGAAACTCATCACTTCTGACGCTGTTCTTGATTGTTCCCAATTGATTACAACTTCCACTTTTGATGGATCCACTGAAATCCCATCCTTGTCAATCACGTGCCCAAGAAATTATACACGATCTAGCCAAAATTCGCACTTAGAAAACTTCGCGCATAATTTTTCCTTTCTTAGTGTCTCCAATGTCAAACGTAAATGTTCCACGTGTTCTTCTTGAGTTTTGGAATATACCAGAATGTCATCGATAAATACCACTACAAACTTGTCTAAGAATTATTTAAACACCTTGTTCATCAAATCCATGAATGCAGCAGGGGCATTGGTTAAACCAAAAGACATCACCTAAAACTCGTAATGTCCATAATGAGTTCTGAATACTGTTCTAGGTATATCCTCCTTCCTAACTTTCAATTGGTGATACCCACTTCTCAAATCAATTTTCAAGAAGTATTTAGCACCCTTCAATTGATTAAACAAGTCATCTATTCTTAGCAACGTGTATTTGTTTTTAATAGTGACTTTGTTCAATTCTCTATAATCAATACAAAGACGCATCGACCCATCTTTCTTTTTCACGAATAATACCGGTGCTCCCCATGACGATACGCTTGGTTGAATATACTTCTTGTCTAACAACTCTTGTAACTGTACCATCAGTTCCTTCATTTCTACTAGAGCCATTTTGTACGAGGCCTTTGATATTGGTGTTGTTCCCGACACCAAGTCGATCACGAACTCAATTTCTCTGTTAGGCAAAAGTCCTGGCAAATACTCTGGAAACACGTCCTCGAATTCCCTCACCACTGGCATTTCTTCCAGTTTTACATTCTTCTTTTGAGTATCGACTATGTAAGCTAAATAGCCCACACAGCCTTGACTCAATAATTTCTTGGCCTGCATAATCGTCAGACATTTCATTTGTTTAGGCGACTTGCTACCATAGAATACTACTGTTGACGGAGTTATAAGGTTTACACATTTCTTTTGGCAATCAGTTACCGCTCCATACTTGAACAACCAATCCATTCCCAAAATAACATCAAACTCTCCAAGTCTAATCGGAATCAAATCTACCATACAAATATTTTCCTTAATGTTCACCCTACAGTTCTTGTATACGAATCTAACATGGATTACTTCTTTATTCGCAATTTCTATGTTCAAAGGAAAATTTAGTTCTTCACTAGGCACTCCTAACCTCTTAGCAAATTCATCAGATATAAACGAACAAGTAGCACCCGAATCAAATAATACATAAGCATTTATATCATTGATTAGGATAATACCTGACACGACATCTTTTGATTGCACAACATCTTGCACAGTCATGTTGAAGGTTCTAGCTATGGGTTTGTTTGATGATGCAGGTCCTGCAATGGCCCAAGTACCTCCATTGTTACCTCCATTGCTTCTGGTTATCACTCCATCCTTCTTCTTAGGCCATTCACGAGCAAAGTGATCCTTGGATCCGCACGTGAAGCACACGTTCTTCTTAGGTTGGGTACAATTTGGGGCGATGTGACCCTCCTGGCCACAATTAAAGTATACTCATTTCCCCATCAATCACGCACCCTTGTGAAATTTCCCGCATGTCGCACATGCTTCAAACTTTTTTGGTTTGCTGGTTACCCTGCTGGTTTCCAGCACCCATGTTCCCATTCCACTTCCTCTTCAAACTGTTGTTGTTTCCACCACTACTACCTCCATTCTTAATCTCATTCTCATTATTCTTCTTCTTCTTCTTCTGTTCCTGATTGAATTTTGTCATTGCCTCACCTCCACCTTCAGCGAGTACTGCCTTCTCCATCACTGATGCAAACGTCTTCAACTGGAATAGGGAAACCCTACTGTATAGCCAGGGCTTCAGTCCCTATTCAAATCTCTTCGCCTTGTGTTCGTTCGTACTAACTTGATATGACGCAAATCTTGCCAACTCGTTGAATTTAGCGGCATACTCAGATACCGTCATTGTTCCCTGCTTTAGGTCCAGAAACTGCACTTCTAGCTGACTCTTCGACCTCTCCGGGAAATAGGTCTCGAAGAATATTTCCTTAAACCTATCCCAGGTCATCACCCCTGGCCCTTCACGAGTTTTATTGGCCTGCCACCAATAACTAGCTTCTGCTTTCAACATGAATGTTGCGAAAGAAGTCTTCTGATCATCCCCTACCCTAGCGACATCGAACACCTTTTCTATTTCCATAATCCAGGTCTGTGCTTCGACAAGATTAATGGACCCACGGAATTCAGGTGGTCCAACCGCCTTGAACTCCTTAAATGTTGTTCTTTGGTTCTGTGGTTGATTCTGCAACGCTCCTGTCAGTAACGTCACTAATTGTTGAACGGGGTTAACATCAACATTGTCGTTATTGTTGGTTCCTTCATTGGTTTTCTGTCGTGGTGGTTGACGTCTGGGAGGCATTTTCTGTTAAAAATACACTCATTAGATTATTATTCAACTTCTTTAAGTAATTTCTTCTTAACATGCCTCCACAAAAGAAATAATCACATAGCCACGTAACACTTTGAATAAAATAACAACTTTTATTTATTCATAATCTCTTTGAAAATATAAAACAATAGCATCACTGTTATTTACATTACTTTCCTGAACTACAAAAGTTTCAGGACAACATCATCCTCATTCCCTATAGGTCACATAACACTTGGGATTTACAATATTTATTTAACATTTATTATTCGCATAACAACTAAGATGTTCTACTAAGATACTGCTTAGCCTTACTACATTCTTCCTCCATGATCCGTAACATTGTTCTCCGATCTAATGCATATGATGGCAGCATCTCAAACTGAATAGGATATCCCATGACCCGATCTTGAGCTCGATTAATCATGGTGTTGAATACTGTATCCATCTCTTTCATCTTCATTCTCTTTGTCTGCGCGTCTCTCGCTGCTAATCTGGTTCATTGAAAAGCTTCCTCGTAGGCATCTTCAGCTATTTCCCTCTTAGTAGCTTCTTCCCTCAGTTTGTTCTTCAGTTCAGCAACCACCTCGATCAACTGTTCTTTCTATCCCTCAGTCTGTTCTAGCTTTTCCTCGACATTTGTCAATCGTTCCTCACGATCCTGGATCTCGCCGTCTTTTTGTGTCATTGCGGTCTGTTGTTCAGCTACTATCTCCTGCAACTCCTCAACTGTATCCTGAAGTTCCACGTTACGGTCGTAGACTTCATCGTACATAAGAGAAGCCATCGAGGTTAATGGAGTCTCATCCTCCTCCTCCTCCTCCTCGTCCTCGTCATCCTCATCCTCTTGTGGCAACTCAACGGGATCCTCCTCATCCGTCTCCACATCATCATCCTCATCTTCACCCACTGTGACCAACGGGGCTGACTCCCATGGCAGTAGTTGTTCCCAAACTACCTGAATGTCGCGAGGCTCCTCCTCTATAGGCATCTAAGGTCTATCCTCCCTAACCTGACTGGATTCTCTGACATTAGTCATCTTGACAACAAAATTTTAAGCTTTAATTTATTAATCATTACTATTCGACACTCACGAGCACATCAATTAAAAACACATAAGCACATAAGTGTTTTATTACTTCTTCCTTAAAACTCGATTAGAGTTAATCACCACTATCTTTTCAAAGGTTAATTCCTAAGGCTCTTCCCCACCTAAGGTTCATAACCTAAGGCTTTGATACCAATTTGTGACACCCCCAAATCATGGTACTTCATTTCCTCAAGATTGGGTGTTCACTTAATCAAAACATTCATTACTAACTACCCAATCATAATAAAATTGAATAATAAAAACTTGCCCATACAAGATTACATTTAATAAAAATCTCCCAGGTTATCTAACATTTAATTACAATCATTCAAATGTGGAATTTAAAATTTATTACATCACATCATATTTAAAAGTCTATTATCATAACGATAAAAATAAAATTACAAGTCTTCATCACTTGTACATTTTTCCCTTTCCTTTGCTAGTGGTAGGTTCATTGACCTTTTCAACCTTAGCCTACAATAAGTGTATAAATATACAAGATTGAGGAAACAAAGCTCACTTGAAGAAGAATGAATAACTTTACAACATTACAACAATTGCTAGAAATAGGCTCAATAGAACTGAATGATATGTTCTATTAACATTCTGAAACATACTACTGAGGGTCTAATGACCACGAATCATGTCCACAATTATAAGTAATCTTTCAACTTTAACTTTAACAGTCATAAGACTATAAGGACTCCACGTACTTAGGGGGATCAGCCCTTCGTACAATGTATTGTGCACAACCATTTCAACGCTAAGCATAAACCTCTAATAAAAGAGTTGTTCATCTCAGTATTTAGAATACAAGTCCGCACCAAAGTAGGTTTGGTTTGGATACATTACAAGGTAATTTAGAATTCAACGGTCATCAACTGAGGATTAGTTGAATACAAAAGAACTAACTGTATGCTATGGAATAATCATAACTGAATCGATATTTGTAAATTAATATCATGCTTTAGAAATAATTTAATAGCATAAACATTGAATAATCATAACATTATTTTCTTGAACAATATTAAGTCAAGGTTATTGAAAATTAGATTCTAAGCATGCATAGTGAATAGTAATTTGAACGATAAAGTTGTTCAACATTAGAATATTAAAATATAGCAACTTGCATGCTAAATAAAAAGTTACATATTAAAGAAACTTGCTCAATATTAAAATATAAGAATTAGAATAATTGCATCTTCATGAACAACTAGATACAAGAACTTTCTCAATAATAAGCAATCTAGCTCTACGAAAGTGTAGAGGTAGCAACTTGCGAAATTGTAATTGAATTAAAAGCAATAACGTACTCAACAAAATTAAACTTGCACAACGAAGTTTTAGGGTTAGAGAACTTGCCTTGAGCACAAGCTAAACCTTACACTTGAATCTCAATACCCTATATATATGTTATCATGACATAATTAGTCACTACCAACATTTATATGTATATAAACAAGTATATACATCATATAGGTTTGATTTTCAATTCATATAATCGAATTATGTTAATACTAATACTAGTTAACCCTTGATAACATGCTCATTCTTAGTTTAGTATTACTGAAATCGTAATTTAACAGTCTTATTATTAACACATAACATTTGTTTTCAAACTTTGTGTAAATAAATAAAACTATCGGAACCATTATTCTGCTAACTTTCATTTGCATTTATTTTACAATTACAACGTGGTAGGCATTGCGGTATTGTGTTAAATATTGCGATCTGAGACTCAAAGCTAGCGATTATATTTGCATGGCTATGATATCGAGCTATGGCGCGAGAATAATACTATTGAGTTACATACTGCGTGTCTTAACTCGAGACTTCGACAACTAGCCTCGGCAACAGCATGAACAAAAAGCCAATTTGGGCTACAAGCTCCTTTCTAATAAACTAATTAACATGTAATACACATATAGACTTCATATAAACATAATTTAAAGACTCTTAACATGATTCTACTCATATAATAACATAAACATCAAATTTACAACACCCAATTTCACTGTTTTTGATAAAAACTTCATTTTTGACATTTTTAATGAAAATCATCACTGTAACTTTGTTTTTCAATCAAAACACTTAATTCAAAACATCATGTTTATGTTTATACATCCTATCCCTATTTCAATAGTCAACTTATAATTTAAACAACTAATTAAACCCCAATTTTACTTTAAACTAAGCCATATTCATATATGTTCAAATAAATTCACTGTAATATGGTTTCTTTCACAAAATACATACATACATGAATTAGTTTACTTATACTCATATATAACTTACGAAAAAAAGTTTTATAACAACCAATTATCATATAAAGCCATAGACACAAGAAATTCATCTTCTACAAATTTTTTACAGAGAACTTATAGAGGAGAAGACAACCATAATTTTTAGAAAAATAGGAGCAAGATGATACCTTAATTTAGAAGAAGATGATGGCTATCTTTGATTCTCAAGCTTCTTTTCCCAATTTCTTTCCCAAATCCTCTCTAGAATTCCCTCAAGTTCTCTATCACTTTTCTTCTTTTCTTCTTTTTCTTCCTTCTGAGTCTTTCTTCTCTATTCTATCTTACGTAGTAAAATATAACGTATAATTGTAATAATATATATTAATTATATAATATAACTATAGATATAACTGATATCAGTTATCTATATTTTGAAAATCAAAAGTCATAAAGCTTGTTTGGCTAGGCTAATAAAATAACCCTTTAATCATTACACCTTGTTTGGTAAACCTAATTAAAATCAATGGATTAATCCTTATACCTTGTTTGATAAAACACTATTAGATTAAAGACTTAATATGCATTAAAACTTGTTTGGCAAAACTAATTAAACTCCTTTATAGCAAGGTTATTTGTCACACTTCTTATTTAATTAAATTTTGATAATCAATTTAATATATTCTAATATTAATCTATTAAATTACTTTAACAGATAAATCAACATCACATAATTATAATTTCCTTTATAATTATAATTTTATTTAACTAACTAACACCTTATTTTAATTATAAATTCTAATTAAAATATTATAATTCATTTAATCATTATAAGCTCTCTAGCTTAACTAATAAATTAAATTGGTATATAATCTCATAACAATTAATTTTTTAACTCCTTAATTATTTACTTATCAAATAATTAACTAAATCACATCAAATCAAATTGAACAATTATTTATTCAACAATAAACATATCCATTAAATACTTATATAATTCAATAAATATTTAATACTACAATTTAAAATTCTGGAATGTTACAGCCAAGGATATTCGTTAGTATCACATCCATAACTTATATATGCACTACGGGCCAAGGACATTCATTATTACCACATCCACGAATTATCCATACACTACGGGCCAAAGATATTCATTATTATCACATCCATGAATTAATATTTCATCGCTAAGACTCAGCTCAATAAATAATCCATATCACTGAATTATCCATGCACTACGGCCAAGGATATTCATTAGTATCACAACCACGAATTATCCATGCACTACGGGCCAATGATATTCGTATTTTTACCAATGGTCATGATCATGCCAAACTAAAATTCATTTTAAACACTTATGAGCTCACATATAACTACTATTTTTACCGGCGGGAGCCGAGTGTTCATCCACTTATAGTTATAGAAGTCTTTTTTGGCAGTCAGCCCACTGTAAGCCTTTTTACACACTTTTAAGCCTTTCTCTGCATCTTTGCACACACTATTCTTCACGTTAAGAGTCGTGTTGCGTGTGTATGCCCAGACTTCGGTCCGTGGTTTCATTTCAGTTTGTATATATATATATATATATATATATATATATATATATATATACTTATATATATTTTTATATATGGACTAACATTATCGAAGTTATGCCTCGATTGAGCCTAGACTTATGTCTAGAGCATTTACTTGCTTTTCGTATATATATATATATATATATATATATATATATACGTTTTCGTCCTGCCTAGAGCTTACTTTGTGGCGGTTGATTGCTTTTACAACATTATTTACATTTTTGATCCCCCATGGAGGTGCTTCGTGGTGGCTGATCATGTCTGTATATATATATTTACAGCTTTTATATATATAACTGCTTATTACTTTCATATGAATTGCGGCATCATGTGAGCCTAGAAATCATGTGATCACAGATTCAGTCTACTGGATCTAGATTCGGTTCCCGTGATGGACATTTTCAGCTGTAAGCAGCTTGTAAATTTATTCACGGTGTTTGGATTTCCTCAGGTTGTTTTCATTCCCACGAGGAGTTTGGCACTGCTTTGTACATTATTTTCTCGAAGATGCTTCGCATCTCAAAAATTAAAAGCAATTAAGTTGAACACTTAATAAAAAATGGAAGTGTAAAAGGTCTCAATTACTATTGAGCACAAGGGTTTGAAAAACCTTTTTCTTACAAAACATCACTGCCATATCTTGTTTAAAACTGATTTTTTACACAAATTCAAACCTTGTGTATATAAGTGCGAACGAGGTCGCGCACTACTTCCATATAAATAGCACATTGACCCACACACACACATATTCATATAACAGTTTCTTGAAAAATGGCGGTCACTATGGTAACACAGATGTCGGGGGGTGCCTAAAACCTTCCCTCCGCATAATCAAGCCCTCAGACCCTAATGAGTCTCGGTTCACAGACCCGTTTAGCAGTGTCACATCACTGGGTCAATGTGCAAACCTTTTCTCGATTGTGTTGGTACAACCATATAAAAAACCAATTGGTGACTCTTACAGTCCAATCGTCGACATATAAACGTCGGACCTTTTCACAACTTGTTTTTTCAAACAAATCTCACCTAACATGAGAACACCAAAGAATAAGAACAGAAAGGGACAAATAAAAATCCCGACGTCGACATGTGGCGACTCTGTTGGGGACACCAGTAAGAGGGCTTAAGCCGCTATTATAATTTTTTCAAAACTACTATATGCTTGTGTGGATGTTGCATTTACATTTATGATGAATGTGTACGAATGCATATATTTTACTGCGCTTAATGCTTCATACTATATCTGTTTGTGATATTAGTGCTTCGCACATGTTATCATTTTCATAAACGGTGAGACACGGTGTATGCGAATGTATGTTGTGTGGTTCCTCCATCAGGAGGCTATTCTGTCGGTCTTTGATTACTAGACTCGTAGGAAGACTAATTCCAACGAGGCTCAGGAAAGGCACCACCCAAATTCGCTCCAGTTGAAAGACCGGATTAACATCCCATTGAGTAAATTGCGATGATTTGGGAACCTTCATGCCAAAAAGTCGCGAGAGTAACCTAAGATATGTCAACCTCTGATTAACCGAACGCGAATGAAAGTCTCTTCATGCTTTCTCATTTCAAATTACTCGTAAAATCAGTTACTTGTAATTTCATTCCATATTCATCTCCATGTAATGAGAAATATGAAGAGATATGTATACATACATATTTAAATTAACATGTTATCATGTATTACAAACAACTAACATCCGCCTTGCAGGATAATATTCCTAGAACGGATACATCACATAAAATGTAAACATTTACACATTCCCTAAAGACTAAACTATGCAAGTCTTTTGTAGGGAAATAATCATACCTACTACTCGTTCAAAGTCCAAAAAGGCCACGAGCCTACAGCCAATCATGTCTTCATCTGACCAGGCTAATCTTAATCCTGTCTCCCGCGAAGAATTTGACGGATTAAGTAAACAGATTACAGATTTGGCTGTCCTGCTTAAAGAATTAAATCAGTCTACTCAGAGCCCAAGAATGCCCACACATCCAAAATCCTCTGCATAGGGAGGAATCCAAGTTTTGGATAAAACAAATCTGGAAATTTGGTTGATTACCACAGACAAAAACCCTGAAAAAACACCCATCTCAAAGGAGATCCAAACACCGTTGACATCAGGAAAAAGCATAAGAAAATTCCTCCAGTTTCAGCTATATGATGATTATCTCCACATGCAAATCCTGAGTCCGTACAACCTCCGATAAAGGTGCCAGCCAACGTAATGGCTATGTTATTTCCCAAGCAGATATTGGTAAAGGAGAAAGAAGTCTTTGTTCCTGATCCCAAAGTGGAAGAAGAGGAACGAAGAATTAAATAAGTCATCATCAAAATGATGTCAAGTATACGCATCATTGTCCATGATGAACATACAAATAGATACACACCAGACGATGATTGCCCAGACATAATTGTCATCATTCGGGAAAAATAGGACGATGACAGCCCCTCCATCACTGCAGTCCACCAGGACTTTGCCCTCGACAATTAGAGCATCACTCCTTGCATTGGTCGACGAGGGTAAAGCGGGCAGGAACTCTTTCTGCCCTGTAGATATCATAATTGCTTACTTTTTTGTACAGTATTAGCAGTTGTGTTGTCAGTACATGCTAACACTTTGTATGATTAAACAATTTCATATATACTAAGTGAAACCATATTTTGTTTCAGGACTCTAAACTTAGATGTGCCTGTATTTGCTGATAAGATGCCTCTTCTCCATAAGGATTGTAACTTTGATAAAAAGTTGGATTCAGCCTTGATGGAAATACACGAGGACATTGAGGTGCCTCAGGAGATCAAAGAATGGGTCGAAGACAAACCTAAACCCAACCTTGATCAAACCACTTCCTTCAATCTTAGAACCTTAGAAATCCCTAAGTTAATCTAGATTGGTTCAGACCTTATTCTAAACCAGAGGAATGACATGGTTACGCTACTAACCCAATTCCAGGATATGTTTTCATGGTCTCATGAAGACATGGTGGGTTTGTCCACTGACTTTGTTCTTCATCGCCTTCCTATTAAAGAGGGATTCAAGCTAGTCAAGCAGAAGCTCAGGCGATTGAAACCTGAGTGGAGTTTAAAGGTGAAAGAAGAAATTGTGAAACAATTTCAAGCTGGCATTATCATGGTGTCCACATATCTTGAGTGGATATCTAACATAGTTCCCATATCTAAACCTGGAGAAAAGGTGCGAGTTTGTGTGGATTATCGGGATCTGAACAAAGATTTCCTTAAAGATAGCTTTCCTGTGCCATTTATCCACATTCTCATTGACAATACTGCTCAATATGGTATGTACTCCTTCCCTGATTGCTTTGTGGGGTACCATCAAATTATGGTTGCTGAGGAGGATCATGAGAAAACTGCATTCATCATGAATTGGGGAACCTTTTGTTATAGATGGTTGTCATTCGGCCTCATCAATGCCGGAGCCACCTATCAACGAGCTATGATGGCTCTTTTCCATGACTTACTGCATAAAGAGATAGAGATCTACGTGGATGACATCATTTTCAAGTCCCGAAGGTAAGAAAACCACTTAGACCATCTCAGAAAGCTCTTCAACAGGTTGCGTAAGTATAACTTGAAGTTGAATCCAGCCAAGTGCACCTTTTGCGTTAAATCAGGTAAGTTGCTAGGATTCCTAGTCAGCCACAAAGGGATTGAGCTGGATCCCACCAAAATCCTGGCCATCACGGAAATGCCTATTCCTCTAACAGAGAAGGAAATACAGGGATTTTTGGGAAGAAACAACTTCATTTGCAGGTTTTTTTCTCAACTCACAGCAACCTGTGAGCCCATCTTCAAGATATTAAGGAAGAACTCCTCCATGAAATGGAACGATGAGTGTCAAAAAGCCTTCCTTACAATCAAAGAGCAGCTAGTCAAAGCTCCCATTTTGGTACCACTCAGGGATGATGTTCTCCTGTTCATGTATCTGTCCATAAGTGACAATGCCATGGGCTGTATGCTGGGACAGAAAGACGATAGAGGCCAAGAGAGAGCTATCTATTACCTCAGCAAAACATTTAGTAGCAGTGAACATAAGTACACTCTGATTGAGAAGACTTGTTGTGTTTTAGCATTGGCTTCCACGAGGTTACATCATTACCTCCATGGTCACACAACCCATCTCATATCCTGCGTGGTTCCTCTCAAGTACGTGTTAAATAAACCCATGTTAAATTATCGGCTGTCCAGATGGTAGGTAATCCTAAAACAATTTGTCATCGTCTACGTGACTCAAAAGTCTATCAGAGGTCAAGGAATTACGGATCAACTGGCCGCCGCACCTTCAGGGGACTTCAAACCCTTGGAAACCTACTTCCCCGATAAAGGAGTAATGGCAGTTCAACAACACCATCAGTACGATACATGCCATACATGGAAAATGTATTTCGATGGAGCTGTTAATATAGAAGGTTTTGGAGATGGAGCAGTTCTAGTATCCGGTACGGGGGAGCAGTATCTCGCCACCGTCAAATTGCAGTTTGCCAACACCAACAACACATCTGAGTATGAAAGTTGTCTCATGGGGCTAAAATTTGGCCGTTCAATGGGCATCAGGCGGTTAACTATCTTTGGGGATTCAGAGTTGGTAGTCAAACAATCCACGAGAATCTATCACACCAAAGAGCTACATTTGTTGCCTTACCATAGGCAAGTTTTACAGATGGCTAAGGAGTTCGAAGAGATCTCCTTTTTACACATTCCTCGTAATAGGAATGACTTTGCAGACGTGTTAGCAACTTTGGCCTCCTTGATTCACATGCGTGACAAGGAACACATGCCAAACGTCACATTTTCCCTGTAAAAGGCACCAACATATAGGAACTATGTTGGAGAAGTATCGGATGAGATACATCCCATCCAACATCCTTGGTATCAGCACATCAAGGAGTACTTACAAGATGGATATACACCCGCTGAGGTGAGCCTGACTGATAAAAGGTGGATCCATCGACTTGCTATGAAATTTTACCTGAGCAGAGATACAGTCTACAAAAAAGATGCTGGACTATGTCTCCTTAGATGTCTGGACCAGGTTCAAGCTTAGAGGCTCATGGATGAGATCCATGGTGGAGTATGTGGCCTACACATAAGCGCCCCCTACTTGTTAAGAAGATCCTCGTGACGAGACATTCTCGGCTCTCTCTCTCAAAGGTCGATCGCGATGACCACGTCAGGAGATGTTATCAGTACCAAATTCATGGGAATGCTATCCACGCCCCTTCGAGGGAGCTCCACAATATGAGTTCACCTTGGCCCTTCTCAATGTGGGGAATGGACGTGATCGGGCCCGTCGAGCCTAAAGCCAGTAATGGACATCAATTTATCTTCACCATGATCGACTACTTCACCAAGTGGGTAAAAGCAGCCTCCTTCCCCAAGGTTACTAAAGAAGTCGTCATTACTTTCATCAAAAATAATGTCATTTGTCGATATGGACAACTAGAGGTAATTATATCAGAAATCGCTAAGAACCTCAACAACAAAATGATGGAGGAGTTATGCAGTAATTCCACATCAAACACCTTCACTACGTCATCTACCGTCTAAAGATGAATGGTGTTGTTGAAGCGGCTAACAAAAACATCAAGAAGATCATGCAAAAGATTTTCACCAGCCATAAAGGATGGCCTGACTTATTGCCTCTTACTCTATTAGCCTACAGAACATCAATGCGCACTTCCACTGGGACAACCCCATACGCATTAACCTATGGGATTGAAGCAGTGCTCCCCATAGAAGTGGAAATGGAATCCCTCAGAGTGTTGATAGACGCTCAGCTGGATGAAGACCAATGGGTACAAGACATGTATCACCAATTGTCTCTAATAGATGAGAAGTGAACCGTGACTATCTTCCATGGTCAGTTATATCAACAAAGGATCGCCAGATCCTATAACAGAAAATTCCGGCTACGACAGTTTAAACAACATGACATGGTTTTAAAGAAGATCATTGACAACCAAGATCATTTCAAGGGAAAGTTCACCCCTAACTGGGAAGGCCCGTTTGTTGTCAAGGAGGTATTGATAGGAGGCGCTCTCAGATTGTAGGAAATGGATGGCGATGAATCTTCGCAACTCATCATCAACTCGGACACCGTGAAATGGTACTATGTCTGAGGTTACCATCAAGCAAGCATCCTGGTTTTGGATCATCAGATCACTAGTCATTCTGGTTCTTTAACCCTTCACTACATACAACTCTTTTGCACACTTTGCCTCTCAGGGAAACATACTTTTTAAGCCAGCAGCCTGGCTTCACTCAGTTCATACAACTTCGATTATTCCACTAGGGATTGAACCTTTCACACTTGGAGTTTGTTCCAAACATGGGATCAAACATTTTCACACATGCAGTTTATCCTGAACTTAGGATCAAACTTTCTTTTTCCCTGCAGTTTGTCCTGCACATGGGATAAAGTTTTTTGTCGACTACAAATCATCCTAAGAGGCGAACTATGTCGACCTGATCTCCTTGATACATGGGAGTACATAGGCAACAATTTTATATGGCCCAGTCGCAATAAAACAAAAAAAACAAAAACATTTCTACACCCTTCTCATTACAAAAACGAAAACAGCAAAAACATTCCTACACCCTTTATGCCACAAACAACGTTGAACCTCTTACCCCAGGTTCGAACTATGCAGACCTGATCTCCTCTTCAATAGGAGTACATAAGTAGCCATTTATGGTTCGGTCTCACCCTCTACCAAAACACAAACACGTGTCAACGGTACTGGGATCATCCTTTAATCCATCACATTTCATCGGCTTCAGACGAAGGGGATGGAATTACCTGAACTCCTCCAAAATAATAGATTCGGTGACCATCTAAGCTGTGGTTGTACCTCAAAGAGCAATATCGATCCATAAAAGATGGAATTAACGAGGCTCCTCCTAAATAGGAGTACTGGTAACTATATGTGGTGCGGTCAATCTCAAAAAGGAAAGCCACATTCCTCTCCACATTTCCATACAGAAACCAATCCCAAGACACCAAAGATGGTAAGGATACACACAGATCATTGATCTATTCTGAACTATCTAGAGACAACTCAATGTCCATCCATCAAGGAGGAATTCAGAATACATCAAGATCACAAGTCTTGAAGAAGCGGGCAAAATATCAAGCAAGTATCCAGACATATCTAAAAGGGAAGTGATCAAAAATATATTTCCCTGCTATATATATAATGTTGTTTGATATACACAATGTAAATTTACATTACAAAATGGCTAAAGCTAGTCTGTGCATGAAAATACAAGCCCATCTACAAATTGGTGTATATGCGAGCTATCAAGCCCAGTGTGGCATCCCTCTCAGCAGAAGGAGGTAAAGCTATTGTCTCCTATACAAGGGTATCTATGCGAGCCAACATATCTATGGCCATCTGCATGGTGACTCTATGTTCATCAATGTATATGCTCATCTCTACAATCATGACAGTGGTAAGGGACCAAACTGTAGTACTATCTATGACGGCTACATCCCGGGCAGATATGGCGCAATCCCACTCGACTATCACGGCATCTCTGGCTGATCTGGCCTCATCCCACTCAACAACAGCGTCATCTGTACGAGCTAATGCCTCGTATCTCTCTGACAAAGCTATGTCTCTCCCATCAAGGGCTGTCAACATCAAGGCTCTAGCCTGATCTCTCTCAAAGGTCATTAGATGAAGACTCTGCTCAAAGTACTATGCAGAATACTGGATCACGACAGTGCTAGTACTAGAAGAATCTAAAGGAGATGCTGGCAACCCAGTAAATGGCTCCTCCTCGATGTGGGAATCAATGTCCTTCATGGGCTCTCCATCATCTGAATCACTACTCGACACTGTGGATACTGCCGTGGCTGATGAAGTCTCTATCTCCATTAACACAGAATACTCTAGCGAACAGCCCGGATGGCTAATAGAAAAAGAACCTATCTCACGCTGATCCCAATATGCATACACCCAGGATCGGTCCTCTACTGATAGATGGCGAGAAGCTAAACGCATACCTAGCGCCCCCTCAAAAGGATGGAAGTCCTGGAACTGGTTAAACTGTGACATCACAACCAGTGGGTGGTAGGTAGTCCTGCCCCTCAAACCAGCCAGAGGGAGATAGTCGATGCTTGGAGCATGAGTAAGAAAGTTGTAGGGTGAGCTAAGCCTTGTGCACGACAGAATGCCAAACGGATAAATGATCTCTGCCAAAAAATACCTACCAAGACATAACATCTATACACTTCGAGGGCTAAAAAGAGTAAGACATAGCTATATCATGGGTAAAGCAGTACCTATGTCGGCGGAAGGTCCCAATCGATCTCAAGTGTGATATAAACCACACATTTAGCATGACCGAACTGCCTGTGAATACCCGTGCAGGTAAGTGTTGCAGAACGTGGTCGACCTCAGCGTCTCCGCCACAATCATTGGAATGATTGTACGACCCTCCCTTAGAGCTCTCACTGCCATGATAACACCGATATCCAGCTCGTCCATATATCGTGGCATATACACATAAGCCACTATGCACATCAAGAATGCATCCACTCTGGCCAAATGCCACTAGTCCTCTTGTATAGTGAAATCCCCAGAATGCCGAGAATAGCTATCCTCAGAGCCAAATCTGTCAGTCAGAAAATGTTGGGATATCACATGGCCAGATGTGATCTCATCCTGCACAACCCTACGCCTCAATCTGGTGAGAGTCATGAACTATCGACTCATGTCCCCACTAGCCATATGCACGCAAGGTCTGTTAAGTGGCAGCATCGTCAAACGTGCATACTCCTCTAGAGTCGGAGTGTGACGTCCCCAAATTTGGGTCCCAAGAATCTCGGACTTGGTACGTTACGATACTTCATCATCATACATATTCTATCATCTAATGCGGAACAAATAAACATATATTGTTTATTTTACATAATTCTATTACATTTTCCCAAGTTTATTAACCTTAACTGAATACATACCTTCAAAATTACAAAGGTTTACAATAAGATAACTAAATAGTTATCCTTATAATAATCTATTACTGTATTTTGCTTTTGTCTCTATCATTCTTCAAGTCTTCGCCTTTATCTGAAATTTATTATCATGATATAGTAAGGGTAAACAACTACTTTGCCACGCAAGTTTAAATTAAATAAAGATATATCATGATTGAAAGAATAATAAGCTTTCAAGTTTTTAACAATTTAATAATTATGAAGGAACATGAATTAAGATATCAATAATTGAATGGCCGAATTAATAATGTTTGAAGGTAAACAATTACCATGAACAATTTAACTGAACCTTATGGTAATGAAGGTGATCAACCTTTCATACCTGATGAACATATGCAACATGCACTAAGTGCGAATCAATAATCAGTTTAGACATGAATAATCATCAATAATCATTCACTAACATACTTTGAAATATAACTCGAGTTTGAGTTACGGAAACTTGCCTGCATAGTCGATTACCGCTACGCAATTTAATTTATTCTCTTTATTGAAAAGACCTATCAGGTATAAGACTGATCTTTCAATTAACATATCATACCTTATTTCATAATACTATCTAACACTTAATCACATAGTCAAATATTAGATTATCTTAACACCATATTCATTTACTTACTTATAATCTCATCATCTTATATTAACGTGTCTAACCTTCACTCACAAAGTTAAGTATTAGACATTACACCTTAGTCTTAGTATTATCATTATACTTTGATAATCTTTTCATCACTTATAACTTATACTTATAAGTTTTCCCTTTATATGTTATCTTAGTAAGCTAGATAACCTTTCCATAAAACTAAAATATCATTTCATGAACCGGATTACATTTCAACATCCTGAAATTACTATTTTAGCAGACCACAAAATATTTTAGTAGACTGAAACAATTTCAGCAATCCAAAATCCAATTCAAAGACCACAATTCTCATTTTAGTCTATTACAAGCATAACATAGTTCATTGAATACCAAATTCAACAATTATATTGAAAAATAACATAAATCTCTTATTTTAATCTCCCGTCGAATATTATTAATTATGTAATAATATTTTACGCTAAGGTTATTATACTTTTAATAACATTCCAGTCAAATACTACTAATAATATCTTAATCCAATATTATTAGCCATATAACAATAATTTAAGTCATTAATCACATTAATAAACAATTTAGTTCAATTGTTTTCCTTTCCTTAATTAACTCATTAAACATTCTAAAATGCCATAAACATCACAACACTTCACACCCGACCCAAAACTTCATCAAAAATCTGCATAAGCAATGCTCAAGGGTCTCAAGTCATAAATCGTACTTTTCATATTTTTGGACATCATATATTTATTTAAATCCATTTATCCATTTATCATCATTTAGATGAAAAATACCAAATCAGTTCCAAAAATATTTCTTTTCTTGGATTTGACAGAACATAGTTCCATATTGAACATATATTTTTCCCGAAATTTTTAAAATACATTTACTATATTTAAATAGTTCATAATAGCCAAATATTCTCTGATTTTTCATAAATCGAGATTAACTCCAAATATTCTGAAATTTATACAATATGTTCCTGTTATACACATGTACGTCCAGTAAAACGTTTGTAATATTTGGACTTATACACAGAGAGTTATTTGGGTGGCTTCATAAAAATAGTCATTGACCGTAAAATCCATAACTCTCAAACCGTATGGCCAACAATTCTCAAATTTTTACACAACCTGCAAAACGTCTGATATTACCACTCCAAATTTTACCACGATTTTTTAAAGTACAAAAAGTGAATGAAATTATCCCCGTTTCAGACTGGTCCAAAACAGTACCTAAAAAACGGGACTGTTTTCACAAAAATTCACACCACGACTTTTATAAACGTGATATTTAAGTTCTACCACTTGGGTTTACTAGTTAACACACATATCTAGTACCTCTTTTCGACGGATCGAGAAAAGAATGCATAGATCAAAAATAGTGGATTTTCAAAGCATATAAAAGTTAGGGTTTTCAAAACTAAAAAAATTAATTTTTCTTTTCTTTTTGATTCAAACCAAATCAACACCCATTATGGGTAGATCCATACTTGAATCCATGAAAAACACATAAATTAAAGGGTTTTATACATCCAAATCAAAAACCCCCTTCCATCAAATTACAAAAAGAAAGAGAATCAAGCTTAGGAAGAAAGAAAAAATTTAGTGTTTTACCTTTTGCTTCTTCTTCTTCTTCCATCTTCCATGGAGGATCTATTTCACTCCTCCTTTATTCTTCAAGCCTCAAGGGTTGCCGATCTCCTTCTCTCTCTCTCCCTCGCGGGTTCTCTCTTTTTCTTTCTTTCTCTTTCTTCTCTTCCTTTTCTCTTTCTTCTTTCTCTTTTTATCTTACTGATCTTTTTTTTTTCTCATTCATAAATTCGGCACATGGCCTTCTCCTCTCCACTTATATTATTTCTTTTCCAAAATGCCCTCATTAATTCGGTTTAAAAATTGGGCCACTCTCTTTAATCTTTTGAACTTTCACTTAATCCTTTGGGCCATGTAATATATACCTAGTCCAATCATTTCTATTTTATCCCACCCTAAATATTTAATTAGGGTATCCATTCCAAATATATAGAATTTAAATCATCACTCTTGTATATTAAATTCTATAACCCAACTAAACTTGATTTAGTTAAGTTATAAAATTAATAACTTGAGATAATAAAAGTATATCTCTCAACTTAATATAATTTTAATATTATTATTCTCTCACAAGTGGGCTTAGCTTGAGCCCTTATTTAATTCCATTGAGCTAGCAATTTACTTGTTTTACTTACTAACAAAAATTAACTTGGGCTTTCAACCCTAATTAAATTGGGTCATTATAATACTTGTCCCATACATAATATATTGGGCTAGATTAAATAATTTAATTACCATTAATCACTTTATCTACATGTCACATGCTTAATTAATTAATTGGGCTTGTTTAAATTGTATAACTTCCTTAGTCCATTAAATTTAATTCTCTTGGACTTTATTTAAATAATTGGGCTATGATATCATTAAAGTCCAATACTTTTAATTCTATTTTACCCTAATCAATTAATTAGGGTTCCACTACCCCTTTGTAAATAAATTTCTTACTTATGCCTTTTTAATTTCATAACCCAATTAGACTTGGTTATAAAATTAATTATTTGAGATATATAAAATTAATCTCTTAATGTTAGTATATATATTTATATACTAATATTCTCCCATATTATAACCTCTTAGGTTATTTAATTAGCACATATATTAGGTTACATAAGTTAATTCTTAATTCACTTTTATATACAAAATAAATGTATTCACATTATATAATGTATATTTATTTAATCATACACATAATTCACATAATCATAACAGATTTCACTTCTCACACTAATTTTGACTTTTTTCCATAAAAAGTCAACTATTAACTTTGACCAAAAGTCAACCTTTACATTTTGTGTTTCATCATCCATTCTCGACTAAACTTGACGTTAGAATGCAATCTGAAAGCAATCAAGTATTTCAAAATTCTATCTCTAACTAAAATTTTGAGTTTTAAATTACTCCATGCATATTACTAATCGTATTAACTAACGACTTTATACATATTTAAATTCTTATTTGCCAGTCAAGGCCAACGTTCAAGCTATGTTAATTACTAACATAATTTTATCTTGATCCTTATATCATTAACTTAATTCAACATTCCTCTTGCTAAAATATATATAGCAACTTACTAAGTATATATATTTCTATACATATACTCATCTTCGTTTAACCTCATAGCTTTTCTTCCTGTGAAATATTATCTTCTTAATAAAATTTTCATATGTACTTATATAAAATTTCTTAGACTATTCAGTTCACATCAGAATTTACAAGTATAATAATACCTTATTCTCGATATTCATTCAAATACATATCAATTCATTTCTAGGGTTTTGGAATTTTGTAACCCATATTTCTTTATTCTTATTCAATTAACAAACCATATAGGTTCTTTTTTAAAATTTTTAAATAAATCCTCAAATTCTCTTCTAGGTTTTATTATTTAACCTCTATTCTAATCATTCAGGATTTTATAAATTTTCAGGTTGTCACACGGAGTCAACTCCTGGGTCCCAAACCGAAAAACTTGCCTCTTCGGAACCAAGTGATCCAACATGCCCTCAACAAATCATGCGGGAACTTGAAATATCAAGAGGGTCATAGTATGCTACAACAGCTGATCTACAGTCACCCTGTCTGATAGTGACATACTATCATACCACGATCTGAGACGTGATGCCACCAATAATGGTGGGGTGTGATCTATGCGGCTGACTGTCGAAGAAGACATATGTGTAGGCCGTATCATAAGACCATCCAGGGGTCAATGCTGAATATCTCTGGACATACATATATATGCATAACATGATACATGCATTACAGATAATAGATGGTAATATGAAATAGGGAATGAAAAAATGTACATACATTCCTAAGTATATCATAATCTACATACATCTTCTCTGTACATGTTACTCCCCCAAATACAGGTATCTTCCAACCCGACAGATGGTGCTCCATGATACTACAATTTATACAATAATTCCATTTAGATAACAACAAAATGAGTGTAATTACTATATTCTTATTACATCAGTAATAAATCCTTTCCTAGGTTCATAAACTGAATACATTCTTTGTTATTCATAAGTATATTATATACAAATACTCTAGTCTATTACAGGATAAACAATTATCAATCTTAGCCTTGCCCTTATGTCTCTCAGAACTCTCAATTCGTTCGACTTTAGCTATAATCATATGGTTCAAGCAAGAGTGAGCATAACTAGCTCAGCAAGTCTAACAAAGGATCATATAAATAACACATTGAGAAATATATGCTTAACTTCCATAACTGAACAATTAACTACTAAGCACTATGAAACATTTGACTAGTACTTCTCATTTCATAACAATGATTCCAAAGTATAAATAATAACTTAGGAATTCTGAACCGGTTAAAAGACTATGAACATACCCTTTTCATACTTCAAAAGGACATCCGGTACTAAGGCCATCCATCCGTCTTTCCTTACGAGCACTTCTAGCTGATTAGCCTATTGTACTCTATGTTGATCAACACTCTTCTGTTAAACGTATTTACGTTTAACATTTGGCAACCTCGTATGCCCATCGAATAATCGATGAAAATACTTTTTTTTATTTATAGACAAACTTACCTTTATATACGTTCCAAATACATGGCATAGGATAGCGTTAACAGTTCTATATCGAAAGACTTGTACACAAATCAATAAATTCTTCAAGAATTGTCTAGCCGAGTCAAAACAGGCATCGACTCTTTCTTTAAAACCACTCATGCATCTTATAACATGAATCATAGGAAACTTGGCTAACACGGAGGTTAGACAAGCGTTAAGAAAGACTTTCCTTCAAGCATCTTCGAATATAATATTCAGGAAATCCTCAGTCTTTACATGATCTACATGATCTATTCATATAGCACACTGTAATTAGTTTATAAACAACTAACTTTATTGTTTAACCAACTTCTTTCTCTTTTATTTCTTACTAGAATTCCTTCCATTAGTAATGTCGATTCGACTTACTATACTTCGTTACGGCTTGTTTAACATTCTTACGTTATTAACCGACATTCGATCATTATTGGTGATGTACCAACTTTGAAAATCATTCACTGTTTACTTACTTATACTCTCGCATTCTTCATTTAAATTCTTGATTAAATCATACTAAATCTTCTAACGTTATTACTTATAAGTGATTTAAAGTTAGCCTTATTATGTACATTAAGTACCTTCATGTCTTTCTATTGGTTATATTCAATTTAGAATCAAAACCTAACTTGGTCAACCTTTTTACACTGTCAGCGCTGCGGCACCAATTAACAGGGGACAAGGCTGGATCCGTATGCTGCCTGGCTATTTTGTGTTGGGTTTATTGCGTATTTATTTACATACTGCTCACCGATTTGGCGGAAGGTGATACTTGGTTTTTCCAACGAAACTCCCGGCTTCATAACTTATTCGTTTTACATCCGAATTGGCTCATTCGAAAGCCCACAACTCACAAATTACATACTCTAAGTGTTCATATAAGAATTTTACATTTTCGAATCTGTTAACTCGAAATTAACCTTTTGGTTCATTTTGAGCGTTCATTTATCGTTTTCGAGCGTTCAGTACTCGTTTTCTTCGTTATAAGTCAAAACTCGTCGATTCTCTCGTCCACAACTCTTGAATACCCTATCTCACGTGTTGGCATTGAAAACCAACGTTTTCAAGTGTAATAACCCGGTATTTTCTATATAAATAAATTAGAAATTTTGCGTATAAGTTTTTTTTATTTTAAAGGCGGAAATATGTGCTAGGTAATGTGTATATATATGTATGTGATAAATAATTTTTTTTTATTACATTAATTATTACAAATAATTTTATTTTAGAATTATTGATTATTATAACTTATATTCTTATAATAATTAATTTTATAGTAGAAATATTTTTATTAATTATTTTCTATGAAAATATATGTATATATTATTTAAATAATATATGAAACGATTTTTAGTATTATTATAATAATTATTTAATTATATGAATTTATGTTACTTAATTAAGTTAAATATTTTAACTTAATTGATAATATTAAATATGTAAGATAAATCAGATATGGAATCCAAACCCTAATTTTGGATTTTTAGCAAGGAATGAGAATAATAATATAATATTAATTATATTTTGATTTTTTAGTGCTATAGATATGTACTGTATGTACGTATTGATAATGGTTGGTCAATTATGGTGTATTATGACCAAACCCTAACAATATTTTTATAAACACTAATATTACTATTAAACACTAATTTCGAAATCAAATGAGACTTTAAAATCTGTTAAGTCAATATGTTATGTGGTGTATGGTATGTATTATAATGATTTAATGCTAATTAGGAAGCCCTAATTATAGGAGACCCTAATTATAAACCCTAACCGCTAGTTTGGCACGCTTAACGATAATTAATAAATTGTTTAACCTAATGTGTAAGTTTAATTAATTAGGAAAAACCCTAGTTATTGTTAGAAACCCTAATTTTGAAATCAGAAACCCTAATTTCAATATTTAGTAACCCTAATTAGTCACTACACCAAAAATGGCCTCCAGTGAAGGACAAATCCTTCACAAGACATACTATATAACTCACAAGTGATTTATTGTGAAGAAATATTTCCTTCATACGATTGCTCGCATTAGATCTTCTCGCAATTATAGTAACTAAATATTTTTTGTGAAGGATATATTGTGAATAACGTTTTTATTCACAAATTGTATTTGGTAATGGAATATTGTTATTCAGTGAAAGATTGGTTTCCTTCACAAATAATATTATAAATTGATAATCTTTCTTTAAATTAGTGAGGAAAAAATTTATTCACAAATTATAAATTTGTAAATAAAAAATTAATTGGAAAATAATCAAAATTCATTAAAAATTAAATTGATTTTCAAATCCAAATTATTATTATTATTATTATTATTATTAATCAGTATAAAAATATTAAATTTAACATTTCAAGTAAATATAAATATTGTCATACTTGTTTTAAACTAATTGATAAGCTAATTCATAAAGAGCTAATAAAATCAATATTCAACATATAAATAGATAATGGTAGTCTCAATAACTACGAAATTTATTATTGTATCTTGAGAAGGATCATAGTACCTACAATATTTATTAAGTAACATAAAAAAACTGAAAGAACAAGAAGTAGAATTGATCCACCATAATGTTAGTCATCATCACCGTCTATTATCATCCTTAGCTTCCTTCTTGGCACAACATCTATTATCCCTAAAATGGGATAATTAATTCATCAGTTAAGTTATCATGCATGTCCTGATATTGCAATTGATCAAAACTGTCCGAAGTTGGAAAAGCTACGTTCTGCATCGCCGTCTTAGTGCAAAGAAACATCATCATTTTCTGCATCTACTATCTCAGTGGGTTGTTCATGTTTATGCCTGAAAGAAAGTATCCAATCATCAAAAAGAAGGCCACGGATAAAACTTAATATAATAGACACAAATATATATTATTTAGTATATGATTTAGTATCTCACATTCATGGTAGATCAATATATTTCCTCTTCTTTTCGTTTTCCTTATTCAAGCAAAAAAACATTAGTAAGAGAACCTATGGCCCTATGATTAACAAGCTAGAATCTAAATTTCAGATACAACAATCAGTTCATGAGTTTCTCATATAACTGACACTGAAAAGTCATCTTAAATATACTATTCCAAAAACACAAATCCATTAGAGATTGATCATGATCAAAAGGAACAATACTTGGCGTTGTCAGGTATCCTCAACTATAAGTTGCGAGCACGTTTAATTGTTAACCGGTTTCTTTTTGACTCTGCAAGGCAAAGTGGAGTCAAATAAATTATAATCAATGAAGTGTGTTTATAATAAATCGGCGACTTAATTGATAAATTCCTCTTGAATTAAAAAAAAATGACTGCTTCCTAAGCAATCCAAATTGTTTCTAAGTTACTCGAGTAGTCATGTGCTCAAAACCATAGGCGTGAAGAAGCTCTCTCCTAAACCATGAATTTAATATATAAAAGGATCAAGAGGATATTAAAATTTTCAATAAAATGAAATAGGCAAATGAATTTACCAGGTTAGGTACCAAACAAGAAGGAAAAAAGTTCTTTGTATTCTTTCCCATACTTGCCTCAAATAGTCGAAATTATTTTGGGAAACCCGAAATTTATAACGGATAAATAAAATGAGAAGACATAAGACATTGACAAGAGGCTCCTGCTTATGAATCATTTCTTCAATGTACTCAAAGCATCTGCACCATAGACATCATTAGTCCCTTGCTCTTATACTTTTGGCATCCACAAGAACAAGGATACTTTAAGCAAATATATACATTTAGATGCCCATATGTTGAAGCAAAACATTCTAACAGAACCATGTTTTTGTATCTCTGAGTAAATTTTTACATCATAAAAGATATCTTATAAAGTTGCCTTATTTTCTGTTATCACAACATTTAAAGATATCCCCCCCCAATGCTATATATCCCCAGAAGCACAATCCATAGCAATGTTTCTGTTCGAGGATTGAACTAGAAAAATTTAGCTTACATATCAAAGATCTCAGCCTCCACAATTGTGTGTTCCATGTCAAGTCTCCCAAGAAAGGAAGGTTTTGATGTAAATGTAGATAAATGTTGAGCAAGATTTATGTGCCTCTATAGCAGGAACAACAAAAATTTACAGTTAGACTAGGGCACAGTAGCTAGGTTTATAAAAAATGTCAAAGGAGACTTACAGTTATTTCTGGCAATGAGTTCATCTTTCGGACAAAGTCCTTCAATTCAGAAACTGTTTGAGATTGCAAACATTATCAATTTAGAATTTTTTTTCTATCAAACAATATAACTCTACAATACATAAAGCACTGAAGTTCTCGTCTAAATAATGTCTCAAAGCCATCACTAAATATTAGGTATAATCTATATCATCAGGAATTGAAGTATGACATTACTTATGCCCATGTTAAATTACTAACTTACAGTTGTTGTCATATCGCATGAAAAGAGTAATTGTTCTTTGAAAAAGACTTTCACTATACATGTTGAGTCTACTATATACCCAATAGACATATGTGACGGGTTATAATTAACATCATTTCTTTGTGACATACAAGGCACTTATGACATATGACAAAGAAATTAAGAAAACACCAAACAAAACGCTCATTAAGATTATGTTTGAACAAAATACGGATTTGACTTGCATAACCCTTAGCTAGGAACTAAACTACATTTGAAGAAGCCTTACAACTTCAAATCGACATCCAATGAAAAAGAAATCATTTATATATCAACATAAATCAAACAGGACAAATTTAAAACTTACTTGGTGCAATCTGTGTTCGTCCTGCATCAATTACAATATGAGTCGGTATGTCAGTAAATAGAACTAGCAAATATATATTCGTGTGTGTGGCTGCGTGACTGAAATATATGTGCGTGTGTATGTATATTATGGTATATATATATATATATATATATATATATATATATATATATATATATATATATATATATATATATATACACACACACACACACACATCAATTACAAAATTGAAACTAGTAAAAGATGAAGTTATCGATCTTGGGAACATTAAACTACAAACACGCCCAACACATACCAACAAGCTCAACACCTCATAGGGGTTACATACTCTAATTATATTCTAATATCATTTAAGGTATACCAAATTTACAAGCGTCAATGATCTACAAGTAATGTGGTCTTTCCACATTAGTTTAATCCTAATCTTTTACTCAAACATCTAGTGTGCGTGTCAAATTAGACTCTAAAATTGCATTTGATTATGAGTATATGTTTGATTCTTTATGGGGTACCCCATAAATATCCCAACTTTAAATAGTACATTTCTTTCTTCTTTTCACAAGTTTCTAACTTTTAATGTGTGTCCATCTTCCAAAATGGTTTCTCCTGAACTCATTACAGAAAACCAAAACAAGGTGATTCAATAAAGTATATAGTGATTCAATATATTTATATTAGAGAATGTGATTAAGTAGCAAGGAGTTTAGTAGAATTGAGAAAATTTCTTAATGTACAACTTTTAGTTTCCAATTATTTTCAAAGTCTTAATGGAATAATGGGTATTATATTATCAATAACTGCATAAAAAGCTAAGATAATGGAAGCAATACTATTGAATATTGATACAACTGATACATCTAAGCAAGACAATTTGACTCAATCAAAATACTACTATAAAAACAGAGTATTCGTTTCAATCAAATGATCATATATATACATAATTAGTTGGATATATATATATATATATATATATATATATGTCTTAAAACCAAATATAAGATTAATCAAACCAAATTCAAAACCTAATCGAAATCATTAGCATCAAAATTAAAACCAAATCGTACAGCCTGAACCTGAAATAATAAGAGAGGGAGACTGAAACACACAATGGTGGAGAAACCACATGAGACTAAAAGCTACAGTGGTGGATGCACTGAAACCATAGTAAAGAGGAGGCACAATCGTTGATTTCACAGCCCTAATAGTTCTTCTTTAGCTTTAATTTTTTCAATAGTTTTGAAACCCTTACCCCCATAGCTTTGAAATAGGAAAAAGAAGAAGTCTAGGGTAGGAGGGATTGATGAAGAGGAAAACCACAGCCCTAACCGAGGGCAATTCCTTGCATTCCTAATCCTCTGCTCATCAGTAGGGGGAGCAATAAAAAAGGCGTTCTTCTTCCTTCGAGAAGCCCATGCATCCCTCATTTCCAATGGAGATCCCATTACCAAAAACCTCAATTTTGCGAGAAAAAAAAATTGTGAAGGATTTTTTTCCCGCTAATAACTATATTGTCACTAAATATTTTTCGTTCATTGTTCCTTCACTAAACAACTCCTCATGTGAAGGAATAAATTCCTTCACAAAATTTCCTTCACTATATCCCTATTTTGGCGTAGTGAGTAATTATAAAACCTAATTACTAGTTATAAACCCTAATTGCTAAATTAGCAAGGTTAATTATAATTAGTGGACTTTAAAACCAAAATATTAAAGTTATGTAATTAGAAAACTAATTATAATTAGTAATCTCTAAATTGCATTTTTAGGAAGCTAATATTTATTTTTATTTAAACCCTAAATGAAATCTTTGAAATTTATTTTTGGAAACCCTAAGGGTCAAACCCTAAGGGTTTGCCAATTACCCTTTTGTACATTATTGAGGCTAACATGTAGGTTTTGACTATAGGTGAGTTGGTGACCAAACTTAACTACCTCATGTGATTAAAATTGCTAGCAAACAGCCTCTAGCTCAGCCATACATGCATCCAAGACTAGTATATATAGAATTGGAGAGAGAGAAAATTCATTTGATAGCCTAATTTTGCACAACTCTCATCCTTGACTCTCTCAAGCTCACACCTCCAAAATTTCTTAGCATATCAGTCCCCAAAACTAGCCCCACTAACATCTATATCAAATCATAACCCTAAGATCAAGATTGATTAAAGTAAAGGTATAAACCCTAACTTGAAAATCTGACCATGGATCTGTTGTTAGATGTTATGATTATGTGTTTTAATATGTTGTTTGTAGTGTATTATGATGATCTGGGTTGATAGATGTTAGATCCATAAAATCTATAGGCTCGAATTTGAAGATTTCAAAAATCTGGAAAAATGAGAATTCTGGTCTGACAACCAAATGTCAGGTCCCATAGATCTCAGCCTGTTATGTTTTTTTGTTGTTTTAAGCTTTGATCTTGTAGTATGCTATGAGATCTTTGCTCTGGAACTCAAATCAGGGTCAGATCGGTTGTAGGTTGCAAGTTATGGGTAGTCAAATACCGTTGACCAACCATGACTGGACAAGTTCTGGGTAACCCAGAACGAGCCCAGAAAGCTCTGATAAGATTTTTAAGAGCTTGGATCTGATAGTGGATTGATGTTTTGTTATGGTTCTTGCATCTAAGTTGTAGTATGTTTGTTAGACTACATTCTTGTGCCTTCAGATCACTTAAAAATCAAGCATGTGGATCGTAGTGGAGGGTCAAACCAAGCCGGACGAGCATAAAAGCTGTTTTCTGGGTAACCCAAAAAACGCTTGCACATGTCGTTTGACATAGTTTGACCGGACATGATTTGGCTCTTATGTTGTTGTTATGATGATTAGATATAATAGATCTGTTAACGTGTATGTTGTCTACACACTGGAAGCCTTAAATCACTAAAATGTTACACAAACAACAAGTAGTGGAAGCCCAAAGTAGGCTAGTCAAACTGTTCTTCATTTCTAGGTAACCCAAAAAATGAAGAACAACTCTGATAGCTTCTTTGAAGGCTTTGATCTCTTAATTGTGATGTAGTATGACATTGTTTGTTGTTGGATCATGTAGTCGTGCACTAGCACTACAAGATATGATCAATAGCATGCCTGGAAACACATTACACACTGTTTTAATCTTGGTCAAACATTGTTCCTCGTTCACTGTCATGATTTCTGGGTTTGGCCAAAAACATCTCAAGAACACCTATAGCGACGGTTTCGTCGCTATAAGGCCCTTTAGCAACAGATATTTTTTGAAATTTGTTATTTTTATTAAATAATTATAAAAAATTAGTTTTTAATTATTTAAAATACAAAATAAATTATTATAAATTATTTTTAAGTCTCTAAAATTAGTTTTAATAATTTTTAATATATTTCATAAATAATTAATATTTTTAGATATTAAAGATATTTAATTTATTTAATTACTATATTAAATAAATTATTTAAAAATGATTTTAATACTTGAAAAATCACTTAAAATTATATTATGATATAGGAAAATATTTTAAGTTATTTTTAATGACTTCTAATATCTTGTGATGAAATTCATTAATAAATTAATATTAATGATAATTAAGTTATTTACTAAATGAATTAAATAAATTAATTAAAATGATTTTATTATATTAAAATCATTTTAAATAATAATAAGGTATTTAAAAATATTTTAAAGTTTTAAAATATAACTTTCAATATTTAAAGGTAAATTTTATTAATTAATTATTATTAATGATATTAAGATTATTTAATAGTTATATTAAATAAATTAGTTTAAAGATGATTTTATTATTATAAAAATTATTTTAAATGAAAATAAAGTGTTTAAAGATAATTTAAGTTATAAAATATAACTTTTAATATTTAAAAGATAATTTCATTAATAATTTTATATTAATGATTATTAATGATATTAAATTTATTTAATAATTATATTAAATAAATATTTTAAAATGATTTTATTAATTTAAAATCATTTAAAAAGGATATAAATTAATTAAAAATATTTTAAATTATAATTAATTACTTTTAATATTTTGATAAATAATACATTAATACTTTAATATTAATGGTAATTATTTAAAATGATTTTAATTCTTTTAAAAATCATTTAAGGGTAATATTAATACTTTAAAATATTTGAAGTTATTATAAATAACTTTAATATTTTGGCAATGGTTTCATTTATAGTTTAATATTAATTAAATATTAATAATAATAGAATTATTTAATATTTAAATCATTTAATAATGATTCCGGTGTTTGAAAATTTATGATAAATTATAATAAATGTTTAAAAATATTTATTATAAGTCATTTAAAAATAATATGACTGATAATTACAGTTATTGAGCTACATGATAGAGTCTTAGACTCGATAATTACTGGATAAAGGCATCAGTACACCGACATGTTTCAGAAATTGATCTGGACTTAGATATTTTGACTACATTAATGTTTGTTTGTGATTCAATGACTGTTGATAATGTGTGGTAATGTGATTAGGTTATGTGCTGATTGTAATAAGCAGTATTATGTGTTACGATATGTTATTCTAATCAGTAAAATATTCTTATTACTGATAGGTTATTATACAAAAGATAAAAACTAAGCTGCGTATTGTTAGCAGCAGAGTAGGCAAGTATCCTACCTTTGCATTTCCTTTATGCAATGGACATGAGTAAGAAAGTTTTAGATTTTTATTATTATTGTACTAGATTATTAACCCTATTGTCGTATATATTATATCCGATCATTTTTTATCAACATGATATTATATTATATAACTCATATATATATTTTGTTCGTTAATTTTGAAATATGGTTATACAAGTGTCCTCACTTGGATAATCATTGTAGTTAAACACATGTTGATATATATATATATATATATATATATATATATATATATATATATATATATATATATATATATATACCTCTAAGCTATTTAACCATTTAGACGCAGCGATTTAGATATATCGTTGAATATGATAAAACCTTTTTGTATCCAATCAAATTGTTTTGGTTCGGATTCGAGACTAAGTATGAACATCCCGATCAAGGGAAAACTTTTATGCGACCAAGGCGGACAGAGTGAACGATAATATCGTTCTTGCATGCAGTATTGATCAATACAGGGCCCATGGGAAGTACAACCTCACGCCCGTAAGTTATGACGGTTTGCAGATGAAGTTATGATAAACCTTATAGAAAATTTAAAAAAATGTTCATAGTATGTCACCTTAACCTATTTATAGTCAATACGGAGTTTTAAAAATTTGATATGTAGTTGTTATTTTATTATCATTGGATCAGTTTACTTCACAACTATTGACTCGTTGTAGAAGTGATGTATAAAAGAAAATATTTAATTCTTTCCGCTAATTATATATATAATTGCTATTACTTGCTGGGCACTCAAATGCTCATCCTTGCTTAATTTAAATATTTTCAGCCAATCGTAATCAACCTGAAGGGTTATTCAGAAACAAAGGAAAAAGAAAGCAAACAGAATAAGATTTTTGGTATTCTATGTAATAGTATGACTTTATTAAGACAATGATAACAATTAAGTATCATGTAAATGAATGCTTAAAGGTCGCGTACCTGGGAGTAGACTCTGATGCATATGTAAATTAAGTTTGATATTCATATAATTGTTATTATTATTAGTATTATTTTTCTCATAGAAATCGTATCGTAAAGCATCGAGTTCGGGTTTCAAGTACCTGAATTTGGGGGCGTTACATGAAGTCACACGGTAACTTTTGACCCTTAATCCGAGATTTTTATGTATTCAACATTTAACATCTATTTTCGCAAAATTCACCATAACTTCGTTACTCGTGTTCTATAAGCCAAATAAAGTGGAACACTCCATTGATTCATCATCTACACCCTAACCAACCAATATGCACATACCCTAGCTATGATGGTTTTCAATTCATCCAATCACAACTAAGTTAACGTTCATTACTTTCTATGGTTTTAACTTACGTAAACGCTTATGATTTCTATTCGATCATGACATATCAATGTTTTCATTATTAATAGTCATCCTTATTCCTCCTCAGTAAACATGCTCCACCAATCTACGATTCTCTACGAGAAAGAAATGGAAAAAGATGAAGACTATTGTTTACGAGAATATTACCTTTGTCGTTCTTCACGTTTTTGATAAATGTCTTATGGTTTGCTTGGAAGTAGATTGATTATAAGTTTCTAGCTCTTTCTCTCTCTCAATATGTATTGGTCAATCTTTTCAAAACACTAAATGATCAACCCTAGCCTTGTATTTATAGGAAATCAACATGGGGGAAAAATGGTCAAAGAGGCCACCTCCTTACTATTCCACCTCCTTAATCAACTTAGCCACTAAGTAATCACTTTACTTGGTGGCCAAGTGGCCGGCCCACCTCTTTTATGGATCATCCCATGTTTTTACCCATCCCGTGACCCGCTGGTTTGACTCGCGGTTCGGTTTCTTGGATTGGGCTTGACTTAAATTAAAATTGGGCCTTGACTTGGGCTTGCTTACTTAATTCATTGGGCTTGCTATTAATCCAAGTCCAATTGGATTATACCAAATCCATAGCTCATTATCTAGTTAGAACTAATCGTATTCCATGTGTATAACTTCCGTATTCTATTCGTTTAATACTCATACGATATTCGTATTATAGGTCGTACTATTCTTCATACCATACTCGTATTCAAACTAGTATAATACTCGTATCTCATACGTATAATAACCTAAATGTTTACACACATTACATTTCCCATTCGAAAATCTCTTTCACTAACCCTTGGGTTTTATGTCAGCAAATGAATACTTCGTTTGCCATAACGGAAATATTATCGGATATTCCATTATATCTTCATATTCTATCATTACGCGTTTCTCGAAATTTTGAACCTAAGCTCCGAACGAAATCGGATGAATAGTATTTTTACGGGAAAATTCTCGAAAAACATTCCTTTTCGTCTTGATAATTCAAAATAATTAATCCTACCACGTAGCCAGAATACTAACCACATCCACACATTCTAGGTCATAAAACGACCTTCAAACATCTTACTCACATAATTAATCAATTAAATTCATTTAATCCAAATAATCAAATAAAAATTTAATTCATTAAAAATCTGAAATTCTACTGTGTTATAGTATAACTAAAAATATAGGGAAATGGGACCTAGACGTCCTACTACTAACAGAGGCCTATCAAAAGATATAGCGAGAATGGGGCATATCCACCCAATATCTAACAGAGGCCTATCAAAAGAGATAACGAGAATACACATCAGAAGAAGACTATGGTGTCAATATCTACATCATCAATCATGTCCACCTGATGTAAATCCTCTTGAGTCACTGGATCTCTTTCAACAGGGATATCAGGCCTATACAAAGTAGGATCTACACCGAAAAAGCCAAATGGGTCATCTGAGGGGCCAGCGCCTGAGCTGGAAGGATCAAACGAATCTGCCTCTGTCGGATCTCTGCCCAAATGCCAGATAAAGAAATGTGCCCGATTTAGTCGCTGGGTCAAACTATCAATCTGTGTCAAATGAGTCGGATCTCGAACACAGGCTAGCCAATCCATCATCATCACGGGTCTTGGAACCATATCCCCCATAAACTGAGTGGCGCGGGTATGGGCTCCAATAGTACGAGGGGACCACCAATATTGGAATATCTCCTGAGTGCAGGGACCCTCTGACAGTGTAAAATTGCCAACACGCAATAATGGGATATTAATGACGGGTGACTGCGACACAGGCCAATAACGCCTGGTAGGAGGCAAGATCGACATATGCCTGAAATGGACGTATCACCGCCTCCACCAATCGATGAGGCTGTCTAATAGAACGGGGTTGAGGCACTTCAGAAGGCCTCCTCTGTACACCAGAAGTGGTCCTGCGGGAACTACTCGGCTGATCCAGATCCATAATATCCAGACAAAAGTCTACAAATCACCTCAGAAATGGTGTGGTAATTTCTAACTTGGAGATTTCTTTTCAAAATGCATTTTATGACTACATGCATGCATGCATTACTTTAACATACATCTATAGTAGAGTTTAAAATGAATGACTATTCAATGCCTACATTTTGGAAAAAATTTGTCATAGTCCCCTCTATAAATAGGACTATCCACATGCACATAGGCATGACTAGGTGGCCATTCAGTAGCCTACCTGCCCACAGTCATATACATACTATATGCATTAAAAAGTCAAAGTCATCAATCTATAAGGGTAGTTTAATTATCAGGATTACTTTGCATTTTTACCTTTTGCTCATTTGTCCTCAAATAGGATAAGAAATAACAGGGAAAAGGTGCCAATTTGACTATTTCAAAAGATAAATTTTTTCACATCATTATGTTTAGCATGGTTTAATACTAATATTTTACTATGTTGAATATTTTTTATCAAGTCATTTGAGCATGCATATTCACTGGTATGTGTTTAGATGCATTTTATATGATAAGTCATTTTCTAACGGATAAAAACTGGAAAAGAAGATATGCATACGTCACCAGGACAGTGTAGAACACTTGTACGGTGACATAATTTACAGAAAGTTGCCTGAACTCAGCAGATCTGAAGAAGAGCTCTCGGATTTCCTTCGCGATGCAACTTGAAAATTACTTATGAAAGCAACCTGTAGGCATTTAATAGCCACGGCTGGCTGCAAGTCCACATGCGGCTGCTGTAGGTGTTCCTGCGGTACCCCTACGTGGGTCCCACCTATTGGCTCGGTCTAGTTTGAGGTTCAAAGGAGTTCTCACAAGCTAAAAAAGCCAAATCAGGAATAAAAGCGATACGCAATTGAGCAGAATAACTTACAATCCTAGTTTTCTCAGACTGAACCGTGGGTCTACACATTCCTCATTGGTATTCACCCAAGCCCAGGGAACACTATGCCGATGATCTCAAATGTTACAAGTCACACTCGGCAATACCTTACGCAGGTCCAATGTCATCAATTTAGGGTCATCACCCTGATTCTCAATCAAATCACCGGCGGGGGCATCGCGCATTCTCAATCAAATCCTTGCTGGGGGCATCATGCATTCTCAATTAAATCCCCGGCGGGGGCATCACGCGTTTTCATCTGTCCAAATACAAAAATCCCCGGTGGGGGTATCACGCATTTTCATATGTCGAAGTACATATCCCTAGCTGGGGTATCACACATTTTCCGTTGATACACACGTCAGCGAGGATCAAGCCGGTCCCCGATGGGGGTTACAACACGTCTATATCCGTTGATTCACACGTCAGCGAAGGTCAAGAAGCCTTGAAAGCCCCGCCCAATGAGAGGTTTTTTACGGTGGCGTACATGTCGTGAAGGTCGAGACGATACGACAACACATCTTTGTTGGCGATAAATCCAACAGAACATTGATATATTTTGGCGATACAAACCAGGAAGGATCAACATCATCGGCGAGGATCAATGATGGAATATGTTATACACATCCTCAAACAGATAAAGCTTTATCCCCACAGATCTCTTTTACACGAGAGGCATATCTTCGGAATAAAGTCTGTATCAAGGATTAAGGACTTTGGTGATAGCCCCAACGTCATCATCCTAAAAGATTTGGATCACACGTCCAAGCTTGTCATCGTTGTCGATCCCAGGCAGAAGAAATAGGGAGCCGACAATCATCCCTTCATATTGGAGAGCAATCCAACAATCCACATGCATCATGTATTTGCATCATGTTGCTGCACATGGAATCATGTTTATCTTGTTGCATTTCAAGTGTCTAATATTCTTTATCCTATCCATGTCATTGCATTTCATTAATATGATAAAGAGGGGCATCTGTAGACACTCAAAATTTTCTGTACACCTGTCACTAACATTATAGGAGGGCATATTTATCTTTCAGAGATAACCCTGGAAGGCAGCTCATATCTAGTCTGGATACTACCAGAAGTTTAGTCTCAACCCCGAAACACACACCGGGAGTATCAGTTCAAACCTCGGAGATAACCCCGAGGCATGCAGTTCAAATATCGGAAATTCCACCGGAGAAGGCCGATTCATCTCGGAGATAACCCCGAGATATTCAGTCTCAGTCCCAAAAATAGCACTTGGAGTAGTAGTTCTAACCTTGGAGATAACCCCAAGGAGTGCAGTTGGAGTTCCGGAGATAACCCTGGAAATGCTTGTTTTAAATGAATATAATCAGCTTCAACCTCGGCACTCACACCGAGGCACTCAGTACAAGACCCAGAGATAACACCGGGAATGACATGCATACCTCAGAGATGAGACTAAGGACATTCAAAACTTGCAGCAGTCCAATCTCAGAGATAACCCTGAGTAACATCTACTTTAGCAGCCCAAACCGGAGATAACCCTGGTGAGGGGAAAACTCGTCATCTTGCCACATTGACGCCACATCGCACAGTCTCAACATTTAATACATACATTTCTACACAGCAATGTCCCACAAGAACCAAGGAGGTCCAATCCCGAGTGACAACAGATAGAATTTGAAGCTTGAAGACCGGAGGGTATGGTCCCATCTTCCTGACTTCGTACACCCTCTAATCCCATGTCATTGCGTAACTCTCGACAACGGCGGTTCGAAATAGGTCTTATATACCTCAGTCAGATTCCCGGATTGAAATTCTGAAAGTTCGAGCGAACATCACAGTGCATGCGTGCATGTACTTTGAGATTTACGAGTCTGCGAACAGCACGGGGCACCGGATAGCATAGTACACTGCTGCTCCCCTCTATAAATAGAGGGCTTGGGGTGGCCATTTTATTAGAGAAAAAGGCGAGGAAGCCCTGTCAAATTTGCTCTGTACACACCCTAAAATGAGTGCTTTCTCATTTTAAACACTTGTGAGCTCACATATAGCTACTATTTGTTTCGGTAATAGCCAAGTGTTCATCCACTTGTAGTTATAGAAGTCTTCTTTGGCAGCCCACTGTAAGCCTTCTTACACACTTTAAAGTCTTTCTCTTCATCTTTGCACACACTATTCTTCACGTTGAGAGTCGTGTTGCGTGTGTATGCTCGGACTTCGGTCTGTGGATTCATTTTAGTTTTATATATATATATATATATATATATACTTATATATATATATTTTTATATATGGACTAACATTATCGAGTTATGCCTCGATTGAGCCTAGCCTTATGTCTGGAGCGTTTACTTGCTTTCGTATATATATATATACTTATAAATATATGAACTGTGTGTCGAACTCTATTCGATGAGCCTAGACGTACGTCTGGAGCGTTTACTGCTTTTTTATATATATACTTATATATATGAACTGTGTGTCGAACATTGTTCGATGAGCCTAGATTTTACATCCGTAGCGTTTACTGCTTTAATATATATATATCAACTGTTGTCGGACTTTGTTCGATGAACCTAGATTTTATATCCAATTGTTTCTGTTATATATATATATATATATATATATATATATATATATATATTTTTCATCCCTTTGGAGCTTACTTACGTGGCGATTGATTGCTTTTACAACTTTATTTACATTTCTAATCCCTATAGAGGTGCTTCGTGCTGGCTGATCATGTTTGTATATATATATATATATATATATATATATATATATATATTTACAACTTATATATATATATATATAGCTACTATTTGTTTCGGTAATAGCCAAGTGTTCATCCACTTGTAGTTATAGAAGTCTTCTTTGGCAGCCCACTGTAAGCCTTCTTACACACTTTAAAGTCTTTCTCTTCATCTTTGCACACACTATTCTTCACGTTGAGAGTCCCGTGTAAGTGTATGCTCTTGACTTGATGCAGTGGATTCATTTTAGTTTATATATATATATATATATATATATATATATACTATATATATATATTTTTTATATATGGACTAACATTATCGAGTTATGCCTCGATTGAGCCTAGCCTTATGTGCGAGCGTTTACTTGCTTTCGTATATATATATATACTTATAAATATATGAACTATGTGTCGAACTCTATTCGATGAGCCTGTATCGTACGTCTGGAGGCGTTCTTCGCTTTTTTATATATATACTTATATATATGAATCGTGTGTCGAACTTTGTTCGATGAGCCTAGATTTTACATCCGTAGCGTTCTTGCGCTTTAATATATATATATCAACTGTTGTCGGACTTTGTTCGATGAACCTAGATTTTATATCCAGTGTGTTTACCGTATATATATATATATATATATATATATATATATATATATATGTTTTCATCCCGCCTGGAGCTTACTTCGTGGCGATTGATTGCTTTTACAACTTTATTTACATTTCTAATCCCTATAGAGGTGCTTCGTGCTGGCTGATCATGTTTGTATATATATATATATATATATATATATATATGCTTACTGCTTTCATATCAATTGCGGCATCATGTGAGCCTAGGAATTATGTGATCACATATTTAGTCTACTGGATCTAGATTCGGTTCCCGTGATGGACATTTTCAGCTGTAAGCAGCTTGTAAATTTATTCACGGTGTTTGGATTTCCTCAGATGGTTTTCATGCCCACGAGGAGTTTGACACTGCTTTGTACATTATTTTCTCGAAGATGCTTCACATCTCGAAAATTAAAAGAAATTAAGCCGAACTATTAATAAAAAATGGAAGTGTAAAAGGTCTCAATTACTATTGAGCACAAGGGTTTGAAAAACCTTTTTCTTACAAAACATCACTGCCATAGCTTGTTTAAAACTAAATTTTTACACAAATTCAAACCCTGTGGCGGTCACACTACTTCTATATAAATAGCACATTGACTCACACACACACACACATTCATATAACAGCTTCTTGAAAAGTGGCGGTCACCGTGGTAACACGGATGTCGGGGGGTGCCTAACACCTTCCCTCCGTATAATCAAGCCCCCGGACCCTAATGAATCTCAGTTTCACAGACCCGTTTAGTAGTGTTATATCACTGGGTCAATGTGCAAACCTTTTCTCGATTGTGTTGGTACAACTATATAAAAAACCAACTGGCGACTCTTACAGTCCAATTGTCGACATATAAATGTCGGACATTTTCACAACTTATTTTTTCAAACAAATCTCACCTAATATGAGAACTCCAAAGGACAAAAACAGAAAGGGACAAATAAAAATCCCGACGTCGACACAACTGTCGTGCAAAATACAACGACACATATACTGTGATATTCAATACAAATATTGTAACGTATATGATAATACCATATTCATACTCAAATTATTAAAATGCCATATAAATTACAAAAACAAATATTTCAAGTCCCCAAAGGAACACGAGAAGATTTATGTCCTCCTCATTCTAATGGATTGAATTTTTGACGCTTCCAAATTTGAGTTCGCCTTACCCTATTGATGTTCACCAAAATCAAATATTAAATGATGTAGAAAATATGTCAGAAACATTTTAAGTTCTCAGTATAATTATTATACCACACCATTTCATAATTTGATTAGGGTTGTGACTAATTTGTAACACCACTTTATATCCATGTTCTCTTTGCTAGTTCTAGCTACACTCTTACTACCTGAAAGGAGAGGTGAAGCAAAAGGGTGAGCACAAATAGCCCAGTAAAGAATATTATGACTTAAGATAGTTACATTATCAATAGCCTTCATCAATAATAAATAAGAGATTTAGAACATATGGTAGATAATAAAAGTTTTCAACCATAATAGTAGCGGAATCAACAATCCATTAGAAGAGTCAAGTAGAAAAAAATGTCTATTATCCTCTCCAAATTAAAAATCCATCATCAATACTTCATTACTATAATACCCATCAACAATTCTTTGTTGTACCCAAGAAAAAGATAACTCTCATCACATGTCTTCACCTGAACCACCAAAGATTATAGTTAAATCCACAATTCATATTTATAATCAAGTAAATTAACAGTCCATCTTTGTACTACGAGCTAAGAAAAAAAATTGTATTTTAGAAGAGTCAAGTAGAGCATGATATCTACTATATTCTATGATTTAAAAGTTTATCATTAATATTTTATCGTTGAGACTCAGCTAAATAAATAATCCACATCACCGAATTATCCATGCACTACAGCTAAGGATATTCGTTAGTATCACATCCATGACTTATCCATGCACTATGGACCATGGATATTCATTATTGCCACATCCACGAATTATCCATACACTACGGGCCAAGAATATTCGTTATGATCACATCCATAAATTAATATTTCATCGCTGAGACTCAGCTCAATAAATAATTCATATCACCTAATTATCCATGCACTACGACCAATGATATTCATTAGTATCACAACCACGAATTATCCATGCACTATGAGCCAAGGATATTTGTGTTTTCACCAATGGTCATGATCATACCAAACAACAATTTATCTTTACACCCATGGCAAAAGAGAACGCATGGTTATGATCATACCAACATCTGTCCATCAATGCACTACGGGTCAATGAGGACTATTACCACATCATTTGTAACATTAAAGGTTATGATTACAGCGAATAATCCCTAGTCATAATCATACCAATCAACAGTCCATCTATGTACTACGGGCCAAACATGACTTTCATCACAATATAAACATGAGGATGATGACACTGATATATATAATGAATGGACAGAAATAATCGAAATAATAAGATAAGATAAATCTTAGTGATTTCTATCTTAATTATCTAGAGTCCAACTTGCCAACATAATATCCAGAAAATCGGTTAGAATTCCTGATAAAATATAAAGTACAATTAATGTAAGGTTCCTGATTCAAAAATAATAACTTAAGATTGAATAGAAAGATCAACTTCAAGATAATAGATGAAGCACAAACTATTAAGGATATTCTAATCATTTCATGACCTTTCATCATTTAATGAGAAGTCGAATAATAACATCTTATCATAATATGGAGTATTAAAGAAAATGATATCACTTTACCATAAAAATGATACCCCTTACCACAATAATGATATCCATTACCTTAACATGTGCTTTGATTCGACTTTCAATGAAATTGATCAACTTAAACCATGCTTGCATTCCTTATCTACACTTGGAGTAACTTTACACTCAATAGAAATACTCACAATATAATACTCACAATATTGTAGTAATAGAATTCTATATTTTTAGTGTAGTGATGGTGTGTGTTTCGATACTCAACCGAGCGACCTATTTATACTGAAAATTTAGTAAACAACTAGCACACATACTTTGAAAAAATAACCAAATGAGGTATATAATAATGGTAGTGGAATTTATGGTCCCATCGAGAAAATTAAACCAACTTGTACACGTTTTAAAAATAATTGAGTTGTGGTCCAGACTACTTTAGAAAAAGTAGAGTGTGGGCAAGTCCTGCCACACTTACTTTTGTAAAAAAAAAATAATTGAACAAACATCTGTATATAATACTTATCTAATTCATCAATGATTAATGTTAAATATCATTATATTTAATAATATTCATGTTTTAAAACTTAGAAAAACATAATTTATCGTCGAAAACATTACATGTTGCATACGTGCAAGCCCGACGTCCTCTTATTGTCTCTGAATGCATATTAGTCCCAAAAATAGACATTTTAAGCCTTGATCCCGACATCAAATCTCAAAATATAAAAACAGAAAGTTTTAGGTCTACTCGTTATCTTTCTGAATCATCCTGAATCACCTTAATCGGAGTTCGTATGAAAAATTTATGCCCAATTTTCTAAAGGACGTCTGGACAGATTTTGGCTTAACACTTGACCAGCTCCTAGGCGCCCAACTTTGGCCTTGTGCAAGTGCCTAGGCACCCAAGAACATAGTTTAAGCGCCGAGCCCAGCAGTTAGGCGCTCGACCCTTGACACTTAACTCCGATTTCTAGATTTTTGCAACTTGTAACGTATATACTTCAAATCTTCATAACTTCTTCATTTTATGTCAGAATTAGTCCGTTTTCAAGGCTATGGAAAGCTTGTAACATGCTATACAAAACTCTAATATTTTCATAATGTTTAAGATTGATTAATTAGTTTGAAATTTGGCTCAAAAGTCTTCTAATACTAAGTTATTCATCGTTTAACATGTTTTACGAAAACTTTCACCACAACTTCAATTTAAATCATTTTTAGTCCATTCAAATTGGAATATTTTCATAACTTCTTAATCTATAGATCCTCCTCCTCGGATTTTACACATAAATCATCCATCAACACTTTTACAAGTTTGATTTAAGTCATTAACACAACTTTTGTTCATCCTCAAACATATGCCCAACTTTTTGATCTTAAATTCTATTATGACATGGATTAAACATAAAATATTTATCATATACTTTCCTTATTACTTTGGATTCATCATGATCTCCTATACCTTCAAAAAATCCAAGTCTTAGGAAAATTAAAGAGATGAAAAGTTTGTGTTTTACATTTTGAGTTCTTATTACTTCATAGTTTGCTTCATCCTTCATGCTTCCATGGTTTCATACCATTTAAAACATAAACATAACACCTCAACTTAGTAAGGATTTTAGATTTTCAAAAGAAATGTATTCCAAGATTTTTTTTTATAGATTTAGTTTAGAAATTACCTTATCTTGGTTCATTATCATCATCATCATCATCTTCTTTCTCTTTCCTTTCTTTCTTCTCTCTTTTCTCTCTTTTCATTTTACTAAAGTTGGCTACGGGAGGAGTATGAGAGTGCTAAAATAATGTCAACCTAAGGCCCCTCCCCTTTATTTCCTCATTTTGTTTTTCTATCTTTCTTTTCCTTTTGTTCTTCATTCCATTATTCGTTTGTCTCCCACATGTTAGCCGCCCAATAATTATCCCAATTTCTCTCTTTATTTGCTCAGTTATCCGATTAATTACTCATTTGACCATTTATCAATTTAACATTTGACAATTTGAAAATAATAATCATAAATTAAATTAGACTTTTATTTCATAAAAGTCGGGGTCTTACATGAAGGAACACGATCATAGAGCTTCCTCGACATGACAAAGAAGCATCATGTGATGACAACAATCCCAACAAATCCAAACAATCCCTCTGTCAAGCGCATCAGGGACAAATGTGATCCTTAATTCATTCTAACAAGTTGGACCTTCATGAGCTATCTTAACCCGGAAGGAATGCTAAGTCAAAGTTCATCACAAGGACCAAGGCATGCAACGTTTCTAGAGTAGATTCAGCAGTGAGCTCAACGATCACAGTGCAACCTCAACGATCATAATGACTACCTCAACGATCGTAGTGCAACCTCAACGACTGTAGTGCTACCTCAACGATTGTAGTCCTCCTAAAGGATACACTGGCTCGGGGGGAGCTAAGGGCAGATAAGTATTTTCCACATCAGTTAAAATCGTGGAGCCAAGTAGAACATAACACATGCCCTACTATGTAGATCGAGAAGAGGAAAGTTACAAGTACAGTTTGAAAAGGTATTTTTGAAAATTCATCTCAGAAGTTCAAAAAGCTTATCCCCCCCTCTCTATCTCTACAAGCAAAAACCCTAGTTTTTCGAAATGCTCAACCAACCTAAGTGTAAAGAAATCAATGGCGGCTTCAAATGTTATCACTGGTTACCGACTGTGCTTTGACGAGATCAAGATAGTTGACCCTCAATTCCTCAAAATTTTGTTTCTGTTAAAGAAAGTTGGTCTTGAAGAAGTTCTGGGCACCAACACATGCATCTACCTAAAGCTGGTAAAAGAGTTCTATAGAAATGGAGCTTTTGATAACGATGTTATAACCACAAGGGTCAAGGGCGAGGAAATTATACTTAATGCTAAAGATATAAACCTAGCCCTAAGTTTCAAATCGAAAGGACTTCCATCTATGGAGGTGATCGACTTTCATGAAGGACTAAAGAAGATGCATCATAAAAAGTTTCAGACCGTCAAGGGGTACAAGAAGAAAGAGTTTCCCCAAAGGTATGAGTTTTTGACTGACATTGTTGGGAAATACACATGTTGTAAGAGCTCTGGCCATGACTCTGTGAATGAAGTGCAACTTAAGCTCATGACATCAATCTTCTTTGGGGTTCAACTCAACTATGGAGCCCTACTCATTGATTGGATTGGGAAGTGGATACTCAATTCAAAGAAATCAAAAAGCTCTGGAAAGATGCTCTACGGGCGGTTTATAAGCATCATCCTGTAATCAACACTGGGTGACAAAATTAGGGATAATGAAGGAGAATTTATCAATCCCAACAGAAGGATGCCCTATCAGCTGTTTGAAAACTGGAAAAGAAATCCAGTAGAAAATGTCAGAATGATGTCTGAATCCATTGGAAGAACTGGTGAAGTGAAGGAGTCTGGGCTACCAGGAAATATGTCAGTTATAAAGGAAAATGATGAATAAGAAGAAATCAACAAAGAGGAAACCATTTCTTTGATCAGAAAAAAGAAAGGATAAGAGAAAAATGAAGGCTACAATGACAGAGGAGCCTCAAGATTCAACTACTGATGCACCTCAAGAGAGTTCAGGCAACAAAACTTTGAAGAAATTAAAGAGGAAAGATTAGTAGTCTGAGGAAGAAGAAGACAGAGCTACCATCTCTTAGCTACTTAAGAAAGGAAATCACAACCATAAGTCAAAGAAGTCTTCTTTCTCTTTGATCGTAGAGTCTCTACCGATCTTAGAGTCCAGACTTAACACCACTCTAGAAGAGGATACTGCAATAGCTTCTCAGCCTAATCAAACTCTCAAAGTTGAAGCTGAAGAAAGTGCTAAGGCTGTGGCTCTTCCTAGTAAGACTAAGAGAAAGCTTGTCAAGAAATATATTATTGTCAATGAAGGAGTATTAAAGGAAGAAGGCAGAAGAATAGCTGCTGGGAAAGGGATACCCCGGGCTAGTAAAGAGAATAATTCTATAGTTGAGGGGGAGCTTCATGAAGTCCCTGCACTAAAGAAGGCTCCAGCTGAGGGGGATTTGCTTGAAGTTAAAATGGATGATTGAAGTGAGGGGAAGCCTTGCAAAGTCACTGTGACAGAGAAGGCTACAGCTGAGGAGGAATTTCCAAAAGATTATCATGAACCTGCCTTAGTCCCTCAAGAGATCCCAGCTTCAGAAACGATATAAATGGAAAGGATTGAAGCTATGGAGGATGGGAGAGAAGAAGATCAAAGAAGAGAAGTGGAGATGATTGATGTAGTGGAAATTTCAAATGAAGACAAGGAAGAAGAAGAGGATGACAAAGTTGAGATCATCGCAGCGGGTTGGGATAGATATAGGAGAGCTAACTACAATCAACTGTTCTCCTATCTACCTATGGTGTCCTTTCACAGAGCCCAAATCCTCAACTCTTGGGATCACATGTTCTAAACCTTCAAAGCCTATCCAGAAATCTCGGTGCTAGCTCATGGATTCCCAGGAAACCTCACTTTTACCCAAAAGATGATCACCAACGGCCCCTCTTCAGAAAATGGGCATGAGGTACAAATTATTCCCATCTCTTTCAGGGTAAGTCACTGTTCACCATCAACCTTCAACCAATTCTATGAATTTCCAAGATAGTTAGAAGTGATACTACATCCAGTAAATCAATTTATAGTTACAGAATCCCAACATTCTATAATTGATGAACCAAATGTGCACAATTCTGTGTTGATCCAGTCTCCTATCATCTCTCACTCTACGATTATTGATCCAAATCCAATCGTAGAGTCACCTGCTCAATTCGTAGAGTCACCTCCTCTTGATACTCAACCTCACACACCTGCTCCTCCATCAGATATCCCTTCCTCAGCACCCAATAACTATTTCAATCTTGATCTTGCTCTCTACAATATGCAAGATCAATATACAAGAACCTCTCCTCCAAATAATCAACAACTCCTTAAGCTCAAATCAGATCTTTCAACCAAAATGGAGTTGTCTAAAGAATCTCAGAAGGTGACCAGGGACATAAAAGAAGATCTTGAAGTTCACTCAGACCTTGTTCATCTGAGGCTTACTCACTTGATTGATGCTGCCAACACCCTCCCCAGTAACCTAAGTTCTGAGCTTACAAAGAACCTTAGGGAGATCATAAAGGAAATGATTCAGAGTATCAATGAAAGGGATCAAATTCACTTTCAAGCAGCCAAGAAACACAGGGAAGTAGTTCTTATTTTGTAGAATACTCAGGAATCCCAGAATAATCTTATGATTGAAAGTCTCACGAGTCTACGAATTTCAATGAAACAAATTCTAAGCATTTTCCATGGGCCAAATGCAACATACAGAAACTATCTTGGCCATTCTACATAGAAGGGAATCTCAAACTGATTATCTGACCCAAGAAAACCGTGAAGATATTGCTCACTCCAAGAATCACCTCCACGAACTCGTACATGGCATAACTCGACTATCTGAAGATATTTGAACCCTTGATGCTGACATAAAGGGGGAGAATAAAGGGGAAGGAAAGAAAGGCAAAGGTAGAGGCAAAGGCCAATTCATCTCACAATCTTCAAGGAGACCTCTTATAAGAAAACCTAGCCATCAGACTCCACGACCTGAACAGCAACAAATTATTATGGCACAACCGCTAAGAAGTCAAGAGACCAACTCACAAGGTCTAACCTCTACACACCTAAACTGGCCAATTGGAGATCATGCGTTCATGAAGAAACATGAGAATTGGGATCCACTAAGTCAAAGCGACCTAGAAGATATAACATGGAGAATTGAAGTCAGTAGGAGAAGGAGAGCTGCAAAATATACCAATCCTCCAAGAAACAAAAGGCAAAAGAAATAGAGATAAGTTAAAACTAAGCTTAATTGTAATATCTGTCTCTATAAATCATCAATAAATTCATGCTTATTCTCTAGAGATTTCAGTTGCTCACTGAAACACTAAGTCATATTTACTTTCTAGCAACTGCATCTAAAAATTGATAATTGTGACAAAAATCTCCTTGGTTATGTCAACATCAAATAGGGGGAGATTGTTTGGAGATTGCATATTTAAATTTGATGTTGAAAGTAAATATTCATGATTATATATAAAGTACTTCAAAGAATACATGTACAAGGACTTAGTGGTAGATCAAATTTGTTAGGTTGATCTAAGCTTTTAATGTTTATCATTCTGTAAATGAATGTATAGATGAAAAGATCAAAGCTGTTAGGTTGATCTATATCTTAAGATGTAATAGATAGGCTTCAACAGAATCATAGTCTATCAAACTGATCAGGAGATTGCAGAAACCAAGGCAGAATCGTAGAGCATCAAGAATCGTAGTGTGTCTGCTTTGGAGGGCCTCTCCTAAATCGTAGAGTGGTCTAAATGCCTGCCGAGTCAAACTCAAGAATCGTAGAGTGCTCTCGGAATCGTAGAGTCTGCAAGTCAAGCAAGTTAAGATCGTAGTGTGCTAGTACTTAAGAGAAATCATAGTGTTCTCTAATATCGGTACCGGATCAAGCACCAAGGTGGCAAAACACCACGATCAGAATCGTAGAGCGTCATCTGTCTATATCAGAAGCATCGAGCCTTGTCCATTTGTTTAAGAGTAAATCACAACATATATGGAATTGATTATAAACATTAAAGTCCTTGGGAGTCCCAACGACACAACAATCATCCTTAGTATATGACAAAAAAACGTATTGAAGAAGCTAAGGAAAGTACTAAGGGTAAGTAGAAAACAACTTTTCAGGTGTTAGGTGAGATAGCAGTCTGTTGTGTCAGTGGGCCAGACTGCAAATCAGAAGTTATGCAGAAAGTCTCCATAAGAGAGCTCAGAAATGTCAAATGCATTTAATACTTCAACGGATGTCTTCAAATGGATAAATTTCAAAGGCATCAAATATACAAAACAATAGCAGATGAAAGAGATCAAGCAAGCATAGAACAAAAACGTTGAACAACACTTAACGCTCAATCTACGACCTAAAAAAGAAAGCTTGCTCAGCTACTCAGTTCTTTCAAACACAAGCTTAACGGCAATTGAGTAGCACCATTCAAGAACTCAACTACTATCAAGTGAAGTAAGAAGTTCCAAATCAGAAGGACTTGAAGAGTTCTAAGTAAACTGAGAAGTACCAAGTCTGCTGGACTTGAAGAGTTCAAAAGTTAACTAAAAAGTTCCAAGACTGCTGGTCTTGAAGAAATCTGTGAGATTCAAATATTATAAAAATATCCTTAGTGGATTTCCTACTCGAGGAGTAGAAGAGTGGACTAGGAGCTTTGAGTGCTCTGAACCACTTAAAATTACTATGTCTCATATATTCTTGTCATAACTGTTATAACTGCCATAACTGCTTAACTCCTATTAACTCGTTATATCTTAAATGGAAAACAAACAAATCTCAAATTCCGTTGTGTTTAAATCATTATCAAAACTAACAAGTACTTTGTAAAAGAATTTTAAAATATCTATTCAACTCACCCTTTTGCTTCACAATTCCTTTCAGGTAATAAGAGTGTAGCTGGGTCGAGCGAGGGTATTAAGAGGATTAGAACGATGGTCTCTAGCTGTGGAGGTTCTCCCTAAATAGTATACAAAAGTGTGTTGTATTCTATACATCATTTAGTAGTTATATTTGGTGAATCATAGAAGGTGAGGCGAACCCAATGTTGGAAGGGTGTTTTTGCCACTATTATACAAGATGTCTAATAACATACAACCTCGTGTTATCATAAGACATGGTTGTGCACATCCACTTGCTGAGTATATCTACGAGCACTACCTATATGATCTTGGAGTATATTTGAAATATAATTTTCACTTGGGGACAACAGAGATAATTATATGTCAAGAGAAGACTCACCATTGGAAAGAAGATGATAGTAATCTTCTTGTTTTTCTTTAGGGACTTTTGGGTCAACCAAGGATAATTCTGTGGACATATGATATCTATCATAACATAGACGCATGGCCTCCCATGTACAAAGGTTTCCTTGAGCATTTCCCAAAGATTTTAGTTTCTAAAATAGTTTTTGCATGTACTTTTATGTAAAGCACCATTGTAAGGTTGTGGTCGAGGTACCATGAGAGTTACATACATTTGTATTAAAACTCATATTTAACTGTGGTCGTATTCTATACGACAACTCAACAGTTGTATAAATAAAGTTGTATTTAAATTTTGTACCATATATCTGACGACTCAGAATGGGTGATGTATACCTAATTTTGGGGGCGTCACATTTGGTATCAGAGCTTAGGGATATGGTCGCTGGCGGAGATAAGAGTCTAGAACTAGGAGGGGAGAGACGAGTTATATACTTCGCTAGTGTGTGACTTACCTAAGCTGAAATTGTTCACTTGATAAGTTAACAAATTATGATATGTCAATTAACCTTTGTTTTGAAGCTATATTCTAGAATAATATATGAAATACAGGAGATGAGTAATGGGAAAATCATGATAGCGAGGAAATTACCGGGAAGGTACAATCTAAAAAGAAAGCAAGGTATTCTCATCTCTTCGAATATCAGGTACGTACGTAAATTTCGAGGGCGAAATTTCATAAGGAAGGGTGATTGTGAGACCCCGAATTTTATGAAATAAAAGTATTCAATTTTTCTATTTTGGTAAATAGTTAAATTAAAAAAAGTTTAAAGTTAAGGGTAATATTTGAAATTTGTTTTTGCAAAGTAAGCAAGTTGATATAAAATATTCGTTTTGTCGGGGAATATTCGATTAGTCGGGGAATATTCTTTTTTTCGGGGAATATTCGTACGACGGTACAATCATTGGTGGATCCCATAACGGAATTATTGTCGGATTGAGAAAACGATAAAAATATTTTTATGAAAATAACGGTGGAAGTTTTACCGTTAAAACTATTGAACTACTCGGTAGTAAAAGTACAATAACACGCGTGGTTGCATAGTAGTACACGGTATTGATTATTGATGTTTACGTGATAAGTCACTCAGTTTTGTTTTATTAGTATTATTAATGTAATAAAATAGAAAATCTTTTTATATAAAACAGAATACTTTTATAAAGTTATTCTATAAATAGAATATATTATATTCTATTATGCATAGTGTTTTGCATAGTAAAATCTTTTTATATAAAATGTAATACTTTTATAAAGTTATTCTATAAATAGAATATATTATATTTTATTATAAAATCTTTGCATAGTGCTACATAGTATTTTGCATAGTAAAATCTTTTTATATAAAATGTAATACTTTTATAAAGTTATTCGTTTTATTAGATTATAAATAGAATATATTATATTTTATTTAAAAGATTTTGCTTTAAATATGGACCGTCCGATTAAAAGTAAATCAATCTGGACCGTTCATGAATTAGTTACTATGCAGTCCATTCTTCTATAAATAGAAGCTCATTCCTTTATTATTTCTTACGAATTCACTGAAACTCTAGAGAGAGAAACTATAGAGAGAGTTCTTCTTCTATAATCTTGAGCGTATTTATTTAAAGTTTAAGAAAGCTTTGAGCATAGTGCAGTTTTGTTCGAGTATATCCTCGCCCTACCAGTTGGAATACTTTTCTTTCAAAGGTAGGGGGTATTATTTGTTGTACTAGTAAGGGATATTATTTGTTGTACTAGGTAGGGGGTATTATTCGTGAAGAGAACTTCTGTTATTCCATTCTTTATTGTTCTGTTGGAATAACCAGTATACGCGGGATACCCTATACTTGGTGAAATTCTTCTGTTATTCCATTCTTTATTATTCTGTTGGAACATCCTGTCTGTGCGTTTACGCATGACCTAGTTCCGTTATTTATTATTCTGTTGGAATATCCTGTCTGTGCGTCTACGCATGACCTGGTTCCATTATTTATTATTATGTTGGAATATCTTGTCTGTGCGTTTACGCATGACCTGGTTCCGTTATTTGTTATTACATTGGAATAACTTTGTCTGTCAGGATCTATCGCATGCACTGGTGATTTCTTTTGTTATTCCATTCTTTATTATACTTAGTTGGTTAAAGTTTTGACTTCTATACTCCATGAAATTAGTGAAATATCCTTGATTTTTGCGTTTCATCCAGTATCTTTTCATGGAAATATTCTTCTGAGCATTCTTGAATTTTACTCCACAAAGTAGTATCATGTTGACAATTTGGACATTATTGAGTTCAGGATAAATTAACTTATAAATCTTTAAAACTTATTCTTGAACTTGTTTTATTGAATTATTATGTCATTGTCATGATGAGTTATGTTGGTTATTATGTGAAAACATGAAAGTTTCTTAGAAATCACAAAGGGTTAAAAATTAGATTTTGGTAAAAATGGTATATGAAATTCAATTGACCATATCTCCTATTATATTTCGAATTTTTTATTGTGGTCAAGTTCTAGAGTTAGATCTATGAGTTTTCTAACTTATCCAAGTGGAATCACTAGAAAAGGTGTTGTAGATTTTCGTGTGGACTGATTTTAGTAAAGGAGTCAAAATCTGCAAATTGCCAAAAGACTACTGCCCAGAAGTTTAAAAGGGAATTTTTGGCTACTTAGCTTGTGAAATAAATTCTGGCCTTTTGGGAAATGAAAATATATGGTATAAAGTACCACCTGTCCAAAAATGAGCTCATTCTGACTTAAAATGAACAAGTTATGACTATTTCAATATTTAGGTTTTTCTGACAAAAAATGCTATAACCGGAGTTCTATAACTCCGATGACCATGAAATTTAAACTGGAAGCTCACGTTAACATGTGTAAGATCCTTCCAAGATTTGGGAATTTCTGGAGTTAACCTTGAGGTAGCTAATTTCTTAAGGAATTAATTAGAAATTGATTTTTGAAAAATAGTAAATGAATTTTAAAAATTCTGAGAAAAATATATGTACAATATGGGACTATATTATGCTTAATCCTAGAAAAGAATAATTTTTGGGACTGATTCTGTATTTTTCATGAAAATGATTTAGTTACGAATATATGAATTAAATATGTTATGTGAAGTTGAAAAATTGGTAAATAGGATTTTATGGCTTGAAAATCCTATATAAGGTATATGCAGATTTTTGATGAGTAATTTGATTATTGGTGATGAAATCTTATGAGTATGATATTTTTGAATGATTAAATGCATTATTTGGAAAAGTGTAAACAATTAAATTAAATTGTTTATAACTTTAAGGAGTGATTAAAATATTGTTATAATATTAACAATATTAGATTATTATTTTATTAAGTGATTGATAATGTTTGGATAAATTTAAAGTCTTTAATATTTATCCTTGATTTAGTTTGACTAATGCTTATAATATTGTCATCATCCTTATGCTTATATTATGTTAAAAGTCATCTGTCGCCTGTAGTGCATAGATGGACTTGGTATGATTATGACCAGGGATTATTCGGTATAATCATAACCGTAATGTTACAAATGATGTGGAAAAAGTCATCATTGGCCCGTAGTGCATTGATGGACAGTTTTTGGTATAATTATGGCTTTGGATTCTCTTTGGCCGTAGTGCAAAGATGAATTGTTTTATGGCATGATCAGGACCGTTGATGAAAACATGATTATCTTTAGCCGTAGTGCATGGATAATTTGTGGGCATGATACTAAAGAATATCCTTGGTCATAGTGCATGGATGATTCGATGATGTGGATTATTTATTAAGCTCAGTCCCAGCAATAAATGTGATGAAAAACCTTTTAAATCATAGAAGATAGTAGATTTTATTCCCTACTTGACTATTCTAATGGATTGCTTGTTCCGCTGCAGTTAAACTTGATAGTTATTATATTTAATCAGTTTAACACTGTTGAAGGCTAACAATAAATTATTCTACATTATCTTAGTCATAATATTTCTTACTGGGCTAGTTGAGCTCACCCTTTCTTTCACTGTTCTCTTCAGGAAATGAGAACGTAGCTGGGACTAGTCGGGGAACAGAGTGATGGTCCTAGATGTTTGCATTAGTAGTTCTCACTATTCTATGAAATAGTGTGATAATAATTGTAATGAGGACTCCTTTTGAGCTTGTATAATCTCTAGTAGAAAATATTTATATTCAAACTCACAGTTTATGTTTTATCGTATTATACATGACAGTTGTATTATTAAGTTGTATTTGAATTCTGTACCATGTATCCATGCGACTCGAGAATAGGTGATGTATACCTAATTTTGGGGCGCCACAGGTTGTATCAAAGCTTAGGATATGATCCTAGTGAGAGATGTGAGATAAGAACTAGGAGGGAGAGACGGGGAATTCCTTCACCGGTATGACCTACCTAAGTTTATTTGGTATTTAATTGGTCGGTCAGAGTATAGGGATAATATGTGATATGTTAATTAACCCTTGTTTTGTGGCAGTGTTTGAAAATGACATCCGAGAATATTGAGAATAGCAATGGAGCACAGGAGACCGTTGAGTCTCCACAGATCAATTGGCCCGATTATCTTTGGCCCGTATTGCATGGATAATTCGTGGTCGTGATACTAAAGAATATCCTTGGCCTATAGTGCATGGATGATTCGATGATGTGGATTAATTATTGAGCTGAGTCGCAGCAATGAAATATTAATTCATGGATATGATAATAATGAATATCTTTGGCCGTAGTGCAAAGATGATTTAATGATTACGAGTAGGAATTGTGATTTGGTATAACCATGATTTTTGATGTTTCAGGTGATGAAAATTATCTTCGTCCTAGGTGCGAAGAGGAATTTAGAATCACAATTGTGATTATGAGTTATTCACATGATCGTGGATGGGAATTATTGATTGATGTTACATGGATAAAACATTATTGGTGGACTTTTAACATAGAGAAGATAATAGACCTTATGGTCTATTTGACTCTTCAAATGGATTGCTCGTTCCGCTGCAACTATGGTTGAAAAGTTTTATCATCTACCATATGTTCTAAATCTCTGATTTATTATTGATGAAAGTTATTGATAATTTAATTATCTTTAGTCATGATATTCTTTACTGAGCTAGTTGTGCTCACCCTTTTGCTTCACAATTTCTTTCAGGTAATAAGAGTGTAGCTGGGTCGAGCGGGGGTATTAAGAGGATTAGAACGGTGGTCTCTAGTTGTGGAGGTTCTCCCTAAATAGTATAGAAAAGTGTGTTGTATTCTATACATCATTTAGTAGTTATATTTGGTGAATCATATATTTGGAGACAACGGAGATAATTATATGTTAAGAGAAGACTCACCATTGGAAAGAAGATGATAGGAATCTTCTTGTTTTTCTTTGGGGATTTTTGGGTCAACCAAGGATAATTCTGTTCACATATGATATCTATCATAACCTGGACGCATAGCCTCCCATGTACGATGGTTTCCTTGAGCATTTTCCAAAGATTTTAGTTTCTAAAACAGTTTTTGACTATACTTTTATGTAAAGTACCATTTTAAGGTTGTGGTTGAGGTACCATGAGAGTTACATACATTTGTATTAAAACTCATATTTAACTGTGGTCGTATTCTATACGACAGCTCAACAGTTGTTTAAATAAAGTTGTATTTAAATTTTGTACCATGTATCTGACAACTCAGAATGGGTGATGTATACCTATTTTGGGGGCATCACATTCTTCTTCTATAATATTGAGTGTATTTCTTTAGAGTTTTAAGAAGCTTTGAGCATAGAAAACAGTTCAAGTTTATTCAAGGATATCCCCGCTATACCAGTTGGAATACTCTTCTTTTTAAGGTAAGGGATATTATTTTTGTTCAGTATTCGTATGAAATAATATTTTTTTACATACTCTATAGTATGTAAGTGATATTATTTCGTTTCAGATTTTGAATTCTATACTCATTTTGTTAAGTTTTGGCTTCTATACTCCATGAAATTAGTAGAATATACTTGATATTTACGCTTCATCCAATATCTTTTCATGGAAATATTATTCTAAGCATTTTTGATAAGTTTTAACCTTTTTATGCTGGAGTACTATTCACAGAGCACTATTCCTGAATTAATATTCACGGGGTACTATTCACTCGGTTAATATTCACATAGGGTACAATTCATAACAAAAATTGATTTCTTTTTGGTCCAAATCATTTTTGATACAATATTATTCTTGAATTTTACTCCACAAAACAGTATCATGTTGATAATGTGGACGTTATTGAATTCTGGATAAATTAAATTATAAATCTTTAGAAATTTATCATTTGCTTTCTTTTAATTGAATTCTTATATCATTGTCATCATCCTCATGCTTATATTATGATGAAAGTTACTGTGGCCCATAGTGCATAGATGGACTTAGTATGATTATGACCAGGGATTATTCGGTATAATCATTGCAAGACCTCGAATTATATGAAATGAAAGTATTCAATTTTCTAATAATTATTATTCTATTTAATAAATGGGTAAATTAATAAAAGGTTAAAGTTAAGGGTGATATTTCAAAATTTTGAAAAGTAAGCAAGTTGATACAAAATATTCGTTGTGTCGGGGAATATTCAATTGGTCGGGGAATATTCGTTTTAACAGGAAATATTCGTACGACGGTACAATCATTGGTGGATCCCACAACGGAATTATTGTCGTAGTTAGAAAACGATATAAATATCTTTTTATAAAAATAACAACGAAAGTTTTACCGTTAAACTGTTGAGATACCCAGTGGTCAAAATACAGTAATACGCGTGGTTGCATAGTAGCACATGGTATTGATTATTGATGCTTACGTAAAAAGCCACTCAGTTTACTCAATTATTGTTGCAGCAATTGTTGCATAGTATCTCACGTTATTTGATTCAATTATTGTCACAGTATCATCTGCATAATATTTTATATTATTAAATCAATAATTGAGACAACAAAGTAATTCATATTATTATTTGTATTATTGACAATGTCTAGAAAGTTTTGTTTAGAAGAGGTTTGGTCACCTAATTACGTGCCAATAGGGAGGAATCCTTATTGGAAAGTCCCCTCTTTCCTGGGAATGATCTGGTTGTTAAATATTGTGAGTTATTGTGACACCCCCAAATCCGGGTATTTCATTTCCACCGAATTTGGTGCTCACTTATCAAAAACTATTACATCTAACTACCCATATTCAAAGGATAAAGACATAATTTAAATAACTTAAACAATAATCTCTCCCATTAAAGGGTTACATCATAATCTCAAAACAAATCCCAGGTAATCTACCTTAAAATTATTACATCAATTTATGGAATATATTATAAAATAAAACAAATCTTAAAAACTTCAAGCATTTAAATAAACTTTAAACAATTCTTCATCACTTAGACATCTTGCCCTTTCCTCATAGTAGATGGATCATCACCTCTTTCAACTTTAGTTTGCATGTTTTAATTGCAAGAGTGAGAAAACAATTGCTCACCGACATAAAAAGATAGTATAATAACAACATGAGAGTGAACAACGAATCTTGAATGATAAAGAACTTGTTCTACTTAATCAAAATAGAAAACAAGTTTGAACTTTAATTATCCGAGGGTCTTAAGACCACGAACTATGTCCACGGTGTTTAGGTATTATTACCTTAACCTCAACAAATATTAGATCATGTACATACTCTTCTTAACGTATTTCTCGGGGATCGATACATTTGTACCATGTATTGTGCACAAACATCTAAACGTTACACGTACAAAATCCCCTATGTTAGGGTTGTTCGTCTCAGTTTGGATTTAGAATTTCCGCACTAAAGAAAGTTTAGTTTGGAACTAGCTTATCAGTGTTTTCTAGAATTTTAGAACACTATTCGAATATAGATTAATCCAATCAATAAAGGTTTGCTAACTACTTGAAGATTTAATACGATGATAAAGCTTTGAACAAGTTTATCAAAGTCAAAGAGTGAATAACAATAATATATAATTGAGTAAACATGGTATACATTCAAGGTGCTATAGAAGAGTTAAAACAATCTTCCTTGAATCAATGTATTAGAACAATATAAGCTTTGAATAATAATTAGGAATCTAAATCTCGTTTAATGTAACGAATTAGGTTACATAAGCTTGAACAAACATACGCAAGATAGGTTAAGTTTTCTCATCTTCATAAAGAATGTTAGGAACTTGCACAATAATAATTTAGGAATGGGAACTTGCATTCAATACGAAAAGAATGAAGTTAGAAAGCTTTGCTCAATGTAAAGAGTTAAGATTTAAGAACTTGCTCAATAATAACAAGGTAGAGTTAGAAAACTTGTCTTAATTGTAAGCTACATAAATGAAATAATCTCCAATTACCCTACACATATCATCGAAATCGCAACAACAATTAATTGTATGCATATTAGCTTTTAGGGTTTAAACCATTATTTAGGTCATAACCCTAACCTTGCACCTAACCATTTAGGTTAACATACTTAACGCTTCTGAAATTACACATTAATCAACATAACTTAGTCGTTCAACTCTATCTTTCGAAAACATCTCATTTGGTTTCATTTTATAACTTATTTAAATAATTATTTCAAATCTTTGTACTTTGCATTTCAACACATTAACATTTGTTGTTATAGTTTATAACATGATTTAACCTCATTAACATACACAATAAACTAACACAAGTCCGATATGCCTGACCTGCAAACAAGCAGACCTCACTGTCTCGATTCGAGGTGTGGCAGCGCATTGCGCCACACTTAAAGCTTGGGACCCAAGGCAGTTGCCATTTTTTTTTGACTTAACATCAAGCAATTTTAAGACCGGTGTTCGAATTGCATTTAAAGACGGTGAAGAACAATGGCTGCTTTTAGCCCAACAAACACAAATTTCACCCACCAAACAGTGAAATTAACATCTACAATTGGTACAGACTAATACAAACATGATTGCTAACATTTACAACCAATTAACACAATTTATCATCAACTAAAACTAGTTTTATTACTCAAAATTCCATGTTTTCATATAAAACACCATTTTTGAACTTCTTACACAAAAATCATCACCGACATCTCAAAACTTGGCCAAAACACTTAATTGAAATTACGTTATGCTCGATTCTTAATAAGCTAGCATAAACATGACTCGATTTACAATTTAGCATACAAATTGGCCACTAGAATTGGTACTATTCACAAGACATTTTCTCAAGCATCAACACTGTTATATATTTTGTTCCTGTAAACCCAAATTCACACGAATTTGATAATAAATAACATGTACACATGATAATCAACAGAGTTTTTGAAATTCTACAAGAACATGTATACATCACAATTCTCGTGATTTCACATTGTATCAAAAAGATATACACATATACAACTAAAACTAAAGAATAATAATAGGAATAGTTTATATCTTGATTAGTGAATGCTAAACAAAGATGATAACCTCTCAAAACCCATGTGATCTTCTCTGTGTTCTCTCTTCCAAGCTCTCTCTCTCCCAACACTCTACTCTTTCTCCTTAGCCAAATACGAGAATAAGAAGAAACTAGACGCTAGCCTTAGGTATAACATGTGTAAACATAAACTGAAACCCACGTTCGTCAGTTTAAAAATAAAAAGACGTCAGTTGGGAAAAAGCCAAAGGCCACAAGGCCATATTTGGCTAACCATCTATTCCCCAAACCATGTTATTATTATAATATTATATTATATAGTTTCCACTTGTCGCACATGTACCCATTTTAATAATTTATACTAATAATAATAAAAATCGTATTATCATTACACTTATAATTTAATAAATAATTATATATCCAATTTAATTAATAAATTAGACACGCCACTTTATTTATTTCCATTAAATTAAACAATTCATTTAATTTAATTATTTTCTTAAATATTAAGCAATTGATTTAATTTAATTATTTCTTAAATTAAATCCTTCAATAAAATTATCATTATTCAATTTAATTACTAAATTAATTCACCATAATTATCAATTATTTATTTTCCTTAATAAATAAATTATTTAAAATATTTATTTAATTCAATAAATATTTAGATTAAATTACAAATTTCTCGATCGTTACATCCTTCCATCCTTAAAAGGATTACGTCCCCGAAATCACAACTCAAAAATTTATTCATTATATTCTTCCCTCCTTAACAAGATTACATCCCCGTAATCGCAATACAAAATCAAGCAAACAATCGAGGATAATTCTTTATCATAATATTTTCAAGTTCCCACGTAGCTTCCTCAACATTGTGGTTCCTCCAGATTACCTTAATGGAAGGTATCAAATTATTCCTCAGTACTTGCTCTTTTCTGTCAACAATTTGAACAAGGACTTCTTCATATGTTAAGTCTTTCTCAAACTGTAAGGGATCATATTCTATAACATGCATATAATCAGGCTTATACGGTCTCATTACCGAGATGTGGAAAACATTATGGATATGTATTAACTCTGGAGGTAAGGCTAGCTCGTACGCCACTTCGCCAACCCGTCGAAGAACTTCGAAAGGACCTATAAACCTTGGGCTTAATTTCCCTTTCTTGCCAAATCGAATTTTTCCCTTCTAGGGAGATACTTTCAAGAAAACATAACTACCAGCATCGAATTCCCGATTTTTTCAGTGTTGATCGGCATATTTCTTCTGTCTATCTTGTGCAGCCATCAATCTTGCTCGAATCACCTTGATGATTTTCACGGTTTGTTGCACCAACTCTGGACCCAATAGCTGACATTCTCCTACCTCATCCCAACATAACGGAGTTCTGCATTTTCTGCCGTATAACGCTTTGTAAGGTGGCATGCCAATACTCGCGTGATAACTATTATTATAGGAAAAGTCAACTAATGGTAAATGATCATCCCAATTTCCCTTGAAATCCATAATAAATGCTCTGAGCATATCCTCTAGTGTTTGGATAGTTCTTTCGCTTTGTCTGTCGGTTTGAGGATGGAATGTTGTGCTCATTCTCAACTGTGTTCCCAAACATTCTTGCAATCGTTTCCAAAAATTAGATGTGAAACGTGGATCTCTGTCTGACACCATGAACACAGGTACACCGTGTCTTGACATAATTTCCTTTACGTACAGTTTTGCTAACCGATCTAGGGTAAATCAAATCTTGATCAACAAAAAGTGTGTCGACTTCGTCAATCGATCAACAATCACCCAAACGGCGTCATACCCTTGATGAGTCGTTGGAAGACCTACCACAAAATCCATTGTGATATGCTCCCATTTCCATTCTAGTATCTTTAACGGTTGTAACAATCCGCTTGGCCTTTGATGTTCAGCTTTAACTTTCTGACACGTTAAGCATTTCACCACACACTCAGCCATATCCCTCTTCATATTCGGCCACCAAAAATGATGTCTAAGATCTTGGTACATTTTCGTACAAACACGGTAAATCGAATATCTTGAGTTGTGAGCTTCAATCAGAACTTCGTCTTTAACTTTTGGTACTGGCAGAACCCAAATTCTCCCTTCGAATCAAAGTAAACCTTCCGAATCGATTTTGAATTTATTTTCCTCACCTTTAGATATCTTCTATTTTATCTTGTCGCAGTCTTCATCCTGAAGTTGTGCATTCTTCACTTTATCTACCAATGTTGAACTGTTTCCCACCCGGAACAACTTTCATCGGTTTCTATCGAATATTTAATTTTAAACTTCATTTCAGCCATTTTCGACACTAATCCTGAGCAATTAACAACATTAACTTCCCTCGTCCTTCTTACTTAAGGCATCAACAACAACATTCTCCTTTTCGGGATGATAGAAAATCTCACAGTCATAATCTTTGATTAGTTCTAACCATTTTCTTTATCGCATATTTAAGTCTTTTTGTGTAAAGATATACTTCAGACTTTTATGGTCAGTATATATCTCACACCTCTCTCCGTAAAGATAATGTCTCCAAATCTTCAGGGCAAACACCACTGCCGCCAACTCTAAGTCATGAGTCGGATACCCCTTCTCATAATCTTTTAATTGACGTGATGCATACGCAATAACTCTGCCGTTCTTCATAAGCACACAACCTAGTCCCTTATGCGATGCGTCACTATACACCACAAAATTTTATGTATCATCAGGCAATGACGACACAGGTGCTGAGCTCAATCTCTTCTTTAATTCATGAAAACTTTCCTCACACTTCTCCGTCCAAACAAACTTAACCGCCTTTTCCAGTTAAATTCAATCAATCTGGTCGCAATTTTGGAAAAATCTTGAATAAAATGACTATAGTAACCTACTAACCCTAAGAAACTCCTTATCTCTGACGGTGTCTTCGGTTGATCCCAGTTTACTACAGCTTCAACTTTTGATGGATCTACCAAAATTCCGTCATTATCAATAACATGCCCGAGAAACTGTACACGTTCCATCCAAAACTCACATTTTGGAAATTTTGCGTACAACTTCTCCTTTCTCAATGTCTCCAACATCACTTTTTAAGTGTTCAATATGTTCTTCCTTGGTCTTAGAATACACCAGAATATCATCAATAAACACCACCACAAATTTATCTAAGAATGGTTTAAACACCCTGTTCAACAAATCCATGAACGCTGCAGGTGCATTGGTTAAACCAAATGACATAACCAGAAACTCGTAATGACCATACTGAGTTCTGAATGTCATCTTCGGTACGTCTTCTGGCCTCACCTTCAACTAATGATAACCACTCCTCAAGTCTATCTTTGAAAAATATCTCGCCCCCTTCAGTTGATCAAACAGGTCATCGATTCTTGGTAATGGATACTTATTTTTAATCGTAACCTTATTCAATTCTCGCTAGTCAATGCAGAGCCGCATCGATCCATCCTTCTTCTTAACAAATAACAATGGTGCCCCCCATGGCGATACGCTCGGCTGGATATACTTCTTATCGAGCAATTCTTGCAGTTGCACCATCAACTCTTTCATCTCTACCGGGGCTATTCTATATTGTGCCTTAGAAATCGGGCATGTTCCTGGTACTAAATCAATCACGAACTCAATTTGTCGATCTGGCAGAAGACCCGACAAATCGTCTGGAAATACGTCTACAAAATCTCTTATGATCGGTATCTCTTTTACCTTCGCACTTTTCTTTTGTGTATCAACTATGTAGGCTAAGTGTCCTACACATCCTTGTCTTAACAACTTCTTGGCTTGCATCACCGTCAGACAACTTGCTTGTCGAGGTGATTTGCTGCCAAAGAACACAACCTTTGACGGAGTAATAAGGTTAACACACTTTCTTTGGCAATCAATCACTGCTCCGTGATTGAATAACCAATTCATTCCTAGTATAACATCAAACTCCCCTAGTCGAATTGGTATCAAATCTATCCTCATCTCTTGACCATTTATAACCACTTTACAATTCTTATATACAAATCTAACAGGAATCACTTCCTTATTCGCAATCTCTATACTTAAGGGAAATTCTAATTCTTCCTGGGTCAAATCTAAGTTCTGAGAAAATTCATCTGATATAAATGAACAAGTAGCACCCGAATCAAATAGTATATAAGCATTAATACCATTAATCGGAATGATACCTAACACAACATCCTTAGACTGAACAGCATCCTGCACAGTCATATTGAAAGTTCTTATAGTAGGTCGGCTTGACTGAGCTTGTCCAGTGATAGTCAATGCACCACCACCATTGTTATTTCCTTTTCCTCCACTTGTATTCTCCGTTGGCTTTTTAGGATAATCACGAGCCATGTGATCCTTCGAACCGCAGGTAAAACATGCTCCTTTCTTCGGACTAAAACAGTTCGGTGCAATGTGTCCCTCCTGACCATAATTAAAACACACCCGCTTTCCCTTCAAAACATACCCTAGTATGGTTCTTTTCACAAGTAGCACAAGCTTCAAACTTTTTCTTCTGCTGACTTCCCTGTTGTTCTCCCGAAGTCGAATTCTCGTTCCATTTCCTCTTCTGATGGTTACTTCCAACATTACTTCCATTAGCCTTATTCTCGTTATCATTTTTCCTCTTCTTCTGATCTCGGTTAGACTTGGTCAAGGCATTGCTTCCACCTTCCACGATAATTGCCTTTTCCAGTACAGCCACAAATGTATTTAACTGGAACATTGAAACCTTGTTGTAAAGCCAGGGTTTCAATCCTTGTTCGAACCTTCTCGCCTTACGCTCATCTGTATTGACTTGATAAGTGGCAAACCTTGCAAATTCGTTAAACTTCGCAGCATATTCTGGCACCGTCATAGCTCCTTGCTTAAGCTCAAGAAATTTCACCTCCAACTGGTTCCGAGAACTCGCTGGAAATTATATTTCAAAGAACATCTCCTTAAATTTATCCCACGCTACCACTCCTTGTCCTCCACGAACTTTATTTTCTTGCCACCAGTAGCTAGCTTTGGACTTAAGCATAAACATCGCGAACACAGTCTTTTGATCTTCGTTAACTCTAGCAACGTCAAACACCTTCTCCATTTCCATGATCCAGGTTTGGGCTTCCACTGGATTCATAGACCCTTGAAACTCTGGCGGTCCAACAGCTTTGAATTCCTTGAAAGTCGTAACTTGAGCTTGCGGTTGATTTGTAAGTGCTCTCATCATCAAAGCTACTAACTGCTGAACTGGATTAACGTTGGTCTCATTGTTATTGTTAGTAGACCCCTCAGGAGGTACTTGTTGACGTGGTTGTCTTCTTTTAGGAGGCATTTTCTGTTAAAATATACGCTTATTAGTTCATTACTCAAATTCTTGGGTATTCAAGGTATAACTTAGATAGTCCAAGATTGAAGCTTTAACACATTACATTTCAAATAAACTCTAATATTTTATTCATTCATAATGTTTTAAACATACTAAAGATAGCATATCTGCTATAAACATCCACTTTCCTGAACTCAACTAATTTCAAGATTACATACTTATACTATCCCTTTATTTATCTCGAAATAAGGGATTAAAACATCATTTAGTCACATAATTAACCACATATTATTATCATCACTCTTATTTTCTATCTATTCATATTAAGACGTCGTAAGGCTTCTCGACGTTCCTCTTCCATGATGCGATACGCAGTCCTACAATCCATCACGAACCACGGCGAGTCTTCAAATTGAGGTGGGTAATAATGGACTCGATCCTGGGCCCTATCAATTGCCGAATTAAAAGCATAATCCATCTCCTTCATCTTGGCTTTCTTCACTTGGACCTTAGCCTCAGCACGATCTGTACATTGAGTCGCCTTCATACAAGCATCCTCTGCTCTTACACGCTTAGTTGATTCCTCTTTGAAGTCATCTTTCAGCTTCTCCATGTCAGTCTTCATCTTCTCGTTCACTGAGAACAGGTCTTCATGCTGACCCTTGGTATGAACTAGATCCCATTCCGTGTTTCCAAGTTTTGAGTCAAGTTCCTGAATCTCTACCTCATTCTGTTCCAATGCAACGTGATGCATCTCTACTATCTCCTTCAGCTCCTTAACATTATCCTGTAACTCTATGTTACGGTCATACAGAGCATCATACATCTCAGTCGATACGGAGTTTGGTGGAAACTCCTCAGGATCCTCCTCCTCATCATCCTCCTCAGGACTATCCTCCTCGGGATCGGTCATAGGCTCATCCTCTTGGATCAACTGTTCCCGCACTACGTGAATATCCCGGGGTTCATCATCTCTAGGTACCTGAGGTATCACCTCTCTAGTTGGACTGGATCCTCCTTCGTTAGACATCCTGACAACATAATCTTTTAAGTTTTACTTAATATTTTTCGCTACTCGCGAGCACATATGTTATTAACACAAAGCACATACTGTCTATTATTATTCAGTTTCAATGGATACCTTAATCCATTCCATAAAACCCGATAAGCGTTAATCACCTCTATGTTTTCTGACTTCTTAAAGGCTACTTTCTAAGGTTTTCCCCACCTAAGGTTCATAACCTAAAGCTTTGATACCAACCTATGACACCCCCAAATCCGGGTACTTCATTTCCACCAAATTCGGTGGAAATGAAGTACCCGGATTTGGGGGTGTCACAGTTATAATATTAATGGTGAATAATTGTTGAAATATTAAAAATGTGTTTATTAAAGATAAAGGAGTTGTGGTAAATATTTATTCAATTTTTTGATATAAATATAGGGATTTGTTATGAGGCGTTTGTTGTAAGTTTGACTTAATATTCCATGGGAAGATTTACAAATTTTATGGACCGTCGATGGTGGTTTTAATAATAAATCAATCTGGACCATTGATGGTGGTTTTAATAGTAAATCAATCTGGTCCGTCGGTGGTGGTTTTAATAGTAAATTAATCAGGACCGTCGGTGGTGGTTTTAATAGTAAATCAATCTGGAATGTCGGTGGTGGTTTTACAAGTAAATAAATCTGGACCGTCGGTAGTGGTCTTAGAAGTAAATCAATCTTGACCGTCGTTTGTGGTTTTAATAGTAATCAATACTGACCGTCGTTCTAATAGTAAATTAATTTGGACTGTTCGTGAATAAGTTACTATTTAGTCCATTCTCCTATAAATAGAAGCTTAATTCTTCTTTAATTCTCACCAATTCTCTAAGACTCACAAGAGAAACTACATAGAGAGAAACTATAGAGAGCAAGAAGAAGAGTATTCTGCTACTTCACTATTGTAGTATCCAGTCTTCTACTAAGGTAAGGGGTATTATTTCTTTCGTATTCATAAGAAATACTATTTTTCGTATTCATCCTTTAATATGTCGGAATAACTTGTCTACGCGGATTACGTACCGTATGACAGGTGAAAATCCATTTGTAGTTTTGTATGTTATTTCTTTTCATATTCTTAAATCTAAACTTACTATGGTAAGTATTGCTTCTATAATCCTTGAAATTAGTGGAATATCCTTGAGTTTTGCGCTTCATCCAGTATCATTTCATTGGATTATTAATATGAACTCTCTTATTAAATATCAATATTTTCACGTCGGGGTACTATTCACGAGTTACTATTCACTAAAATATTATTCACTCGGGTATTCGGGGCACCTTTCATGCCGGTGTACTATTCACGAGTTACTATTCATGGGTTACTATTCACCTAGTTACTATCACTAAAATATTATTCACTCGAGTATGTGAAGCACTTTTCATGTCAGGGTACTATTCACAGGGTACTATTCCTAAAGTACTATTCACGTGGTACTATTCACCAAAAAATTTATTTCTTTACTGTCCAAATTATTTTTGATACATGGATATTATTCTTGAATTTTACTCCACAAAGTAGTATCATGTTGACAATTTGGACATTATTAAATTCTGGATAAATTAAATTATAAATCTTTAAAATTTATCCTTTGCTTTAATTTAATTGAATTCTTATATCATTGTCATCATCCTCATGCTTATAATGTGATGAAAGTCATCTTTGGCTTACGTGCATAGATGTACTGTTGATTGGTATGATTATGACAATGGATCATTCGGTATAATCATGACCCATAATGTTACAAATGATGTGGTAATAATCCTCATTGGTCTGTAGTGCATTGATGGACAATTGTTGGTATGATTATAATCAGGGATTATTCGGTATAATCATGACCATTGATGATGTGGTTGTAGTGCATGGATGATTTGATGATGTGGTTTATTTATTAGGCTAAGTCTCAGCGATAATGTTGATAAAAACCTTTTTAAATCATATAAGATAGTAGATATCATGCTCTACTTGACTCTTCTAATGGATTGCTTGTTCCACTATAGTTAAACTTGTTGTCTGTTATATTATTTCAGTTTAACATTGTTGAAGGCTAACGATAACTTATACTACATTATCTTAGTCATAATATTTCTTACTGGGCTAGTTGAGCTCACCCTTTTTCTTTCATTATTCTCTTCAGGAAATGAGAACATAGCCGGGAGTAGTTGGGGAACAGAGTGATGGTCCGAGATGGATGTTTTAGTAATCCTCACTATTTAGTGTGATAATAAATGTAATGAGGATTGAATTTGAGTTTGGATATTGTCTATGAGACAATATTCGTGTAAAAACTCTCAGCTCTTGTTGTATAATTAAGTTTGTATTTGTATTTAGTACCATGTATTTGGCAACCCAAGATGGGTGATGTATACCTATTTTGGGGGCGTCACAGTTGGTATCAAAGCTTAGGGATATGATCCCTGGATGAGATTTGAGACAAGAACTAGGACGGGAAAGACGGGGAATTCCTTCGCTAGTACGACCTACCTAAGTTTATTTAGTATTTAATTGGTCAGTCAGGGTATAGGGATAATATGTGATATGTCAATTAACCCTTGTTTTGTAGCAGTGTTTGAAAATGGCATCTGAAAATGTTGAGATCAATAATGAAGCACATGAGACCGTTGAGTCACCAACGATCAATACCCAGGATAATGTGCAATAGGAAGATGATAATCCTCAGGTAAACAACAACACTGATTAAATGATGAACGATGGGATGTTCAGAGGCTTTATACAATTCATGCAACATCAGGCGAGAGCGGCTCGTGTTCAAAATGAAGGTGGAAACACTGGCAACTCACAGATGGTCACCGCTAAGCAATTCAAGGAGTTGGAACCATCGAAGTTTTGGGGAAAGCCAGAACCACTTAAGGTGGAGACGTGGATAAAGCAGATCACCAAGATATTCGAAGTCTTGTGATGCTCTGTGGAGCAAAAGGTTCCCTTTGCCACCTTCATGTTGAGAGGAGAGGCATATTACTGGGGGGAATCAATAAAGCGTACTCAGCCTGCCGCACTCACAATGCCTTTGGAGAAGTTCGAAGAGCTGTTCAATGACAAGTACTCTCCTGAAAGTATTCGTCACATGAAGGAGGTGGAGTTTATCATGTTGGAGTAAAACAATATGACCGTGTCGCAGTACGAGGCTAAGTTTACCGAGTTGTCTCGGTTCGCATCCTATTTGGTTGATAATGAGGAGAGAATGACGTGAATGTTTCTGCGAGGTTTTGAGACCTGAAATACGTCAATACCTCATTTCTCACAAACTGTGTTTGTATTCAGATGTTGTAAATAGGGCTCAATTATTGGAGCGCGATAATGAGTCAACCCAACCAAGAGAGAGCAGCCAACAAGTCAATAATACCAGTGGTAGCAGTCATAGAAGTAGTGACAACAAACGTGGAGGGAATCAACATACCAGAAATGGTAACCACTCCGGTGGTAATCATGGCCAAGATAATAGAAGTGGAAATTTCAAGAAGAGGAGATTCAATAATGATGGAAAGACGTCAGCACCAGCACCTGTTGTTAAGGAAGGAGAATGACTGCTGGTCGTATGTTACAAATGTGAAGGGGAGGGACACATCAGTCCAAACTGTACGCAGTAGTCCAAAGCATGTTATAATTATGGAAAAGAAGGTCACCTAGCCCGATTTTGTCATGCGCCAAAGTCAAGTCCAGCTGGATGGAGGCATCAAATGCAGTCCTAGGCAAGATAAAACTGGTAGTTCAAGGAAGAGTGTTTGTCGTAACATCCCAAAAAGTGAGGAATCCGAACGAGGTGATCATTGCAAAGCTTATACTTTATTTGATACCGGTTCTACCCATTCTTTTATTTCTCCTACTTGCGCTCAATGTTTAAATTTGACTCCGGAGAAATTAGACTTTGACTTATCGATCGAAACTTCGTTGGGAGAAACCTTTATTACATCCACTATTTATAAGTCTTGTTTGATTCAAATCGGTAACCGTACGTTACGTGTCGATCTTATTTCCTTAAAAATACTTGCGTTTGATTTGATTTTAGGGATTGATTGGTTAACTACTCATTATGAAAAAATTGATTATTTTCGTAAGGTTGTTAGCTTTTATATTCCTAACGAACCTATTATGAGAATTCAAGCGACCAAACCACTAAAGTCAATCACTGTCATATCAAGCCATAAAGCTATTCATTTATTGAAAAATAGATGTCAAGCTTTCTTAGCCCATGTCACAGATTTAAACAAAAATACGTCAAATTTGAATGATATTATCATTGTTAATAAATTTCCTGACGTATTCCCTGAAGAACTTCCTGGCCTACCCCCATAGCGTGAAATTGAATTTTGTATTGACCTTGAACCCAGTACAAAACCCATTTCCAAAGCCCCATATCGATTTGCTCCTGTTGAACTTTAGGAGTTAAAGACCCAACTACAAGAATTGTTAGACATCAGTTTCATTTATCCTAGTTCGTCTCCTTGGGGTGCTCATGTTCTATTCGTAAAGAAGAAAGATGGGAGTATGCGACTTTGTATTGATTATCGAGAGTTGAATCATGCCACCATCAAAAATAGGTACTCGTTGCCTCACATTGATGACCCTTTTGACCAGTTGCAAGGCGCCAAATTCTTTTGAAAGATCAATCTTCGTTCTGGATATAATCAGTTAAAAATTAAAACTTATGACATTCCAAAAACTACTTTCAGAACTCGGTACGAGCATTATGAATTCCTAGACATGTATTTTGGATTAACTAATGCTCCTACTGCCTTCATGGATATGATGAACTGAGTATTCAAGGAATATTTAGATCATTTTGTGGTTGTTTTTATTGATGACATTCTCATTTACTCCAAAATTCATGAAGATCATGAGCAACACTTGAGGATGATACTACAAAAGCTTCGTGAGAACAAATTATATGTCAAGTTGAAGAAATGCGAGTTCTGGCTTGAGGAAGTAGCATTCCTTGGGCACGTGATACCAAATCATGGAATATCTGTTGACCCGGCAAAGATTGAAGCAATTCAAAGCTGGGAGCAACATAAGTCAGTGATCGAAGTACGTAGCTTTCTGGGCTAAGCTGGTTATTATCAGAGATTCGTTGTAACGATCGAGAAATTTGTAATTTAATTTAAATATTTATTGAGTTAAATAAATATTTTAAATAATTTATTTATTGGAGAAAATAAATAATTGATGAATTGTGGTAAATTAATTTGGTAACTAAATTAATTATTGTTAATTTGAATAATGACAATTTTATGTAATGGACTTAATTTAAGGAAATAATTAAATTAAATCAATTGCTTAATATTTATGAAAATAATTAAATTAAATGAATTGTTTAATTTAAAGGAAATAAATAAATAAAATAAAGTGATGTGTCTAATTTATTAACTAAATTGGATATATAATTATTTATTAATTATAAGTATAATGATAATAAGATTTTTATTATTATTATTATTATAAGCTATTTAATGTGTTGCATGTGTGATAAGTGGAACTATATAATATAAATAATATAATAATAATCTAGTTTGGGACTTTTGGTCAGCCAAACATGGCCTTGTGGCCTTTGGTCTTGTGTAACTGACGTTAGCCTTTTTGTGTTTTTACCGGACGAACGTGGGAGTTAGTATATGTGGGTTACGCGTCTTTTTTTTTCCTAAGGCTTGTTAACATAGAAAAATAGAGGAAGAGAGAATTGCAGAGTATTGAGAGTGAGAAATTGAGAGAGAGTAATCTTTGTGAGTTTGCCAAGAGAAAGAAGAAATTCACAATCTTGTGATAGCCTATAATCAAGAGGATTAAGGTATAATTCATTCCTAAATTTCTAAGTTTTAGTTTTTATCTAAGTTCTTTGTAAATTGGTTTTTGTAGATTTATTGTTCAAGTGTTGTGTATATGGTGTGTATTATGTTGTAGAATATGTTAATTATCATATATGAGGGTTGTTTGAGTATCAAATTCGTAAACATTGGTGTGTAGGAAAGAAATTGAAATATCAGTGTTATTATTCGTATAATATGGCTTAGAAAGTACCAAATCTCATGCCTTATATGTGTTGTAATCTACGAATTGAAGTTGGATTATGATAATATGTTAAGAAACGAAAGCGGCGTAGTTCGAATCGTGTCAAATGATTAAGAAACGAATTCGTGGCAATCAAATTCGTTAATAGTATAAAAATGAAGATATTTGGAAAATTATAGTTTTGATTCTTCAAATTCGTATATGTGTGATGTATTTGTATATAGAATGATGAATATCATGTGTAGCTATGTTAGTACAAAGTTCTAGATGTTGAAGTGTGGTGAAACTCTGTAGAATTGGGATTTTTGGCTTATCTGAGTCTAAGTTTGCGTTATATAAAAATTGAATCATTGCTATCGCTGACGCAAGCGCTACCAGAATAACGAGTGTAAAATCGCCGCGACGCTTTAGTGGTTGGCCGGACCACGGTCTTTGAAATGCTAACAACATAGCTTGGAAATTGGTAACCTAACTTCTGTGTCGATTGTAGAGTACCCTAAAATGTGTTATAAGATATAACATGTTGTAATCACAATGTTGAAAATATAGATTATGAATTGATAAGTTATGCGATGAACCAAATGTGATATTTTCAAAAGTTAAAAATGAACGATTTAGTTATGTTGAATTGTAATGAGATTTCAGATTCGTTAAGTATGTTAACCTACGTGGTTAGCTGTTAGATTAGGGTTATGACCTAAATGGTGGTTTCAAACCCCTACACCTAATGATCATACAACTAATTGTTGTTGCGATTTTAATGATGTATGTAGGGTAATTGAAGATTATAGTACATTTGTGTAGCTTACAAACAAGGCAAGTTCTCTAACTCTACTTTCATAATTGTGCAAGTTTTTGTGGATTTATTATTCAAGCGTTGTGTATATGGTGTGTATTATGTTGTAGAATCTATTAATTATCATATATGAGGGTTGTTTGAGTATCAAATTCCTAAAAATTGGTGTGTAGGAAAGAAATTGAAATATCATTGTTATTATTCTTATAATATGGCTTAGAAAGTACCAAATTTCATTCCTTATATGTGTTGTAATCTGTGAATTAAAGTTGGATTGTGATAATATGTTAAGAAATGAAAGCGGCGTAGTTCGAATCGTGTCAAATGATTAAGAAACGAATTCGTGGCAATCAAATTCGTTAAAAGAATAAAAATGAAGAAATTTGGAAAATTATAGTTTTGATTCTTCAAATTCGTATATGTGTGATGTTTTTATATATAGAATGATCAATAACATGTGTAGCTATGTTAGTACAAAATTCTAGATGTTGAAGTGTGGTGAAACTCTGTAGAATTGGGATTTTTGGCTTATAGCAGTGTCTAAGTTCACGTTATGTAAAAACTGAATCTGCGCATCATCACATTGTCCTTGCTGAGCTCATCATATTAATGGAGTGGGCATGCCAGAACTAACCGATGTAAAATTAGGCTACCACAGGCCGGGTTCGCTTCGCTTGACCTAGTCTTTGAAATATTGTAACATCATAGCTTGGAAATGGTTAACCTAACTTATGTGTCGATTGTAGAGTACCCTAAAATGTGTTATAAGATATAACAACATGTTGGAATCACAACGTTGAAAATATAGATTATGAATTGATAAGTTATGCGATGAACCAAATGTGATGTTTTCAAAAGTTAAAAATGAACGATTAAGTTATGTTGAATCGTAATGAGATTTCAGATTCGTTAAGTATGTTAACCTACATAGTTAGGTGCTAGATTAGGGTTATGACGTAAATGGTGGTTTCAAACCCCTAAAGATAATGATCATACAACTAATTGTTGTTGCGATTTTAATGATGTATGTAGGGTAATTGAAGATTATAGTACATTTGTGTAGCTTACAAACAAGGCAAGTTATCTGACTCTACTTTCATAATTGTGCAAGTTCTCTAACTCTACTTTCATAATTGTGCATGTTTCTAAACTTTAACTCTTTACATTGAGCAAGCTCTCTAACTTCATTCTTTTATTAATGAATGCAAGTTCCTAAATTCTATTGAGCAACATTATTGATTCTATTCTTATATACGATTGATTAAGCTCTTGTAACCTAATTCGTTACAACGAGCAAGTTTCACTTTTCTAATTATTATACAAAGCATATATTATTCTAATACGTTGATTCAAATGAGATTGTTCTAACTCTTCTAAACATAGTACTTTGCATGTGTATCATGTTTATTCAGTTATATATTGTTAATATCCGATCTTTGACTTTGATAGCCTTGTTTAGTTATACATTCTTGTATTAAACATTTATTGATGGAAATTGAATAAGTGTTCTAAAATTCTAGAAACACTGATAAGCTAGTTCCAAACTAAACTTTCTTTAGTGCGGAAATTCTAAATTTAAACTAAGATGAACAACCCTAACATAGGGGATTTTGTACGTGTAACGTTTACATGTTTGTGCACAATACATGGTACAAATGGCTGATCCCCCTGAGTACGTTAAGAAGAGTCTTTACAGTCTAATGACTGTTAAGGTTAAGGTAATAATACCTAAACACCGTGGACATAGTTCGTGGTCATAAGACCCTCAGATATTAAAAGTTCAAACTTGTTTCTGTTTCTATTCATATAACAAGTTCATTATTGTACAGCATTCGTTGCTCATTCTCATATGATTATTGTTACTATTCTTTATGCCAGTGAGCAATTGTTTACTCACTCTTGCAATTAAACAATGCAGCTAAAGTCGAAAGAGGTGATGAGCCATCTACTAGCAAGGGAAAGGGAAAGATGTCCAAGTGTTGAAGAATTAGTTAAAGTTTATTTAAATGCATGAAGGTATAAGACTTATTTTATTTTATAATGTATTCCACAAACTGATGTAGTAAATTAAGGTTAGATTACCTGGGATTGTTTATGAGATGATGTAACCCTTTAATGGGAAAGATTACTGTTTAAAGTTATTTAATGTTTTATCCTTTATTATGGGTAGTTAGATGTAATTAGTTTGATAGTGAGCACCAAATTCGGTGGAAATGAAGTACCCGAATTTGGGGGTGTCACATTCGTGGAAGGATTTTCTCGAATCACTACTCCATTAACTCAGCTGACTCAAAAAAATTCAAAATTCAGTTGGAACGAAGAATGTGAGAAGAGTTTTCAAGAACTCAAGAGGAGGCTCATTTTAGCACATGTTCTGACAATAACATCTGGTTCGGAGGGATTTGTCATCTACAACGATTCTTCAGGGAGAGGGTTAGGATGTGTCCTCATGCAAGATGGGAAAGTCATAGCCTTTGCTTCACGACATCTCAAAGAATACGAGTGGAATTATCCTACTCATGATCTAGAGTTGACTGCTGTCATTTTCGCACTAAAGATCTGGAGGCATTACCTGTATGGAGAGAAAGTGGAGATCTATACGGATCATAAAAATCTCAAATATTTCTTCACCCAAAAGGAACTCAACATGCGGTTACGACGTTGGCTTGAGTTGTTGAAAGATTACGATTATACAATTCAATACCATCCTGGAAAAGCTAACGTGGTAGCTGACACATTGAGTAGAAGATCATATGCGGGTACGAGTGCAATATTGTAAACGCAAAGGCCCATTTTGTATGACTTACAATGGATGGAGATAGAGATTAAGACTCTAGGGACCCACGTGATGATGATAAATATACGAGTAGAACCGACTTTAATCGATAAAGTTAAAGCTGCTCAAGCTACGGACCTGGAGCTGATGTGTATGAAGAAGAAAGTGCAAGAAGGTGCTATTTCGGAAGCAAGAATCAATGAAAAAGGAATACTACAAGTCAACTCTAGACTTTGTGTTCCAAACGACCATGATTTAAAGTATAAGATCATGATGGAGGCGCACAACACACCGTTTGCAATCCATCTTTGGAGTACCAAAATGTATCGTGATCTTCGACATACATTTTGGTGGAGAAATATGAAGAGAAAGGTAGCAGAGTTTATCTTAAGGTGTCTAACTTGTCAACGAGTCAAGGCGGAGCATCAAGTGCCAAAAGGTCCATTGTAACCACTTGAAATTCTAGAATGGAAGTGGGAGCACATTACCATGGATTTCTTTACTGGTCTTCCTAAGGTTTCTCAAGGCATAGATGCAATTTGGGTCATTATTGATAGATTGACCAAGTCTGCTCATTTCTTACCTATACGAGAAACTTATTCACTTGAACGTCTTGCTTGTATGTACATAAATGAGATTGTAAGACTTCATGGCATGCCAGTATCCATAGTTTCTGATCGAGACCCAAGATTTACTTCACGATTTTGGGCTAGTTTGCAAAAAGCTATGGGCACGGATTTACAATTTAGTTCGACATATCATCCTCAAACAGACGTGCAGTCGCAGAGGACTATTCAAACTCTTGAGTATTTATTAAGACTTTGTGTCCTTGACTTCAAAGGAAGTTGGGACAAGTTCTTGTAATTTGTGGAATTCTCCTACAATAACAGTTATCAAGTAAGTATTGGCATGGCTCCATTTGAGGTGTTGTATGGACGTAAGTGTCGTTCTCTAGTATGATGGGATGAGGTGGGTGAAGAAACATTGTTGGGTCCAAAATTTGTACGCATGACAACAGAAAAGATTCAAATGATCCGGTAACGTATAAAAACCTCACAAGATTGACAGAAGAGTTATGTTGATCTTCATCGAAAGGACGTGGAGCTCAATGTTGGAGATCAATATTGGAGATCATGTGTTGTTACGTGTTTCTCCATGGAAAGGAGTTACAAGATTTGGAAAAAGAGGAAAGCTCAATCCTCGATTCATTGGGCCATTCGAAATCTTAGATCGAGTAGGAACTGTGGCTTATAGACTCGCCTTACCGCCAAGTATGTCTCGTGTTCATAACGTTTTTCACATATCTATGTTACGTAAATATGTGGAAGACCCGTAGCACATTATTGAGTTAGAATCGGATGAAATAGCGGAAGATTTAATGTATGAAGAGGTATCTGTTAAAATCTTGGATAAAAAGGAACATATTGTACTCTCCAAGATTATACCTCAAGTCAAAGTTTTGTGGAGAAACCACGATGTTGGGGAAATGACCTGGGAGTTAGAATCTGAAATAAAATCAAAGTATCCTCACCTCTTCGTCATACCAGGTACGTACACCAATTTTGAGGACGAAATTTCATAAGGAGGGGAGGTTGTAAGACCCCAAATTATATGAAATAAAAGTATCCAATTTTCTTATAATTATTATTCTATTTAATAAATGGTTAAATTAATAAAAGGATAAAGTTAAGGGTGATATTTGAAAATTTTGCAAAGTAAGCAAGTTGATATAAAATATTCGTTGTGTAGGGGAATATTCGATTTGTCGAGGAATATTCGTACGACGGTACAATCACTGGTGGACCCCACGCCAGAAGTATTGTCGTAGTTTGAAAATGACATAAATATCTCTTTATAAAAATAACGGCGAAAGTTTTACCATTAAACTGTTGAGATACCCAGTGGTAAAAATACAATAATACGCGTGGTTGCATAGTCGCACACGGTATTGATTATTGATGCTTACGTAAGAAGCCACTCACTTTACTCAATTATTGTTACAGTAATTATTGCATAGTATCTCACGTTATTTGATTCAATTATTGTCACATTATCATCTACATAATATTTTATATTATTAAATCAATAATTGAGACAACAAAGTTATTCATATTATTATTTGTAATATTGACAATGTCTAGAAAGTTCTGTCGAGTAGAGGTTTGGTCAACTAATTGCGCGCCAATAGGGAGAAATCCTTATCGGAAAGCCTCTCTTTCTTGGGAATGATCTCGTTGTTAAATATTGTGAGTTATACTATTAATGATGAATAATTATTGAAATATTAAAAATGTGTTTATTAAAGATAAAGGATTTGTGGTAAATATTTATTCAATTTTTTGATATAAATATAGGAATTTGTTATGAGGCGTTTGTTATAAGTTTGACTTAGTATTCCATGGGAAGATTTTCAAATTTTATGGACTGTCGATGGTGGTTTTAATAATAAATTAATCTGGACCATTGATAGTGGTTTTAATAGTAATCAATCTGGACCGTCGGTGCTAGTTTTAATAGTAAATCAATCTGGACCGTCGGTGGTAGTTTTAAAAGTAAATCAATTTGGACCATCGGTGGTTGTTTTAAAAGTAAATCAATCTGGACCGTCGGTTGTGATTTTAATAGTAATCAATATGGACTATCCGTTCTAATAGTAAATCAATATGGACCGTTCGTGAATAAGTTACTATTTAGTCCATTCTCCTATAAATAGAAGCTTTATTCTTCTTTAATTCTCACCAATTCACTAAGACTCACAAGGGAAACTATAGAGAGAGAAATTATAGAGAGCAAGAAGAAGAGTATTATGCTACTTCACTATTGCAGTATCCAATCATCTACTAAGGTAAGGGGTATTATTTCTTTCGTATTCATAAGAAATACTATTTTTCGTATTCATCCTTTAATATGTCAGAATAACCTGTCTACGCGGATTACGTACCGTATGATAGGTGAAAATCCATTTGCAGTTTCGTATGTTATTTCTTTTCATATTCTTAAATCTAAACTTACTATGGTAAGTATTGCTTCTATAATCCTTGAAATTAGTGGAATATCTGTGAGTTTTGAGCTTCATCCAGTATCATTTCAATGGAATATTGATATGAACTCTCTTATTAAATATCAATATTTTTATACAGGGGTACTATTCACGAGTTACTATTCACGGGTTACTATTCACTAAAATATTATTCACTAAGGTATTCGGGACACCTTTCATATCGGGGTACTAATCACGAGTTACTATTCACGGGTTACTATTCACCCAGTTACTATTCACTAAAATATTATTCACTCGGGTATTCGGGGCACTTTTCATACCAGGGTACTATTCCCGAAGTACTATTCACGGGGTACTATTCACCAAAAAATTTATTTCTTTACTGTCCAAATTATTTTTGATACATGGATATTATTCTTGAATTTTACTCCACAAAGCAGTATCATGTTGACAATTTGGACATTATTGAATTATGGATAAATTATGTTATAAATCTTTAAAAATTTATCCTTAATTGAATTCTTATATCATTGTCATCATCCTCATGCTTATATGGTGATGAAAGTCATCTTTGGCTTACGTGCATAGATGGACTGTTGATTGGTATGATTAGGACCAGGATCATTCACTATAATCATGACCCGTAATGTTACAAATGATGTGGTAAGAATCCTCATTGACCTGTAGTGCATTGATGGACAGTTGTTGGTATGATTATGACCAGGGATTATTCGGTATAATCACGACCATTGATGATTACATGAATATCCTTGGCCCGTAGTGCAGGGATGATTCGATGATGTGGTTTATTTATTAAATCGAAGTCTCAAATGATAAAGTCGATGAAAACCTTTTTAAATCATAGAAGATAGTAGATATCATGCTCTACTTGACTCTTCTAATGGATTGCTTATTCTGCTGCAGTTAAACTTGTTGTCTATTATATTCTATCATTTTAACATTTTTGAAGGCTAACGATAACTTATTCTGCATTATCTTAGTCATAATATTTCTTACTAGGCTAGTTGAGCTCACCCTTTTGCTTTCATTATTCTCTTAAGGAAATGAGAACATAGCTGGGACTAGTCGGGGAACAGAGTGATGGTCTGAGATGGTTGTTTTAGTAATCCTCACTATTTAGTGTGATAATAAATGTAATGAGGATTAAATTTGAGTTTGGATATTGTCTATAAGACAATATTCGTGTAAAAACTCTCAGCTCTTGTTGTATAATTAAGTTTTTATTTGTATTCAATACCATGTATTTGGTGACCCAAGATGGGTGATGTATACCTATTTTGGGGGCGTCATAATCATGACCGTAATGTTACAAATGATGTGGTAAGATTCCTCATTGGCCCGTAGTGCTTTGAATGAACGTTGTTGGCATGATCATGACCATTGATGAAAACACGAATATCCTTGGCCCGTAGTACATGGATAATTCATGGTAGTGATACTAATGAATATCCTTGCCCGTTGTGCAGGGATGATTCGATGATATGGATTATTTATTAAGCTGAGTCTCAGCGATAAAATTGATGATAAACTTTTTAAATCATAGAAGATAGTAGATTTTATGCTCTACTTGACTCTTCTAATGGATTTCTTGTTCCACTACAGTTAAACTTGATGTTTATTATATTTTATTAGTTTAACACTATTGAAGGCTAACTATAATTTATTATGCATTATCTTAGTCATAATATTTCTTACTGGGCTAGTTGAGCTAACCCTTTTCGTTCATTGTTCTCTTCAGGAAATGAGAACATAGCCGGGACTAGTCGGGGAACGGAGTGATGGTTAGAGATGGTGCATTAGTAGTCCTCACTATTGTGACGCCCCCAAAATAGGTATACATCACCCATCTTGGGTCGCCAAATACATGGTACATAAATCAAATACAAACTTCTTTTATACAATACGAAAACATCGTAACTTAGAGTTTTTACATGAATATTGTCTCATAGACAGTATTCAAACTCAAATGAAGTCCTTATTACATTTATTATCACACTATTTCATAAAATAGTGAGGACTACTATAGCCACCATCTCGGACTGTCACTCTGTTCCCCGACTAGTCCCAGCTACGCTCTCATTTCCTGAAGAGAACAATGAAAATAAAGGGTGAGCTCAACTAACCCATTAAGAAATATTATGACTAAGATAATACAGAATAAATTATCCTTAGCCTTCAATAGTATAAAAACTGATAGAATACAATAGACAACAAGTTTTAGATCAACAACTGCAGCGGAACAAGCAATCCATTAGAAGAGTCAAGCAGAGTATGACATCTACTATCTTCTATGATTTAAAAAGTTTTTCATCAACTTTATCGCTGAGACTCAGCCTAATAAATAAATCACATCATCGAATCATCCCTGCACTACGGGCCAAGGATATTCATGTAATCATCAATGGTCATGATTATACCGAATAATCCCTGGTCATAATCATACCAACAATTGTCCATCAATGCACTACGGGCCAATGAGGACCTTTACCACATCATTTGTAACATTACGGTCATGATTATACTGAATAATCCCTGGTCATAATCATACCAATCAATAGTCCATCTATGAACGTAAGCAACATATAACTTTCATAACAATATAAGCATGATGATGATGACAATGATATAAGCCTTAATCAAACGAAATCAAGGATAAATATTAAAGACTTTAAATTTATCCAGAGTTTAAAAAAATCCAAATTATCAACATGATACTGCTTTATTGTAAAATTCAAGAATAATATTGTATCAAAAATAATTTGGACAGCAAAGAAGTGAATTTTTGTCATGAATAATTCCCCAGGTGAATAGTAACCGAGTGAATAGTACCCTGTGAATAGTACCCCGTGAATAGTACTTTGTTAATAGTACTCGTGAATAGTACGTTGTAAATAGTACCCGTGAATAGTATTTTGTGAATAGTACCCCATGAATAGTACTTTGTGAATAGTACCCTAACAATGAATACTACTCATGGACAGTACTCCAGCATGAAAAGCTTAAAATTTAACAAGAATGTGCAGAAAATATCCTTGTGAAACGATACTAGATGAAGCGCAAATTTCAAGGATATTCTACTAATTTCACGGAGTATAGAAGCAATACTTTAACAAAATGAGGGTATAATCAGGAATATGAGACGAAATAATATTACTCACATAGTATAGAGTATGGAAGAAAATATTATTCCTATGAATACTGAACAAAATAATATCCCTTACCTCAGAAGAAGACTTAATACTGGAATAGTGAAGTAACAGACTTCACTTCTTCTTTCTCTCTATAGCTTCTCTCTCTATAATTGCTCTTGTGAGTCTTAGTGAATTGGTGAGAATGAAAGAAGAATGAGCTTCTATTTATAGGAAAACATAGTTTCGATAATTGCACGTTTTGGGGCTCGAAATATTACAATATAATACATTCATCTTTTCTTTCATTTTTAATTTAGTCCTGCAAGTATTATCAAACTTGCACCACCTCCCCTAATAGTACATCATGTGAATCAATAGTACATTCATGTGAATCAATAGTTCTATACATGTGAAAAAAATAATTAAAGTATAGTACCTTCATCTATACCTCGATTTTAAATTTAGTCATGCAAGTATTATCAATCTTCCACCACCTCCCCTAATAGCACATGCATGTGAATCAATAGTATACACATGTGAACAAATAGTTATAAGCATGTGAATTAATAGCAATTAATTTCTCATTTATCCGATTAATTACCCAATTGGTCAATATAACCTCCAGACATCAATTATTATCGGAATAGATGTTGATTTCCACTAACACTTATAATCCTCACACAATGGAAATATAAATTTCATCTTTAGTCAACATGGAGTTATACATCATTAATATTATAACTCACAATATTTAACAACCAGATCATTCCCAGGAAAGAGGGGGCTTTCCGATAAGGATTTCTCTCTATTGGCATGCAATTAGGTGACCAAATCTCTCCTCGACAGAACTTTCTAGACATCGTCAATATTGCAAATAATAATATGAATAACTTTGTCGTCTCAATTATTAATTTAATAATATAAAATATTATGCAGATGATACTGTGACAATATTTGAATCAATAATATGAGAGATATTATGCAGCAATAATTGAGTATAATTGAGTGACTTCTCACATAAGCATCAATAATCAATATTGTGTGTTACTATGCAACCACGCGTATTACTGTACTTTTACTATCGGGTAGTTTAACAGTTTAACGGTAAAACTTTTTCCGTTATTTTTAAATTATTTTAGTCATTTTCTAACTACGACAATACCTCCGTTGTGGGGTCCACCAATGATTATGACGTCGTACGAATATTCCCTGTTAAAATGAATATTCCCCGAATAATCGAATATTCCCCAACACAACGAATATTTTATACCAACTTGCTTAATTTGCAAAATTTTCAAATGTCACCCTTAACTTTAACATTTATCAATTTAACCATTTATTAAATAAAAAAATAATTATAGGAAAATTGAATACTTTCATTTCATAAAATTAGGGGTCTTACAATCTCCCCTCATGAAATTTCGCCCTTGAAATTTACGTACGTACCTTGTATGTCGAAGAGATTATGATACCTCATCCAACATTTTAACAAGTATCTCCTCACACGTTAAATCTTCTGCTGTCTCATCTAGTTCTAATTCAATAATGTGGTTCGGGTCGTCCACATATTTACGTAACATCTATACGTGAAAAACTTTATGAACACGTGACATACTTGACAGTAAAGCGAGTCTATAGGCCACAGTTCCTACTCGATCGAGGATTTCAAATGGCCCAATTAAATCGAGGGTTGATATTTACTCTCTTCGTCGATTCTTGCTTCTATAATAATGCCCTCTTGAACCTTCTTCTTCACATTCATCAGCTCCGGGTGTGTAGCTTGAGCGGTTTTAACTTTATCGATTAAAGTCGATTCTACTCGTATATCATCACGTGGGTCCTTAGAGTCTTTAACTCTATCTTTATCATTTGTAAGTAATATAAAATGGGTCTTTGTGTTAACAACATTACAATCGTAAATGCATACGATCTTTTACTCAATGCATCAGCTATCACGTTCGTTTTTTCCACGATAATATTGAATGGTATGGTCGTAATCTTCAACAGCTCGAGCCAACGTCTTGGCGCATTATACGTTCATTTTGGTTGAAAAAATATTTAAGGGTTTTAAAAATTGGTTTTGTACTGGGGTCATTACAAAATTTGATTTCACGCTCTGGGGTAGGCCAGGAAGTCTTCAGAGAATACGTCAGAAAATTTATTACCAATAGAAATATCATTCAAATATGTTGTATTTTTATTTAAATCCGTGACATGGGCTAAGAAAGCTTAACATCTATTTTTCAATAAACGAATAGCTTTATGGCTTGATATGACAGTGATTGACTTTAGTGGTTTGGTTGCTTGAATTCGCATAATATGTTTGTTAGGAATATGAAAGCTAACAACTTTACAAAACAATCGATTTTAGCATGATGAATAGTTAACTAGTCGATTCCTAAAATCATATCAAAGGCAAGTATTTCAAAAGAAATAAAATCGACAGGTAACATGAGGTTACCGATTTGAATCAAACAAGACTTATAAACAGTGGATGTAATGAAGGTTTCTCCCAACGGAGTTTCAACAGATAAATCAAAGTATAATTTCTCTGGAGTCAAATTTAAACGTTGAACACAAACAGGAGAGATAAAAGAATGGGTAGAACCGGTATCTAATAAGGTATGAATTTCACAAGAATTTATAATTAACTAACCCGTGCTAACTTCGTTCGGGTTACTCGCTTTTTGAGAAGTCACAAAAAACGCTCTTCCTGAAACCACCGATTTGTTTTGTCTGTATCCGCCTTTGGCGTCACCGTTCCAGCTGGACTTGATTTTGCTATAGGACAAAATCGAGCTATTTGACCATCTTTTCCATAACTAAAACATACCTTGGAAGGCTGTGGACAGTTTGGACTTATATGTCCCTTCTCTCCACATTTGTAGCATCTAATTGGCGAATGTTCTCTCCTCCCTAGAATTTGTTGATGGTGCCAGGTCTTTGGTCTTCTTTGCCGAAGTCTTCCCCTCATCGTTAAATCTTCTCTTCTTGAAATTTCCACTTGAATCATTTCTTCTATTATCTTGGCCATGATTACCACCGAAGTGGTAACCATTTCTGGCATGATAATTTCCTCCACGATGGTTATCATTGTTCCAATGACCGTTGCCACCGGTACGATTATTATCGTGTTGTTGCTCGTTATCTTTTGGTTGGGCTGGCTCATTATAGCGCTCCAATAACTGAGCCCTATTCACTACATCTGAATATAAACAAAGTTTGTGAGAAATGAGGTATTGATGTAATAACCCGATATTTTCTATGTAAATAAATAAGAAATTTTGCATATAAACTTTTTTTATTATTTTAATGATGAGAATATGTGTCAAGTAATGTATGATAAATGCAAATATATTTATTACCTATGAATAATTTTAGAATTTTTAATCACCACAAATTATATTCCTATAGTAATTAATTTTTATAAGCAGAAATGTTTTTATTTATTATTTTCCATGAAAACATGATTTTATATTATTTAAATAATTTATGAAATGATTATTAGAATTATAATAATAAATATTTTATTATATGAATTGATTAGAATACTTAAGTTAATTATTTTAGCTTAATTATTGATGTTGTATATGAAGTATAAATCAGATATGGAATCCAAACCCTAAATTTGGATGTTTATCAAGGGATGAGAATAATAATATAATATTAATTATATTTTAATTTTTCAGTGCTATAAATATGTATTGTAAATGAGTAGACTGATAACGGTGGGCCAAATATGAAAAATTATGGCATAACCCTCATATTGTGTTATTAAACCCTAATTGGTAAACTCGGTTATGAGTTCGAGACTGTGTAGTAATTGTGTTATATGAATTTTAATGTGTATTATATAATTTTTGTAATTAGGAGAAACCCTAATTATTATTTGAAAACCTTAATCTGCTAATATTAGAAACCCTAATTACTGTTTTAGTAAATTATAATGATAATTAGGAAACCCTAATATTTAATTTGGGAACCCTAATGATGTTAAGGAACCCTAATTATTTAAACCCTAATTTTCTATTAAAAACCCTAATTTCTATTAAAAACCCTAATTTAATTAGTGTGTTTAAAATTAAAATTTTATTACACTTTAATTTTTAATTGTCCAAATCCTAGAAATTATTTGGGAAACTTTAAGATGTAAAATCTAGTGATTAAACCCTAGATTTAATAACATTGGACAAGAATACCCTTGAAATTAAAAATAATTACCAAAATACCCTTTTGTCCCATTAGTTGAATTATTGCTAGCCAAATCTTGCAAAATCTGGCCAGCCACCCTATTATCTAGCTAGGAGCTATAGCACTCCAATTCTCAGCCATTACTAGCAGCCAAAAGCATTGCATATCAATATACATATAGATTCAAGAGAGAGAAAGTACACTTAATGGCCTAAATTGTTCACAAATGCATAGTCATATTCTCTCAACTCAAAACCCACGAAAATATAAGCTAGATCAGTCACATAATCAAGCCCTACGAAATCCAACAACAAATCAGTAGCCTAAGATCAAGATTGATCAAAGTAAAGGTATAAACTCTAGCTTGAATTCTGACCTTTGATGATGTGTTAGATGTTGTTTTTTTTATGTTAAATGTGTTGTTAGTAGTGTCTAATGATGATCTGGGTTGCTAGATATTGAATCCATAACATCTAGAGACTCGGATTTGAAGATTTACAAAATCTAGAAAATTTTTGTTTTGATTTCGACAACGAATGTCGTGCCCTCAGATCTCTGCGATCTTTAATGATTTTTGTGTTTTGAAAGTTTATAGTTGTAGTCCGATATGAGATCTCGTACTCAGATCAAAAAGCGTGCCTAGAAAAATTTTATATCACGACGTTATTCGTGGTCAAACCACGTTAATGCCCAAGATTGATCGGTGGAAATCTGGGCGACCATGAACTTGCCTGAAAGCTCGGCGACAAGTTCATGGGCCCGATCTTTCGCTGATAGTTGTTTGGTTTCTTTTGTTGTAATAATTTTGTTGTTTGTTGTTTATTCTATATATTTAAGCTTATAGAACATCTAAATGAATAATGATTCATGTAGTGTATTTATCAAACCATAAGATGATCACGATTTCCGTTTTCTGGGTAACCCAGAAAACGTATGATCGTGATTTCTGACATGGGTTTACCGATTAATATTTGACGCGTTAATGGTTGTTATGGTGATTATATGTGATATATTTCTTCATGTATATGTTGGTTAGCTACGGCAAAGATTAAATCACAAAAACAATACTGGGATCATAAGTTATGGGAGACCAAAAGTGAACAGTCGAACTGTTCTTCATTTCTGGGTTAACAGCTCTGACAGATCGTGTAGTCTTGCATGAGTACTACAAGCTCTAAGAAAGATAATGCCCAGAATAATCACCGTTTACAAACTATTGTTGGTCAAACTAGTTATCTCATCAACTGACATGGGTTTCTGGGCTTGGCCAAGAACAGCTCAAGAACACCTAAGGCGACGGTTTCTGTCGCCAAAGGGCTTTAGCGACAGATAGTATATATTTAATTTCTGAAAAATTAATTAATTTAATTAAATAAATTGAAAAAAATAGTTTTTAATTATTAAAAATACAAAATAAATTACTAAAAATTATTCTAAAGATATTTTTAATACATATCTTTGTGAGTCTATTTTTGTGGAATTGGCTTTTGCTAATATATATGTTCCATTATTGTTTTAAGTTTTTACAGCTTTACATGGATTTTACAATTTCTTGCTACAAGCTGGCCTTTTTGCTGGAATTGGCTTTAGCTACATTTTTTTATTTCCTCCTTTTTCTCTTGATGCTACGTTTGGCTTTTGCTACATTTCTCTGTTCCTTTATTGTGGTCAATCCTCATTATTTAGAGACGGGTCTGATGGGATTTTCCATTGGGTAGATGAGTCTCTACTAAGCTATTTGGATACTCGTGGTGGTCTTTTTTTGAAATTAGTTTCTATATGAATAATTAATTGATTATATGCACCAGTTTACATTGGCAACTATCCGTTTTAGAGGTTGTTTGAATAATCAAACTGAATGCCTTTTATCCCAAAATAGTAACCTGAATAGAAGTAGATACGTAACGAGAAAATGAACAGAATAAACTTAAAGCATAAGAAAATAAATAAGCAACAAAAAAAAGCAATAGAAATATGAGAAATAAAAAAACACCCACTGATAGAATTATACATAATTATATATAAAGCCTAAAATAAAAAATACAAGGAAAAATGAAAAAATGGGGAGGGAAAAGAGAAATAGAAAAACCTACTCGGCCTTGATATGCTGATTGTCCTCCTCAACCCAATCCTATCAAAGATCATGTCCTTAATTATGTTCTGCTCTTTCAAGTCTCTTTTTACTACTTCCTCCAAGTAATTCTCGGCCTACCTCTCCCCCTTCTTATATCTTCATCTGGACATAAGACTCCTCTTTTCACCGATGGATTATAAGCCGATATTTGATATGGTACGACCAAACCATCTCAACCGATGTTTCCTCATCTGATCTCAATCAGTGCTATTCCACCTTAGCACATGTTTCAACTCTTCTCATTTTATGCACATGTTGCTTGTCAGTCTCCTTACATTCAGCTGCCGTCATTACCGGCCTCCTATATACTTTCTCTTCAACTTGGCCGGATTTGAATTGCACGCTACTCCTAATATACACAAAACACTTCATCCTCTTTTATGAAACACCAACTCAAGTATTTTAAATACATTTTTTGGGCACCTCCTTTCTTGAGATATTAATTCAGAATGCCAAATCTCTTCTTCAAACATTGCATATATTTTCTCTCACGTCAACATACTTTGTTGACATACACGATAACAAAAATATTAGGATTTAATGTCGATTCGCAAGTGTGATCCTATTGTGATTGGGAAATCACTTGACTTGCCCTCACGAGTATTCACTATCATACATGTCCATAATCAATGCATGAAAAATGATTTAAAAATAGGTTATGATATAAAAAGATATTTTAAGTTATTTTCTATAATTTTTAATATTTTGTGATGATTTTCATTATTAATTAGATATTAATGATGATTAAGTTATTTAATAAAGATATTAAATAAATGATGAAAAATAGAATTAATGATTTAAAATTTATATGAAAATGATTTAGAGATTATAAAAAATATTTTAATTTATAAAATATAACTTTTGATATTTTTCATGAAAAATATTAATATTTTAATATTAAGGATATTAGATTCATTTAATAATTATATTAGATAAAGTAATGTAAAATAATTTTAATATTAGAAAAATCATTTTTAAAGGAAAATAAAGTGTTTAAAGATATTTTAAGTTATAAAACATAACTTTTAATATTTAAAGGATAATTTCATTAATAAATCAATATTAATGATAATAATTTAATATTAATGATATTAAGTTTATTTAATAATTATATTAAATAAATAGTTTTAAAATGGTTTTATTGATTTAAAAATCATTTAAAGGTAATATTAATACTTTAAAAATATTTTGAGTTATTATAAATACCTTTAATATTTTGGCAATAGTTTCATTAATAGTTTAATATTAATTAAATATTAATGATAATAAAATTAGTTAATATTTAAATCATTTAATAATGATTTCAGGTGTTTGAAAATTCAAGATAAAGTATAATAATTATTTTAAAATTATTATAAGGTTATGAAAAATAATATGACTGATATTTAAAATATCTAAACGAATATTGAACTATAGATTAGAGTTTTAGACTCGATATTACCCGATAAAGTCGTCAGTATATAGAAATATTTCAGAAATTAATCTGGATTTAGATAAACTGACTAGATATGTGTCTGTTTATGATCTAATGACTGTTAAACATATGTGACAATGTGATTAGTGTGACGACCCCAAATCCAGGTACTTGAAACCCGAACTCGGTTCTCCACGATACCATTTCTTTAAGCTGAATAATACTAAATAATAATACATTCGAACTTAATTTACATACGTCAAAGTTTACTTCCCCAGGTACGTGACCTTCAAATACATTCCTTACAATACTTGAATAGATACCAATACAACTATAACCATTAACTCGTAATACACACTTATTCAATCAGCTTTCCTTTTCCTTTGTTCGTGCCTGAGCCTTCAGATTGCTCATACATAACTGAAAACATTTAATTTAAGCAAGGATGAGCATTTAAGTGCTCAGCAAGTAATAGCAATTATAAATAAGCTGAAAGAATATAAGTATTCTCTTTACATAACACTTCTACAACGAATTGAAAGTTGTGAAGTAATCATCTTGATAAAAAATTCACATAACAACTCTCTTTCAAATTCTTTAAATTTGGCTCTGGCTCTACCCTTGAATAGGGTTTAAGAAACATATTATGAACATTCTTTTCATTTTTGAAAAGGTTTAGCGAAATTCTATCCTCAAACGTAAATATAACTTACAGACACGGAGGTGATCGACCCATTGATTGTACCTGTATTGATCAATACTACATAACTTGAATGAAATTCATCGCTCACTCTATCCGCCATGCAAAAAAAATCTTCCATATAGGGATGTTCATACATGCACGGTTCCAAACCCAGAAGGTTTTAATCTTGCTCAACAATAATATGTAATTAACATATATATATATATATATATATATATATATATATACGAGTAATTGACAAAAGTGTATCAACATGTGAATAAATGCCATGATTATCCAAGTGGGGACACTTGTATAACCATTTAGAAATCAACTTAACGAATATATCCGAGTTAACATGTTGATAATCAAAGCATACATAATCTGCATGTGAATAGAATAATTCTGAAACTTCTTACTCATGTCCATTGCATAAAGGAAATGCAAAGGTAAGATACTTGCCTGATTCGCTGATTACAAATCTCAACTTCTGGTTTTATCTCTTTATCACAACCTATCAATAATCGGATCATTAGTTCGATTAGAACAATATATCTTAACACATAAAAATCGTACATTACGATTGACATAGTCTAATCACATAATCACGGTGATCATACTTTTAGTTCTATTCTATACTTGAAATATTTTTATACATTTTTCAAATATCTCATCCATGCTCTTACATTAGTCTTTTTTTTCTTTATAAGGTCCGACATTTGTCGGTATCGGCGACTTTATCGGGTAAATCTTGAGTCTAAGACTCTTATTCTATACCTCAACATCATAAATATCGGACATCTTATTTTTAATCATTTTTGCAATTTCGAAATTGAAAATTTTAAAATAATTCAAATCATCACTAAAGGGCCTATAGTGATATAAGCATTACTATAGGTGTTCTTCTTCAAATTCAGAACTTCATATCCGTTCCCAAGTCAACTAGTTTGGCCGGCTTATAACTTTCAAATATCAGAATCATAATTAAATGATTTAAACATTAAACAATTCCATTATCATTAATAGTTTAATTAATACTAAACTATTAATGAAACCATTACTAAAATATAAAAGTTATTTATAATAACTCAAACTATTTTAAAAGCGTTTACATTACCCAAATAATTACCATTAATATTTAAATATTAATGTACTATTTATCCAAATATTAAAAGTCATTAATTATAACTTAAAATATTTTTAAATCCTTAATATCCTCTTTAAATGGTTTTAAATAACTAAAACCATTTTAAACTATTTATTTAATATTAATCATTAAATAAACTAAATATAATTAATATTATCTTAATATCATTAATATTTAATTATTAATGAAATTATCATTTAAATATTAAAAGTTATATTTTATAACTTCAAATATTTTTAAATACCTTATTTAAATTTAAAATGATTTTTATAATATTAAAATCATTTTTAAACTAAATTATTTAATATAATCATTAAATAACTTTAATATCATTAATAATTATTAATTAATGAAATTTATCACAAAATATTAAAAGTCATCACAAATAACTCATTTACATAATCAATTCCAAGCCAAAATAAACATAGTAAACTAACTAGTTTATTAACAACACTAACTAAACTTCAAAAATTCAAACTTTAACTAACAATTAAAAATAATAACATTACAAAAAATTAAATAAGAAACATACCCTAAATCTGAATTCCACAGATGAATACGCACTTCCACGCCAAAATTTAACTAAGGAGATCTTTATAAAAGTTCTCCCACAACAAAAGCATTTCTAAAAATGGAGGCCTTATTGTTGGTGAATGAAACAAAGGCCAAGCCCTTCTATTTATAGGTTTAGAAAATGGTGAAGTTCTCAATTTAGTCGATGTGGGACTTGGTTTATACTAATTTTCAATAGCTCACTTTGCGATTTTCTAACACATTGCTCATAACTCCGATTAATCTGATTTTTGGATATGTTATACATGGTATGTAAGACTATTTTTAAAATACGAATTACCCAATTCGGGTTCATTAGGTAGCCCAAGCGATCGTCCAAAAGTGGGCGTTCATAACGATTTTTCAATCTCCTTTCAGCTTTACCCTCTTTCGCTCAAATAGTCATAACTCTTTCATTTTAAAACATTTTTGAGCGATTCTTAAGCCCACGCGAAGCTAACTTCTGGGGCTACAACTTTTATTCTTTGACCATTTCCAAATTCCAAACACATCAGCCAAGAAATTCCGTTCAAATGGATTTGCACTTGCTTGTTTGTTGAAGTTTTGACAATACTACTTTGAAATGTCATAACTCTCTCTCCGATATCGGTTTAGTCGTTTGAGTCTATGGAAAGCTTATTCTTGTAATATAACATACCAAAAGCCCGAAGGTTTTGGAAACACTAACCGATCGAAACAATGTCCCGAATAGCACATCCATTTCTTGACTTTCAGGTTTGAGAAATTTGACACATTTCCTTCCAATCACCGTAATTCCCTCATCCGAGGTCGAATGAGGTCATTCCAAAGCCTATGGCTTCCTAACTCGATTCACTACAACATATCAAAAGCCCAGACCTTTTAAAGCAAAAAAAAGTGGGCGAGAATGCCCCATTACTGATTCGCTTGAAACAGTTTTATCATGATCGATCAACCATGTTTGACCATCTATAACTTCTAATCTATACATGATATGGACTTGATTCTTTTTGCGCATTAAAGACCACATATCGAAGCTACACATAACAACTTTTGAAGAACAAAACTCATGATCGAGCAAAGATTTATGGCCTCGACATTTGGTGAAAAATAACGAAATTCGGTTTTTCCAACTTGCTTAAATCTTCAAATTCGTGCACTTTGATGTTATGGGTCTTTGATTTATCAACCCATATCATCAATTAACATTTTATTACACAATTTTAAACAATCAATTGCATCAAATAACATCGAATCAAAGGATTTCTAGGTTTAGTGTTCTTATACCCTTTTGCCAAAAATTCTTGATTCTTGCTTATGATTTGTTATGGGTGATGGTTGGGCTTTGTTTAAGAGTGTATGGAAAATCTTGTACAAGGCAATTAAATGTAATATTTAATCACTAGATTTAATTCTTATAATTTACCAATTAACTTTTATCCTTTGGTAAATTAAAACACTTATACTGATAACATCGAAATTAAACCCGTAATTAAAATTAGGGTTTCTCAACGTCATCAATTAGGGTTTCTAATTGACCATTAGTGGTTCTTTAATTATCTCGTATATATTACTAACACAATCGTTACGGTTTCTAATTTCAATCGATTAGGGCTATAATAATTAGGGTTTGTCCTAATTATCGACGTCTGTGATAATTAGGGTTTCTTCTAATTACAGATATTCTTATTCACGATAACTTCATATACACAAACTACTACTCGAAATATCCCATAACGAGTTTAATAATTAGGGTTTCACAAGACTTGCGGTAATATCTTTATGACCTAATTGGTAAAATCATTGCTCAATATTATCTGTCAATTACATACCCAAAGATGCACATAATTATGATCTTTGTAAAATAATATAATATTATTATTCTCATCTCTTGATCACAATCCCAATCCGAGGTTTGGATCTCATATACGACTTATTCTTCGTACACAACATCAATAATCAAGTTAAAATAATTAACTTAAATATTACGAACAATTCATATAATAAAATATTTATTATATAAATCTAATTATCACTTCATATATTATTTCCAATCATGTTTTCATGGAAAATAATTCATAAAAACATTTAAACTACGAAATTTATTACCATATAATTTGTGGTAATTAATAATTCCAAAATTATTTCTAATTTTTCAAGTAATAAATGTATTACGCATTTATCGTTCACTTTACTTGACACTTAGTCTCGTCATTAAATTAAAAAAAAATTATCATAAAATTTCTTATCTATTTTATATAGAAATTCTCGGGTTATTACATTCACCTCCTTATAAGGATTCCGTCCCCTAATCACCACTTTAAAAACTCATATCTTGAGAGGGTACATAGCATATAATCATTGTGACGTAGATCTCGATCATACTTGATCGAATCGATCTTTAATTATTCATCATAACACTTGCCTGTCCGATTAAGCGAAATATAAGATATATAAGTTATTCAAATAGCACACGGAGTTACATTTCCAACCGCCACCGTATCTGGACCGTCATGTTGTAAACTCTGGAGTTGCTTTCGTTGGTTTCTTGGTTGAGTTTGGTCTGAAATTGCTAACGTTCCTTTGCTTCTCCCAGTGGTTCGTTCCTGCCTCCATTCCCCTCTGTGGACAGGTTCCTCACCTTATGCTCGATCGATCCATATATGAAGCATCCACCGATCATCCTTGAGTTAGAGCGATTGGGAGAGATATGACCCTCTTTTTGCACTTGTAGCATACAAACTTGCCCTTCGACACACTCGCCAAGTGATTCTTCCCGCAGCTCTTGCCTTTTGCTACCTTCTTTATACCTTCTGCTTTACTTGCATTTTCTCGGAAAAATTCCTCATTCTTTTCTCACCCCTATTCCCACTACTACTTTCTATCTTTACTTGTTCCTCCTCCCGACTTGCTTTTGTTCTTCTTCTCCTTATGGTAGAGGCTCATGGCCTCACTTCCTGTTCAAAGAATGATAGCCTTCTCCATGAGTCTTTGTAAAAGTATTGATTTGCATCTTGACACCTTATTATTAGAGCCGGGTTTTAAGCCCAAATCAAATCTCCTTGCCTTCCTAGCCTCTGTATCCACTTGATGTGGAGCAAACCTAGCTAACTCATTAAATTTTATGCGGCATACTCACATATGATCATGTTATCCTACTTTAACTCCAGAATCTCACCTCCATTCTAGATCGCATACTAACAGAGAGATAGTTTTCAAAAATAAATCCTTAAACCTATCCCAAGTAATTTCTTCTTCTCTGCCTTGAGTCTTATTTGCCTCCCACCAAAAGTTAGCTTCCCTTTCATCATATAAGTGGTAAAAAGCAGTCTTTTGCCCTCATCTACTTTAGCGATTCTGACGACTTCTCTATCTTGTTCACCCAAGTCCGGGCTTCATAGGGTCACCGATCCTCTGATTCGTGGTCCTCTGACTTTGAAGTCTTTGAATTTTGCCAAGCGATTGTCTGGTGGTTTTCCATAATTGGTGTTCCTCAACGATAGCTTTGAGCTACCATGTTTGTAAAGTTTTGCATCGATTAAATTTACTGCGTTCCCAACATTAGTAGATTCTTCTATCCTTTGGTTTCGAGTTTGACGTCTTGGCGGCATTATCTCGTTAAATAAAACCATAAATTATACCCTTACATTTTAAACCTTATTGCATAAGATTAATGTATTAAACTTCGTTTCATTTCTCAAACTTAGATTCATATTCATTTATCGAATATTTACACAAAGACATCCTGCTTTAATCAACAGCTATCCCTTTGTGACTACGAAAGTCGGGATTTAAAATCTTAACCAACATAAAAGTTAAAAATAGTTCATTACTTATCACACATATTACATACATAACCCATACTACTTATTTACCAAGCCTTTTTTTCTCGGACATTCATTCGCTCGATGTCCTTCCATCCCACAATTAAAACATCCACCTTTCTTATAGTCGGGGCAACGAGGAGAGGTGTGTCCTTCACGGATGTGTCGCTTGAGGCTCCATCTGGTCAATTTGGATTTTGAGCTTATCATGCTCTTCCATTGTTTCCATTAACGCCTGACGCATCAACTTTTCTATCTCCCACAACCTTTCCAATGAAGAAACCTTGTTCTCCAAATCCTGCACCTCCGTTGATGCTTGAGCAGCTTCAACTTTAGTGTCTCGAATCACTATCTCATCAAATCCAACATTTCTGGATCTGATGCTACGTTTTTCCACGATAGCCACCTCGTCCGATTTGGGTTCCTAGTGAGCTTCTATTTCATCTGTTGGCCTCGATATTAGCTCGGGGTGTGAATATGATCCTTCTTATTCCACATATCTTTCTTACCAGACATCTACATACATAAGTTACCCTGATTAACATATAGTATATATACACAACAATCAAGAGTTCTATATACGTTGTCTCTTATTTTGATTGACGATAAATTTATTCAATTCTCATCAACGCCTATCTCTGCCGAAAGGCAGCTCCATCCACTCTGCATCGAATCGCATGAAGGTGATGACTAAAGCTTTGGTCCAAGGTATATATCGGTGTCTTTGGCTTCTATTTCAACCTTCAACCGCTTATATCCAATATCTCCTCTCTGCTCCAACCTCCCTCATAACTCATTAACTCTATCTGTGCTTACAATATTCACACATATCATCACATGCTACCCAATACACCTCTCACAAGAGTAAAAGTTTTCAAATTGTACTGAGGGATCATATAGACCATGAACACATAGTTTTAACGGTATTCATACCGCAAAACAAAACATTACCTGGTATGTTTACAATCACAAAGAAGGTAAACTACCATTAATAGTACTTTAGGTGATTAGCCTATTGTACCCCTACGTCATGCATAACGTATTAATCATACCTAGCGAATATTTATGCCATTAGATTGGATCATTTATCCAAACAACATTGTTCACCTCGGTCTTATCATAGGATTCTGCAAAACAATTTGGTTCGTGAAATTTCTTTCAATGAACACTTAGAGTTTTCATAAACATTAGTCTAGGCGATTCAAATAGCATAGACTCATATCAATAATTCACTTCAATCGAATTATTAAGATGTAGCCAAACCCGTTGGCAAATTAAACTTTTGAAAACATTTTAGAGAATGACGTCATGATGCCGTCTCAGTATTAACAATCCGTTGAGGATGCCGTCATTGTATGACTTTGTCATAACACATCATACAATAGTGGAACAATGACTTGAGTCAAATTCACACTAAGTATTCCTCAGATTTACAACTCCATCACATTTTATCATCTCTACGCATCAAAGTTACATGGTACATGAGTGATAATTAAAAACAAATTTTGATATTTCAAATCATTTGCGTCTAGCCAAAATAAGTAGCATAGACCGTACTTTAAACTGTTTCAAAAATGATTACGAGTCTACATTTTTGTTTTCAAAAGCACATAGTGCGTATTTAGCTTGATGTCAAAAATTTTGAAGTTTAGCATAGCTAGGAGTTTAGGAAAACCTAACACCTTCACTAAAAATCATTTACTTAACAATCTATCTGTTCCTGTAATTCATAACACTCCATTCACATAAAACTATACCCAGTTCATCAAACCACACTTATGAGTTCATAAATTGCCACAATCATATGAGTTTAAGAACTTATCCTAGTCAGACCTTTGGCGTCCATTCGCTGAGGGGTTCATAAACATTTCATATAATTATGAGTCAAGAATGTCTCATAGGTATGAGTTTTAAGAACTCGAACTTAATCTTATATTCTCTATCTATGACCTATCTACCTGTTATACACCTGAGAATGGAGTCATCCTCTTAATGTGCATATAACAAATAGCGCAACACAGACATTTCAATGATTATCAGTGCCAGAAACTAAGTGGTTTTTACACCAAGTATAATTCAGCTCCCATACGAAGAATCATACAACTCAGCTGCCGACATGAGTCCTCAATTGAATTCCCATCTAACACTAACCCCATTCTCCATACGAATTTAATTCGTATTTATAATTCTCTTCTGGATCTGTACCAATTGATAGTACAATTCATACACAGCAATCTTGCTGTAAACTTTCCAATCATCAGATTGATTCCTTCTGGTTGTCATAGCCTTATCAGATCACGGGGTGATCTCATCGTATATATTACGATTTAGTTCTATATCTTGATCGTTTAATTTTACGATCTCTCATAACTGCACTTTCAGTCTTTTAGACTCAATCTATTTCCCACTACTGTTTAACTTTATAATCAAAGTTAGGGAACTCTGTGTCTTTACACTCGCCGAGATTCATCTTTGAATCTTATCGACCAACTAACTCTATATGAATTAATACTTATCCTAATCATTGTGGTTATTAGTCTCATGTATTCCTACCTAAGCTTCATAACCAACAGCTTTGATACCAACCTGTGACGACCCCAAATCCAGGTACTTGAAACCTGAACTCGGTTCTCCACGATACCATTTCTTTAAAATTCAATAATACTAAATAATAATACATTCAACTTAATTTACATACATCAAAGTTTACTTCCCAGTGCACGTGACCTTCAAATACATTCCTTACAATACTTGAATAGATACCAATACAACTATAACCATTAACTCATAATACACACTTATTCAATCGACTTTTCCTTTTCCTTTGTTCGTGCGTCGAGCTTTCAGATTGCTCATACATAACTGAAAACATTTAATTTAAGCAAGGATGAACATTTAAGTGCCCAAAGAAGTAATAGCAATTATATATAAGTTTTGAAAGAATATAAGTATTCTCTTTACATAACACTTCTACAACGACTTGAAAGTTGTGAAGTAATCATCTTGATAAAAATTCACATAACAACTCTCTTTCAAATTCTTTAAATTTGGCTCTGCTCTACCCTTGAATAGGGTTTAAGAAACATACTATGAACATTCTTTTCATTTTCGAAAAGGTTTAGCGAATTCTATCCTCAAACCGTCATAACTTACGGACACGGAGGTGATCACTAGTTGTACCTGTATTGATCAATACTACATAACTTGAATGAAATTCATCGCTCACTCTATCCGCCTTGAAACAAAAAATCTTCCCATATAGGGATGTTCATACATGCACAGTTCCAAACCCGAAGGTTTTAATCTTGCTCAACAAATAATATGTAATTCAACATATATATATATATATATATATATATATATATATATATATATATATATATATATATATATATATATATGTAATTGACAAAAGTGTATCAACATGTGAATAAATGCCATGATTATCCAAGTGGGATACTTGTATAACCATTTAGAAATCAACTTAATGAATATATCCGAGTTAACATGTTGATAATCAAAGCGTATATAATCATGCGGGGAATAGAATAATTACGAAACTTCTTACTCATGTCCATTGCATAAAGGAAATGCAAAGGTAAGATACTTGCACTGATTCATTGATTACAAATCTCACCTTCGGTTTTATCTCTTTATCACAACCTATCAATAATCGGATCATTAGTTCGATTAGAACAATATATCTTAACACATAAATCTTCGTCTATTACGATTGACACATAGTCTAATCACATAATCACAAAGTGATCATACTTTTAGTTCCTATTCTATACTTGAAATATTTTTATACATTTTTCAAATATCTCATCCATGCTCTTACGATAGTCTTTTCTTTCTTTTATAAGGTCCGACATTTGTCGTGCATATCGACAAATGACTTTATCGGGTAAATCTGAGTCTAAGACTCTTATTCTATACCTCAACATCTCGTAAATATCGGACATCTTATTTTTAATCATTTTTGCAATTTCGAAAATTGAAAAATTTAAATAATTCAAATCATGTCACTAAAGGGCCTATAGTGATATAAGCTGTTACTATAGGTGTTCTTCTTCAAATCTGCGAACTTCATAATCGGTTCTCAAGTCACTAGTTTGGTAGCTTATAACTTTCAAATATCGGAATCATAATTAAATGATTTAAACATTAAACAATTCCATTATCATTAATAGTTTAATTAATACTAAACTATTAATGAAACCATTGCTAAAATATAAAAGTTATTTATAATAACTCAAACTATTTTTAAAACGCGTTTACATTACCCAAATAATTACCATTAATATTTAAATATTAATGTACTATTTATCCAAATATTAAAAGTCATTAATTATAACTTAAAATATTTTTAAATCCTTAATATCCTCTTTAAATGGTTTTAAATAACTAAAACCATTTTTAAACTATTTATTTAATATTAATCATTAAATAAACTAAATATAATTAATATTATCTTAATATCATTAATATTTAATTATTAATGAAATTATCATTTAAATATTAAAAGTTATATTTTATAACTTCAAATATTTTTAAATACCTTATTTTCATTTAAAATCATTTTATAATATTTAAATCATTTTTAAACTAAATTATTTAATATAATCATTAAGTAACTTTAATATCATTAATAATTATTAATTAATGAAATTTATCACAAAATATTAAAAGTCATCACAAATAACTCATTTACATAATCAATTCCAAGCCAAAATAAACATAGTAAACTAACTAATTTATTAACAACACTAACTAAATTTCAAAAATTCAAACTTTAACTAACAATTAAAAATAATAACATTACAAAAAAATTAAATAAGAAACATACCCTAAATACTGAATTCCACAGAATGAAATACGCACTTCCACGCCTAAAATTTAACTAAGGAGATCTTTATAAAAAGTTCTCCCACAACAAAGCATTTCTAAAAAATGGAGGCCTTATTGTTGGTGAATGAAACAAAGGCCAAGCCCTTCTATTTATAGGTTTAGAAAATGGTGAAGTTCTCAATTTAGTCGATGTGGGACTTGGTTTATACTAATTTTCAATAGCTCACTTTGCGATTTTCTAACGCATTGCTCATAACTCCGATTAATCTGATTTTTGGATATGTTATACATGGTATGTAAGACTATTTTTAAAAATATCTGAATTACCCAATTTGGGTTCATTAGGTAGCCCAAACAGTGCGTCAAAAGTGGACGGTTCATAACAGTTTTTCAATCTCCTTTCAGCTATACCTCTTTCGCTAAAATAGTCATAACTCTTTCATTTTAAAACATTTTGAGCGATTCTTGAGCCCACGCGAAGCTAACTTCTGGGGCTACAACTTTTATTCTTTGACCATTTCCAAATTCCGAACACATCAGCCAAGAAATTCCGTTCAAATGGACTGCACCGCACTTGTTGGGAAGTTTTGACACTACTATTTTGAAATGTCATAACTCTCTCCTCCGATATCGGATTTAGTCCGTTTCAGAGTCTATGGAAAGTTTATTCGGTGTACTATAACATACCAAAAGCCCAGAAGGTTTTGGAAACATTAACTGATCGAAACAATGTCCCGAATAGCACATCCCGCTGCTGACTTTTAGTTTTGAGAAATTTGACACATTTCCTTCCAATCACCGTAATTCCCTCATCCGAGGTCGGAATGAGGTCATTCCAAAGCCTATGGCTTCCTAACTCAGTGCACTACAACATATCAAAAGCCCAGACCTTTTAAAGCGCAAAAAGTAGACGAGAATGCCTCCATTACAGACTTCCCAGAAACAGTTTATCATGATCGGTCAACCATGTTTGACCATCTATAACTTCTAATCTATACATGATATGGACTTGATTCTTTTTGCAGATTAAAGACCACATATCAGGCTACACATAACAACTTTTGAAGAACAAAACTCATGATCGAGCAAAGAGTTATGGCCTCTGACATTTGGTGAAAAAATAATGTAATTTGGTTTTTCCAACTTGCTTAAATCTTCAAATTAAATGCACTTTGATGTTATGGGTCTTTGATTTATCAACCCATATCATCAATTAGCATTCTATTACACAATTTTAAACAATCAATTGCATCAAATAACATCGAATCAAAGGATTTCTAGGTTTAGTGTTCTTATACCCTTTTTGCCAAAAATTCTTGATTCTTGCTTACGATTTGTTATGGGTGATGGTTGGGCTTTGTTTAAGAGTGTATGGGAAATCTTGTACAAAGGCAATTAAATGTAATATTTAATCACTAGATTTAATTCTTATAATTTACCAATTAACTTCTATCCTTTGGTAAATTAAAACACTTATACAATAACATCGAAATTAAACCCGTAATTAAAATTAGGGTTTCTCAACGTCATCAATTAGGGTTTCTAATTCACCATTAGTGGTTCTTTAATTATCTGTGTATGTTACTAACACGATCAAGTTCTAGTTTCTAATTTCAACCGGTTAGGGTTATAATAATCGGGGTTTGTCCTAATTATCGACGTCATAAAGATATTAGGGTTTCTTCTAATTATGCAAATATTATTATTCACAGAAACTTCATATACACAAATACTACTCGAAAATATCCCATAACCGAGTTTTAATAATTAGGGTTTCAAAGACGCACGGTAATATGCTATAACCTAATTGACCAGTCATTGCTCAATATTATCTCATTCACATTATACCAAAGATTACATAATTATGGTACTGTAAAATAATATAATATTATTATTCTCATCTCTTGATCACAATCCCAATCCAGGGTTTGGATCTCATGTCTGACTTATTCTTCGTACACAACATCAATAATCAAGTTAAAATAATTAACTTAAATATTCTGAACAATTCATATAATAAAATATTTATTATATAAATCTAATTATCACTTCATATATTATTTCCAATCATGTTTTCATGAAAAATAATTCATAAAAACATTTTACTACAGAAATTTATTACCATATAATTTGTGGTAATTAATAATTCCAAAATTATTTCTAATTTTTTTCAAGTAATAAATGTATTCGCATTTATCGTTCACTTTACTTGACACTTAGTCTCGTCATTAAATAAAAAAAAAAAAAAATTTATCTTAAAATTTCTTATTTATTTTATATAGAAATTATCGGGGTTATTACAATTATTATGTTATGTCTTTGCAATTAGCGATTATGTGTTACGATATATTATTCTAATCGAACGAATGATCTTATTACTGATAGGTCGTTGTATAAAAGATTAATCTAAGTTACGTTATTGTAAGCGGCGGTGACTCGAAAGATATCTAAACCTTATACACTTACTTTTATTTAGTGCAAACAGTATATCATGTTATGCAAGTTTCCTAAACTTACTCTAATTATTATTGAGCAAGTATCTGATCTATTATTTACATTGTGCAAGTATCCTACTATTGCATTTACTTTATGCAATGGACATGAGTAAGAAAGTTTCAGAACTATATTATTATTGTGCCAGATTATTAACTCTATTATTATTGATTATGTATCCAATCTTTGTATTCATACGAGTTCTTACATTATCCGATCATTGTATTATTGTATAATTCAGATATTTATTCTGTTCGTTAATTCGTATATAGGGTTAGACAAGTGTCCCCACTTGGATAACCATTGTATTTAATCATATGTTGATACATACTTATTGATTTCAAGTATGTATACGTTGACTTAAAAGTCATCTAAGCTATTTGATTCAGCTAGACATAAAAATATTGTTGAACAAGATAGAACGTTATTGTATCCAACCAGATTGTTTTGGTTTGGATTCCCGACTAAGTATGAACATCCCGAATATGGGAAAACTTTTGTGCACCTAAGGTGGATAGAGTGAACGATAATATCGTTCTTGCATGTAGTATTGATCAATCTGAGGCATAACAGCCGATCATCCCCCCCGTGCTAAGTAAGTTATGACGGTTTCTGAGATGAAGTTTTGTTTAACCTTTTCAAAAATAGAAAACAATGTTCATAGTATGTTGGTGATCTCGGATATAGTGCATACGTAGTTTCAAAAATTTGATATTAAAGTGATATGTTGTTATTATTGGTTCAAATTTTACTTCACAACTGTTGATTCGTTGTAGAAGTGTCTTTTCAAAAAAACATTTAATTCTTTGACTAATATATATTGTTGTTTATTACTTGTTTGGGCAAATCCAATGCTCATTCTTGCTTTAAATTTAAATGTTTTCGATTAAGTATGATCAACTTGAAGGCTCGAAGCAAGAACAAGGGAAAGGAAAAAAGTCATGCGAATGAGATTTATAATATGTTGTGTAATAGATATAGTTTATTAAGACAATGATACTTATTATCTATGATGTAATGAATGTTTAAAGGTCTCGTACCTGGGAGTAAACTTTGATGCATATGTAAATTAAGTTTGAACTTTATATTATTGTTATTATTATTAGCATTATTCAGCTTATAGAAATGGTATCGTGAAGCACCGAGTTCGGGTTTCAAGTGCTCGAATTTGGGGGGCGTCACAGGTTGGTATCAAAGCTTTAGGGTTAGAAACCTTAGGTGGGATCGACCTTAGGCTATAACCTTAGAATAGAGAGAAACGTTGAAAATACAGATAACTCATATAGAGTTTAAAAGGAGATGAATTGAATAAGTTCATCGTTGAACAAAATAAAAGATAACTCTTATAAAACTATTGTTTGTTGTGTGTATATATTATTTACTAATCAACATAAGTTGTGTGTAGATGTCAGGTGGAAAAGAATTAGGATACTCTCTGATCGTAAAGAAAGAGCCGATATCAAAGCCAAAAGCTGAAATAGAGGCTCATAGTGCAGACAACCTTGATGAGGTGGTGGTATTGGAAAACATAGTACCAGATCCAGAAATGGTGGAACTAACAGATAGTGATTTAAACACTAAAGTTGGAGTTGATCAAGCATCAACTGAAGTACAGAATCTGAAGAACAAGGTTTCTTCTCTAGAAAAGCTGTGGGAAATAGAAAAGCTACTAAATAACCAATTGCGAAAGGCGTTAATAGAAACTATGGAAGAACAAGACAAGCTTAAAATCCAAGTTGATCAAATGGGAGCCGAAATTAACAAATCGTGTGCGGCTCCGAGCAAGAAAGGGAAAAGAAAGATGAAAGACCGTGACTTAGGAAATTAGTAGGATTAGTAGTTGATTATGTGTGTTTGATAATGTAAGGGTGTAATGTATTATTCTCAAAATTTTGTATAAGTTATTACAGTAATTCCCGACTTTTGTGGTCACAAAGGGATAGCAGTATGTGTTATGTTATGTAAATTACTTTGAATTGATGATTACGAATCAATGTTTCATTAATGGAATAAGTTTTGTATAAAACTTTGCGTTACATGTTAAACTTATACAATAAGGTTTAGAATGTAAGTTAAATTTATGATTTTATGTAATCAGATAATGCCGCCAAGATGTCAAACACAAAATCAAAGGGCAGAGGAATCTGTCAACAACGCTGAGGGACAACAGCAAGACCCAATGCAAAACTTTGCGAACATGGTAGCTCAGGCTATGCAAACGAGGAATACCACCAAATAGAGGAACCCACTGGCAGACAATCGCTTGGCAAACTTCAAAGACTTTAAGGCAGTAGGACCACCAGAATTCAGGGGAACAGCTGACCCTATAGAAGCCCAGACATGGGTTAACGAGATAGAAAAGGCGTTCGTAGTTGCTAGGGTAGATGAGGGGCAAAAGACCTCTTTTGCCACTTATATGTTGAAAGGGGAGGCAAACTTTTGGTGGGAAGCAAATCAAACTAGGGCAGGAGAGGGAGTAGTTACTTGGGCTAGGTTTAAGACTTTGTTTTTCGAAAACTACCTCTCAGCTAGCATCCAGGCTAGGATGGAGGTAAAATTTCTGGAGTTAAAGCAGGAGAACATGACTGTTACGAAGTATGCCGCAAAGTTTAATGAGTTGGCTAGGTTTGCTCCGCATCAAGTTGATACGGAGGCTAGGAAGGCAAGAAGGTTCGAGCTGGGATTAAAACCCTGGCTCTACAACAAGGTGGCAGTGTTGCAAATCAATACTTTTGCAGCACTCATGGAAAAGGCTATCATAGGCGGAGGAGGAGGAGTGAGGCCATAAGCCTCTATAACAAGGAGAAGAGGAACAAAAAGCAAGGCGTAGGAGTTGTGAAGGTGGAAACTAATAGTGGGAATAGGGTGAGAAAAGAAAGGGAATTATTTTGGGAATGTTCAATGTGAAACAAGAAGGTGTGAAAGAAGCGAGATAGTTCAATTAAGGGAAATGTGGGAAGAATCATTCTGGTGAGTGTCTTAAGGGTAAGTTTGTATGTTACAAGTGCGGGCAGGAGGGTCATATCTCTCCCAACTGCCCCAACCCAAGGATGAACAATGGGTGTTTTCTATGTGGATCGACTGAACATAAGGTGAGGGATTTTCCAAAGAGGAAAATGGAGGTAGGGAGTGTAACCACGGGAAAAGGAAGCGGGACTATGGCAATCACAAGACCGACTTCAACCAACAAACCAACCGCACGAGTCTTCAATGTGACGGTCCAGGATACTGTGGCAGCTGGAAATGGAACTCCAGGTATTATTCGAATAACTTTTATTTTCGTGTATATATTTGATGTTCCTTTATATAGCAAATTATTTTATAAATAAAATTTTGAGGGAGGAATTTGAGTTCTTTTAGAAATCAACTTCCGTTTAATCAGAAAGACAAGCTTTATAGTGAATAATTAAAGATCAGTTCGATCAAATATGATCGAGATCTACTTGGAATGATTGTGTATGTATGTACCCTTGTATGTACGTATGAGTTTTTAAAACGGTGATTCCGGGGACGGAATCCTTATAAGGGAGGGTGAATGTAATAACCTGATATTTTCTATATAAATAAATAAGAAATTTTGCATATAATTTTTTTTTTTTATTTTAATGATGAGAATATGTGTCAAGTAATGTATGAAAAATAAAATTATATTTATTACCTAATAAATAATTTTAGAATTAGAATCACCACAAATTATATTATATACTTATAATAATTAATTTTTATAGTAGAAATGTTTTTATTAATTATTTTCCATGAAAATATGATTTTATATTATTTAAATAATATATGAAATGATTATTAAATTATAATAATAAATATTTTATTATATGAATTGATCAGAATACTTAAGTTAATTATTTTAGCTTAATTATTGATGTTGTATATGAAGTATAAATCAGATATGGAATCCAAACCCTAAATTTGGATTTTTATCAAGGGATGAGAATAATAATATAATATTAATTATATTTTAATTTTTCATGCTATAAATATGTACTGTAAATGAGTAGACTGATAACGGTGGGCCAAATATGGTAAATTATGGCATAACCCTCATATTGTGTTATTAAACCCTAATTGGTAAACTCGGTTATGAGTTCGAGACTGTGTAGTAATTGTGTTATATGAATTTTACTGTGTATTATATAATTTCTGTAATTAGGAGAAACCCTAATTATTATTTGAAAACCTTAATCTGCTAATATTAGAAACCCTAATTACTATTTTAGTAAATTATAATGATAATTAGGAAACCCTAATTGTTAATTTGGGAACCCTAATGATGTTAAGGAACCCTAATTATTTAAACCCTAATTTTCTATTAAAAACCCTAATTTCTATTAAAAACCCTAATTTAATTAGTGTGTTTAAAATTAAAATTTTATTACACTTTAATTTTTAATTGTCCAAATCCTAGAAATTATTTGGGAAACTTTAAGATGTAAAATCTAGTGATTAAACCTTAGATTTAATAACATTGGACAAGAATACCCTTGAAATTAAAAATAATTACCAAAATACCCTTTTGTCCCATTAGTTGAATTATTGCTAGCCAAATCTTGCAAAATCACAATGGCTGGCCAGCCACCCTATTATCTAGCTAGGAGCTATAGCACTCCAATTCTCAGCCATTACTAGCAGCCAAAAGCATTGCATATCAATATACATATAGATTCAAGAGAGAGAAAGTACACTTAATGGCCTAAATTGTTCACAAATGCATAGTCATATTCTCTCAACTCAAAACCCACGAAAATATAAGCTAGATCGGTCCACATAATCAAGCCCTACGAAATCCAACAACAAATCAAGAGCCTAAAGATCAAGATTGATCAAAGTAAAGGTATAAACCCTAGCTTGAATTCTGACCTTTGATGATGTGTTAGATGTTGTTTTTTTATGTTAAATGTGTTGTTAGTAGTGTTTAATGATGATCTGGGTTGCTAGATGTTGAATCCATAACATCTAGAGGCTCGGATTTGAAGATTTACAAAATCTGGAAAATTTTTGTTTTGATTTACGACAACGAATGTCGGGGCCACTGTATCTCTGCGATCTTTAATGATTTTTGTGTTTTGAAAGTTTATAGTTGTAGTCGATATGAGATCTATACTCAGTATCAAAAAAGTAGGCCTAGATAAGTTTTATATTGCACGTTATTCGTGGTCAAACCACGTTGACCGGCATTGACTGGTGGAAATCTGGGCAGCCATGAACTTGCCCAGAAAGCTCTGACAGCAAGTTCATGGGCCCAGATCTTTCTGTTGATAGTTGTTTGGTTTCTTTTGTTGTAATAAGTTTGTTGTTTGTTGTTTATTCTATATATTTAAGCTTATAGAACATCTAAATGAATAACAGGATTCATGTAGTGTATGATCAAACCATGTAAGATGATCACGATTTTTCGTTTTTACGGGTAACCCGAAAAACGTATGATCGTGATTTCGACATGGGTTGATGGAATTAATATTTGACGCGTTAATGGTTGTTATGGTGATTATATGTGATATATTTCTTCATGTATATGTTGGTTAGCTCTCGCAAAGATTAAATCACGAAACAATCTTTGGGATCATAAGTTATGGGAGACCAAAAGTGAGCAGTCGAATCGTTTCTTCATTTCAGGTAACCCGAAATGAAGAAACGACTTCTAACAACTTGTTCATGAGCCTATATCTTGTAATTATGTTATGTTATGAACTTTGTTGGTGGTTTGGATCGTGTAGTCTTGCATGAGTACTACAAGCTCTAAAAAAGATAATGCCCGAATAATCACCGTTTTACAAACTATTGTTGGTCAAACTAATTATCTCATCAATGACATGGGTTTACGGTTTTGGCCAAAACATTTCAAGAACACCTAAAGCGACGGTTTACGTAAGCCAAAGGGCTTTAGCGACAGAATAATATATATTTAATTTACGAAAATTAATTAATTTAATTAAATAAATATAAAAAAAATAGTTTTAATTATTAAAAATACAAAATAAATTACTAAAAATTATTCTAAAGTCTAAAAATTAGTTTTAATTATTTTAAGTATATTTCATGAATATTTAATATTTTTGGGATATAAAAAGTATTTAATTTATTTAAGTATAATATTAAATAAATTATTTAAAATGATTTTTAATACATGAAAAATCATTTAAAAATAGGTTATGATATAAAAAGATATTTTAAGTTATTTTCTATAATTTTTAATATTTTGTGATGATTTTCATTATTAATTAGATATTAATGATGATTAAGTTATTTAATAAAGATATTAAATAAATGATGAAAAATAGAATTAATGATTTAAAATTTATATGAAAATGATTTAGAGATTATAAAAAATATTTTAAGTTATAAAATATAACTTTTGATATTTTGTCATGAAAAATATTAATATTTTAATATTAAGGATATTAGATTCATTTAATAATTATATTAGATAAAGTAATGTAAAATGATTTTAATATTAGAAAAATCATTTTAAAGGAAAATAAAGTGTTTAAAGATATTTTAAGTTATAAAACATAACTTTTAATATTTAAAGGATAATTTCATTAATAAATCAATATTACTTGATAATAATTTAATATTAATGATATTAAGTTTATTTAATAATTATATTAAATAAATAGTTTTAAAATAGTTTTATTGATTTAAAAATCATTTAAAGGTAATATTAATACTTTAAAAATATTTTGAGTTATTATAAATAACTTTAATATTTTGGCAATAGTTTCATTAATAGTTTAATATTAATTAAATATTAATGATAATAGAATTAGTTAATATTTAAATCATTTAATAATGATTTCAGTGTTTGAAAATTCATGATAAAGTATAATAATTATTTTAAAATTATTATAAGGTTATGAAAAATAATATGACTGATATTTAAAATATCTAAACGAATATTGAACTATAGATTAGAGTTTTAGACTCGATAATTACCCGATAAAGCCGTCGGTATATAGAAATATTTCAGAAATTGATCTGGACTTAGATAAATTGACTAGATATGTGTCTGTTTATGATCCAATGACTGTTAAACATATGTGACAATGTGATTAGGTTATGTGCTGACTGCAATTAGCAGTATTATGTGTTACGATATATTATTCTAATCGAACGAATGATCTTATTACTGATAGGTCGCTGTATAAAAGATTAATCTAAGTTGCGTTATTATAAATAAGCAACTCGACTCGAAATGATATCTAAACCTTATGCACTACTTTTATTTAGTGCAAACAATTATATCATGTTATGCAAGTTTCCTAAACTTACTCTAATTATTATTGAGCAAGTATCGATCTATTATTTACATTGTGCAAGTACCTACTTTTGCATTTACTTTATCTGATGGACATGAGTAAGAAAGTTTGAGAACTATATTATTATTGTGCGGATTATTAACTCTATTATTATTGATTATGTATCCAATCTTTGTATTCATACGAGTTCTTACATTATCCGATCATTGTATTATTGTATAATTTAGATATTTATTACATTAGTTAATTAAGTATATAGGGTTAGATAAGTGTCCCCACTTGGATAACCATTGTATTTAATCATATGTTGATACATACTTATTGATTTCAAGTATGTATACGTTGACTTAAAAGTCGTCTAAGCTATTTGATTCAGCTAGACATAAAAATATTGTTGAACAAGATAGAACGTTATTGTATCCAACAGTTGTTTTGTTTTGGATTCCCGACTAAATATGAACATCCGAATATGGGAAAACTTTTGTGCACCTAAGGTGGATAGAGTGAACGATAATATCGTTCTTGCATGTAGTATTGATCAATACAGGGCATAATGGGCTGATCACCCCCCGTGCCGTAAGTTATCACCAGTTTATGAGATGAAGTTTTATTTAACCTTTTCAAAAATAGAAAACAATGTTCATAGTATGTTGGTGATCTCTCCAGATATAGTCTGCATACGTAGTTTCAAAGATTTGATATGGAAGTGATATGTTGTTATTATTGGTTCAAACTTACTTCAAATTGTTGATTCGTTGTAGAAGTGTCTTTCAAAGAAAATATTTAATTCTTTCAACTAATATATATTGTTGTTATTACTTGTTTGGGCAATCTAATGCTCATTCTTGCTTTAAATTTAAATGTTTTCGATTAAGTATGATCAACTTTGAAGGCTCGAAAAGAACAAGGGGAAAGGAAAGGCATGCTGAATGAGATTTATAATATGTTGTGTAATAGATATAGTTTATTAAGACAATGATACTTATTATCTATGATGTAATGAATGTTTAAAGGTCTCGTGCACAGGAGTAAACTTTGATGCATATGTAAATTAAGTTTAAACTTTATATTATTATTATTATTATTAGCATTATTCAACTTATAGAAATGGTATCGTGAAGATTTTTAAATGATAAAATATAATGGACAACAAGTTTTAGATCAACAACTGCAGTGGAACAAGCAATCCATTAAAAGAGTCAAGCAGAGTATGATATCTACTATCTTCTATGAATTAAAAAGTTTTTCATCAACTTTATCGCTGAGACTCAGCTTAATAAAGAAATCACATCATCGAATCATCCCTGCACTACGTGCCAAGGATATTCATGTAATCATTAATGGTCATGATTATACCGAATAATCCCTAGTCATAATTATACAAACAATTGTCCATCAATTCACTACGAGCCAATGATGACTTTTATCACATCATTTGTAACATTACGGTCATGATTATACCGAATAATCCATGGTCATAATCATACCAATCAATAGTCCATCTATGCACGTAAGCAATAGATTACTTTCATCACAATATAAGCATGAGGATGATGACAATGATATAAGCATTAATCAAACTAAATCAAGGATAAATATTAAAGACTTTAAATTTATCCAAAGTTTAAAAATATCCAAATTATCAACATGGTACTGCTTTGTGGAGTAAACTTCAAGAATAATATTATATCAAAAATGATTTGGATAGCAAAGAAATTAATTTTTGTCATGACTAATTCCCCGGGTGAATAGTACCCGAGTGAATAGTAACCCGTGAATAGTACATCGAGAATAGTACCCCATGAATAGTACTTTGTAAATAGTACTCATGAATAGTACTTTGTGAATAGTACCCGTGAATAGTACTTTGTGAATAGTACCCCGTGAATAGTACTTTGTGAATAATACCGTAAAAATGAATACTACTCATGGACAGTACTCTAGCATGAAAATCTTAAAATTTAACAAGAATGTGCATAAATATCCTTGTGAAACGATACTAGATGAAGCGCAAATTTAAAGGATATTCTACTAATTTCATGGAGTATAGAAGCAATACTTTAACAAAATGAGGGTATAATCAGGAATACAAGACGAAATAATATTACTCACATACTACAGAGTATGGAGGAAAATTATTCCTATGAATACTGAACAAAATAATATTTCTTACCTCAGAATAAGACTGAATACTGGAATAGTGAAGTAGCAGACTTCACTTCTTCTTTTTCTTTATAGCTTCTCTCTCTATAATTTCTCTTGTGAGTCTTAGTGAATTGGTGAGAATTAAAGAAGAATGAGCTTCTATTTATAGGAAAACATAGTTTCGATAATTGCACGTTTTTGGGCACGAAATATTATAGTATAATACATTCATCTTTTCTTTCATTTTGAATTTAGTCCTGCAAATATTATCAAACTTGCACCACCTCCCCTAATAGTACATCATGTGAATCAATAGTACATTCATGTGAATCAATAGTTCAATACATGTGAAAAAAATAATTATAGTATAATACCTTCAACTATACCTCCATTTTAAATTTAGTCATGCAAGTATTATCAATCTTTCACCACCTTCCCTAATAGTACATGCATGTGAATCAATAGTACACACATGTGAACAAATAGTTATAAGCATATGAATTAATAGCAATTAATTGCTCATTTATCCGATTAATTGCCTGATTGTTCAATATAACCTCCAGACATCAATTATTATCGGAATAGATGTCGATTTCCATTAACACTTAGAATCCACACACAATGGAAATATCAATTTCATCAATAATCAACACAAACTTATTTATCAATAATATTATAACTCACAATATTTAACAACCAGATCATTCCAAGGAAAGAGGGGGCTTTCCGATAAGGATTTCTCCGTAATGACGCGCAATTAGGTGACCAAACCTCTCATCGACAGAACTTTCTAGACATCGTCTGTGATAACCTGAGATTTCGAATAATCAAAATTTACGAATAATTTTTTTTTAATATTAATATGAATTATCAATTTTGTGACAAGTATCTGTGATACGAGTCTCGGGAAAATCAATTTGTGTATTGAATAATAAATTAGAGTAGAGTTGTGCTTAACGGAGAATAGAAACCCTAACCCTAATTTCTGGAACGGGATTCGATATAAAATATAATTAAAATAATTATATTGATGAGTGCGTGTTTGTACTGTATGATATTATTGATCAATGATTGATCGGGTAGGGTACAATATTAGTAAACCCTAGTAAGGGATTAGAAACGCTAATCTCAAGATTTGAAACCCTAACGCATAGTTAGAAACCCTAATTAAAAGTTGGGAAACCCTAATTTTTAATTTGGGAATCCTAAACCCTAATTAGGAAACCCTAATCCTAATTAGTAAGACCTAAAGTGATTAGTAAACTTTAATGTGTTTAGTAACCTATAATATAATTAGGAAACACTAATTATATTTTTGAAATCTTGATTTTCTAATTTTAAAATCCTAATTTAGAAAATCCTAGAAGTTAAGGGTGTAAAACCTAAGGGTTAGAACCTTAGGGTTAAACCCTAAAGGTGAAATCCTAAGGGTTTGGACAATTACCAAGATGCCATTAAAATTACATGTACAAAGTCCAAATTACCATTTTACTTAGATTTTAGTTAAAAGATTTGCAAGCTCTAGTGAGTCATCACTTTGTATAAGACCATGTGCTTAAATTCAATACCAAATCTGATCCAAAATGCCACCTAGCAAGTATGGATTCATTGCATCTAAGATATAAATGATTTAGGAGAGAGAAAGTTCACAAAATAAGCCCATTAGCTATCTAACACCAATCAACTATTTCTCTCACCTAAACCCACGAAATCCCTAAGTGATTCAGTCACTAATCAAGCCTGTAGATCATCAAGTTCAGTTTAGGAAGATCAAGATCAAGATTTGGACAAGAGAGGTATAAACCCAAACTCAACTTTGATCTTGTATGCAAAGAAAGATTTTGTGTTTATGGGTTTCGATTTATGTTAGAATTTTTTTTAGATGATCTATGATGATCCATCATAAATCCATAGCATCAAAGTTGGTAAAAAAATCGAAGTTTTCAAAAACTACTCAAGAACAGTCAAAGTCGTCTGACAAGCTAATGTTGTTAGTTGTTGTAGATCTTTGTGTATTTATGATTTTTGTTGTTTGATGTTTTGGATCCGTAGTCTAGTAGTAGGTCTATGTTCTTTAATTGAAATAACAGTTATATGATGTATAGATTTCATTTTATTCATGGTCAAACATCGTTGACCAAGCTTGACCGGCTGAAAATCTTGACAACCCAGAAAGTTAAAAACTGTGTCTGACAAGTATTTGGAAGGCCCAGATCTGGTCGTTATGATGTTATTTGTTAATGTTGTTGTAATATACTTGTAGACTGTTGTTTAGAGTATAGATCTATGCCTTCAGATCCTTTAAAACATCATCAGATCGAACAGAGTAAATGGTCAAACTAGGCCTGTCGATCATGGTTGCGGTTTCTAGAAAACCCAGAATCCTGAAGAACACAATTTCTGACAATGTTTGACCATATTAAATATGGTGCTTTTGATGTATTCGAACTGAGTTAGTGTTATGTTATTGTTCCTTGTAATGTGTACTACCGTTTTGAATCAATAACACACGTATAAGATGATCAGAAACTTGATCAAATCGTGATTGAAAGTGTTTAGTCAACACTGTCTGGGTTACCCAGAAATCCCAGATTTTATATGACAAAATGTTTAAGAGATTAGATCATTTTGTTGTTTTGTTGTATGACAAAGATGATGCTTGGATGTTGTAGTGTTACATAAACACTACATAATCACGGTTCAAGAAAGCCCAGAAACGCATTACACAGAGAATCATTAGTGGTCAAACGATGACCCTTAAACACGAAGCTGTCAGTGTTCTTGAGGCTCAAGAACACTAACAAAATGACGCTTTAATAATTAGTTAAAGGCCTATAATGATTTGCTTTTAATATTTTTATTTTCTTAATATTCGGAAATTATTTAAAAATAGAAATAAATTCTAAAAACTACTAAAATGGTTTTAAAAATCATTTTAAATTCTAAAAATAACTTTTAATTATTTGGGGACAGCTTTTCATTAATATTTATAATTATTTGGATATTTATGATATTTAATTTATTTAATTATTATATTAAATAAATTATAGAAAAATGATTTAATATTATGAAAAATAATTTTAAATAAGAATAATGTATTTAAAAATATTTTGAGTTATAAAATGTGACTTTTAATATTTTTAGAGAATTTTCATTAATAATTTAATATTAATGATATTAGACTTGTTTAGTTATTAAATTAAATAAATAAGATAAAATGATTTTATTGATTTAAAAATCATTTTAAATAAGAATAAAGTGTTAGAAAATATTTTAAATCATAAAATATAATTTTAATATTTTTGAGAATTCTCGTTAATAAATTAATATTAATGATATTAGATTTATTTAATTATGATATTAAATAAATGAATTAAAAATGATTTTATTGATTTAGAAATCATTTAAAAATGAGAAAAAATGAATGAATTAAAAATATTTTAAGTGATAATTAATTACTTTTAATATTTGGATAATAATTTAATACCTATACTCCCGTGTATCCTTTTAGATGGTGTTTATTGAGAGAATTAACATAATGCATTTAAATCTATACACCCATGGTATCTAATTAAAATATTACATTAGATAGAGGGACTATCGATATAATTCCAATTTAGATTCAAGATTCACAAAGATCCCATAATGTATGGTAATTTCCAAGAGAAATATTACCGTGTTTGATACCCTCACTTGAATATATGAACTCATATCCATTTAAATCTATACACTAGAGTCTATCTATCCAAAATTCAGAGTATCAAGAATAATAATTCCCAAATAATCCATATTATACCAATAATATCACCCGTATGTATAGTCTATGTCATGCGATTATATACTATCAGATCGATAAGAATGTATATCTATCCGAAATTCGTAGTATTAATAACAACATGAATAAATTCCATGCTATTAATACCCTCACTCGTATAAATAGTTCCCAAGGATCTCAACTAGAATAGAAGACATCTTACTTTACATCTATATATGTAAGAAAACACTATGCAGTAAATAAAAGATGTTATATATATCATAATATTATGATTCGATTACAAAATTCTCATAACGAAGTTCTTATTACAAGGTATTCATACGCATAAGAATATAATCTAATCTATGTGTAGGACGCCTTTATCTACTCCAGATGTTCCAGATTACCATCTAATAACTGCAAAGGAATAATTTGCAAGGGTGAGCTATGACATGCTCAAAGAAGTTGTATATTTATAACAATATAGGATTTGAAGAATTATAACAATTCAAATTTCGATCGATAGTTGTTACCATTTCGGATTTCTAATTCCAACTAGTTCGAATTTTTATCATTTCGTCACCACAAAGACTTAGAAATTTCGCTCGATATGAGATAGGGGATCACCCTATTCAACATCCTAGAGTATGCATATCACCCACAAAGGCTCAATTACACTTACAATTTATCACAATATATTCATCGACTACACTTTGCTTTCCCTTACGGATACTCAACTTCAAAGATAATGATCGTCTTTACCAAAACAATTTGGCTTTGACACAACAAAGCTTTATGCTCAATAAACAATATCATATGAATAAATAATTCATTTCTTAGTCATGCCGAACTATAGCAATAACTTTTCAATAATAGGTAATTCAACATAGTGTATTATATCAACAAAGATAAAGAAGATAGTAATCTTGTTCAAATGAATAAATAGGGTTGATAAATTTTGCATAAGTAATAAATTGGGTATAGAAGACTTGCTTCGAGCGTAGATCACTCAAGTTATACTATTCAACGCTATTAAGTACCCATGACGTTTCAAGAATATAAATCTAACACGTTAAGATTTGATAACAATACTCAAATAAAACATTTATTTAATACCGGTTAGATTTAATAGGGTTTGACTTTTAATACCTTTGATAAATGAACTAAATTTTATTTATAAAATTTGGTTATATTTTTAAATAATTTAATTATCCTTATAATATATTTTAGAAGGTTTAAAGTATTTTTAAAATATTTATTTATCCTTTAAATGATTTTTAAACCATTTATTTCTATTTATAAGTAATTTATATTTACTAAAATTTTATAAAAAAACATTATTTAATATTATTAAATAATTTATAATCATTTATTATGATTTTTATTTCAATAATAATATTTTTACATAATTATTTAGTATTTAAAAGTAATTATTCTAATTACTTTATTAATAAGTTAATTATAAATAATATCTAAATAAAATAAAATAATTATTACATTTTTGTAGAAATATCGTAAATAATTTATAATAATTTAATATAATTTTTAAAACTGCTTTTTATTAATTATTTCTAATTTTTTTATAATTTATTTCTAAAATTTAATTTCTTGTCTGTCATTAAAGCTCTACAAAGGATGTAAAGTGTCACCAGAGGTGTTCTTGAGTTTCAAGCATACCGCTGTTCGTGGTCGAGTGGCTAGTTTGACCATTAAATAACTTTGATTTTGGTAATGATTTTCTTTGCCAGATCAAGTATCGTGTCAGAAGACTCATGTAATAAGACAAGATCAAGCAATAAGCAGTTTTTTAATCTACATCTAACAAGAAATTATAAAGATTCAAAGTTATCGTCGTAGTCGTTTTTGGGTTTCGTAACCTGCAATAAAGGGTCAAGGCTTGGCCAACTCTGCTTTTGTGGCTCAATAACTTTGATTCTTGTATTAGATGTATGTTTTGTTTGTTGTAATATGTAGTTTATATACCGTAGGTACATATATATAACATTAATATGAACAAATCGTAATTCTAAGATCTCTATTTATGATGGTCAAAGTACAAATAATAACCGTTTTCGTTCTTCTTCTTCTTTTTTTCGAAAACCCAAAAATTCTTACATACGCTTTCATTAACTAGTTTTGACCAATAATTCCTAATCCTATGAGTTGTTTGTTCGATTGAAGATCATAGATATGTAGTATGTATACCAGAGTACTAATTTATAACAAAAAACATAAACAATTAACAATCGTAAGATGATTAAATGTGCTCACCAAAGTAGCTTGCTCAATCTGTTTCGAGCTTTCTCAAGCAACCCGTAAAACCAAATTTTCCGTGAACTACAACCCACTTTCGACCGCTTATATCTTGGAATCTATGGTTCATCCGAACTCGCTTTTTTTTCCGATTAAAGACCTACTTACAAAGCTACAAATATCAATCGATTAATGTACCAAAACATAAACACATATGAATCAAAAAGCCCCTCGATATTCTACCGTCGCACCATTTTTTTTCAAAATTCCTGCATTTCATAAAACGCTTAATTAAGGCATCTAGATGTTATGAAAACGTGTTCTACCACTCTAGCATACTTTCTAACATCCTAATACAATATTCTAAACATCTAAACAACAAATCTAACATAAGATCAAAGAGAAATTTATGAACTAGGGTTCAGACCTTTTCTTGAGAAATTTGTGATTCTAGCTTCGATCTTGTCATTGATAACACCTAGGCTTGATATGGTAGGTTTATAAGTGTATCTAGGCTTTGAGAATTCGTGGGTTTGCTCAGTCCTAAGGTTCCTATTTATAGAATTTTCCAACTTGGTTTTTTAGTCATTTTTTCACTTACTTGCCTCTATAAAGATCTGATATATGACTCTTCTGATGCTTGGGAGTTTGGAAGCATGTCATGTGATGTTTTGAAACTTGTAATGGTGACTCCCAACCTACTTGTGAGCTAGTTGATTAAGTTAGTAGCTTAATTAGGCTTAAATCTTCACTAATCTTGATTAGGGTTTTGTTTCTAATGATTAGAATGTTAAGTAATGTTAATTAGTACCTAATAGAAGTTTACTAACCATGATTAAGTGTTAACATAAGCTAATTAGAGTTAGATTAGCTAATTAGGGTTTAATTAATAAATTAGGTTAGGGTTTTGCTAATTAGGTTGGGGTTTTGCTAATTAGGGTTACTCACTAATCCTAACAAGCACGACAAAAAGCCGCTTTGTCGCAAGTAAAGCACGACAAAGCAACTTGTCAAAAAATAATTTTACCGAAAAGTCCGATTATGGAAAAAAAATTAAGCAAGACGAGGTGTCAAGCACGACGCTTTTTCTTGATAAAAATTTATTTGGTCAATTTTGTCAAACCAAGTATATAATAACACGTAACACATTCGTAATGTAGAAATTTTATTTTATATAACGGATTTATACATACGAGTCTTATTAGGGTTTTGGGTTTTTACATTCACCCCACTAATAAGAATTTTGTCCTCAAATTACAAAAGACATGTTAAGTAAAAGATGAGGATAATTCTCACGATTTTATCTTCAAGCTCCCATGTAGCTTCTTCAACGCTCGATTTCTCCATATTACTTTAACCGATGCTATCACTTTATTACGAAGGACTTGCTCTTTATAAAGTTCTTCTACATAAGAAAGATTTTCTTCCATTTGGATCTACCATAATTTATAACGTTTTTATAATCGTGTTTGTATGGTCGTAAAACTATACACATGAAACACATTATTATGAATATGGTTTAACTCAAGTGGTAGTGCTATTTCATAAGCAACTTCACCAATTCTTCTCAAAATTTCAAAAGGTCCAACGAACCCTGACTTAGTTTTCCTTCTTGCCAAAACGATCTTGCCCTTCCAAGGAGATACTTTCAAGAATACATGGCTTCCTACGCTAAAATTTCGTTGTCGATTTATGTGGATCAACAGATTTTCTTGGTCGATCTTGAGATGCTTGTAATCGCTTGACGATGATTCGATAGTTTTCAAATAGCTTTGTTGAATTATTTCAGTCCTAACATTTGTCTTTCCCCGACTTCATCCCAACACATAGCGCTTCTACATTTTCTTCCATATAAGGCTTCATAGGGTGGCATACCTATGCTAGCATGATAACTATTGTTGTAGGCAAATTCGACTAAAGGTAACTGGTCTTCCCAACTTCCTTTGAAGTCTATGACACATGTTCTGAACATATCCTCTAATGTTTGTATGGTTCTCTCACTATGTCCATCAGTTTGAGGATGATAAGCTGTACTTAGTTTTAACGGTGTTCCTAAATTTTTCTGAAGACTCTTCCAAAATTTTGAAGTAAAACATGGATCTCGGTCTGACACTATGGAAACAGGTACTCCATGCCTAGAGATAATTTCACGAATATATAATTTGGCAAGGTGATCTAGGTTATGAGTAATTTTAACGGGTAAAAAGAGAGCGGATTTAGTTAAACGGTCAACTATTACCCAAATGGCGTTATGGCCTTTTTGTGTAGTTGGAAGGCCCACTACAAAGTCCACGGTTATATGTTCCCACTTCCACTCAGGCATTGGTAAGGGTTGAAGTAAACCACTTGGCTTCTGATGTTCTGTCTTAACCCTTTGACATGTGAGACATTTACTTACCCATTCAACTATTTCCCTTTTCATATTCGACCACCAAAAATGTCGACTTAAATCTTTGAACATTTTAGTACTGCCAGGATGTATGGAAAATTTAGAATTATGTGCTTCATTCAAAATTTCATCTTTTAAAGCTTGATCTAACGGAATCCAGATTCTATTTTCATATCTTATTATTCCATCCGTATCTATTCGAAATTTATTATACTTATCATGTGTGGAATTAGATTTAAACTTCTGACACTCTTCATCCTTCTCTTGTATCTCTTTAATTTTATCGAGCAGAGATGAAACTCCTTCTAAAATATATAATTTTTGGGTAGAGGTAGTTGGACATTCCACCTCAATTTTTTTAACTTTTCAAAGTCTTTTATTAACCTATCATTGGTGGTAAATACATTCAATTTTTCTTGATTCTTTCTACGTAACGCATCAGCTACAACATTTGCTTTGCCGGGATGATATAAAATTTCACAGTCAAAATCCTTTATCGCCTCTAACCATCGCCTCTGCTCTTAAATTTAATTCTGCTGTGTAAAAATATATTTCAAACTTTTATGATCTGTATATATTTCACACTTTTTCCCGTATAAGTAATGTCTCCAAATTTTTAGAGCAAAAACTACTGCGGCTAACTCTAAATCATGAGTAGGATATCTCTTCTCATAATCATTGAGTTGTCGTGATGCATAAGCTATCACTTTTCCATGTTGCATCAACACACACCCTAATCCTCTGTGTGATGCGTCACTATATACTACAAGGCCTCCTCAGATCATCTGGTAAGGATAACACCGAGCCATGCTCACCGCTTCTTCAACTCTTGAAGCTTTCCTCACATTTATCTCGTCTGCACGTATTTCACCGCCTTTCGAGTTAAATTGGTTAATGGGTTGCTATTTTTGAAAATCTTTTATAAACCGCTTGGTAATAACCCGCTAAACCAAGAAAACTTCAGATTGTTTGAGTTGTTGGTTGTTCCCAGCCACAACCGCTTCGATCTTAGTTGGATCTACGATATTCCATCTTTGTCAATTACATGACCTAAAAATTGAACTCTCTTCAACTAGAATTCACAGTTGGAAAACTTTGCATAAAGTTGTTCCTTTCATAATATCTCCAATACGACTCTCAAGTGTTCAGTATACTCTTCCCGTGTTCTCGAGTATACCAGAATATCGTCGATAAACACTACAACAAATTTGTCCAAGCATGGTTTAAACACTCGATTCATTAAATCCATAAATGCTGCCGGTGCATTTGTTAATCCAAAAGACATTACAAGAAATTCATAATGTCCATAGAGTGTCCTAAACGCTGTCTTCGGCACATCCTCCTTTCTTACCTTTAATTGATGATAACCTGTCCTAAGGTCAATTTTTGAAAAATGTTCGGCCCCCTTTAATTGGTCAAACAAATCATCAATCCTTGGCAAAGGATATTTATTCTTAATAGTTAACTTATTTAACTCCCTATAATCTATACAAAGTCTCATAGTTCCATCCTTCTTCTTTACAAACAACACGGGTGCGCCCCAAGGTGAAACACTAGGTTGTATGTACTTTTTATCTAAGAGTTCCGGTAATTGAATAAGTAACTCTTTTAGTTCTATAGGTTCCATTCTATACGGTGCCTTAGAAACTGGAGCCGTTCCTGGTGCAAGATCAATGATAAACTCAATCTCCCTATCTGGAGGCAAACGTGGTAAATCATCTGGAAATACATCGAAATTCCTTAACTATAGGTATTTGATCTAGTTTTACCCTTCCCATTTAGTATCAACTATATAGGCCATATATCCTAAACAACCCTTTTAAAGTAATCTTTCTTTTTCAACTATAGTCAAACATCGAGATTGCTTAGTGAACAACTACCATCGAACATTACTTTTGACTTCAAGCGCCAAAAGGTTAATACATTTTGATGACAATCAATCATCAGCGTTATGATTAACTAACCAATCCATTCCTAGAATTACATCAAATTCTCCCAACTGAATTGGTATCAAATCTACCTTAAAATTATGTCCTTTTATTACCACACTACAGTGTCTATATATGGTCTTAACCGGAATTCTTTCATTATTAGCAATTTCTACACAAATTGGTTTGTCTAAATTTTCACAAGGCATATTCAAGTTTGTAGAGAAATTTCTAGACACAAATGAACAAGTAGCTCTAGAATCGAATAACACATATGCATTTAAAGTGTTGATAGGGATGATACCTGTCACTACGTCCTGTGAAGCAACAGCATCCCTCACCGACATATTAAATGTTCTCGCGGTAGGTCGATTCTGAACCCCAACTACAGCTACTGTCGATTTATTATTCTCTGGTATTCTAACCCCTTTTCCTCCTTGGTTTGTGGGACAGTTCTTAGAAAAATGATCCATTGAACCACAATTAAAACATTTATTTTTCTTTGGAAGAGGACACTGTAAAAGATAATGTCCTGACTGTCCATAATTAAAGCATTTGTTAAGAAGACACTCTCCTCTATGTTTCTTATTACATTTAGGACAAGGTTTAATATTATTATTACTAAAATTGTTATTAGTATTTCCTATCTTTTTCCCTGAATTGTTAGAAAAAGAATTATTCCATTTACGCTTGTTATTAAACCCACCTGACTGGGTTCTGTCTTACTTTTCCCCTTCTCATTCTGAAACTTTTTGTCCTGATGAAACTTGGCGAGATTTTCATTTTCACCTTCAATTATAGTGGCCTTCTCTAGTATTTCAGAGAAAGTTTTGATTTGAAGCACTGATAATTTACTCCTAATCTGAGGTTTTAAACCTTCTTGGTACCTACGAGTCTTTCTAAGTTCAGTAGTCACTTGATGAGGATCAAACCTGGATAGTTCATTAAACTTAGCTATATACTGGGTTACAGTAAGATCTCCTTGTTTTAAGTCCAGAAATTTTATTTCCATTCGGTCTTTCAGGGATTGGGAAAAATAATTTTCAAAGAATAACTCTTTAAATCTATCCCAAGGAACAATCTCAGTTTCTACTCGACCTTTGGTTGATTCCCACCAATAATTAGCTTCACCTTTCAAGAAGAAAGTTGTAAAAGTTGTCTTTTGGTTATTACTAACATTGGTTACTAGGAAGAATTTTTCTATCTCAGAAATCCAAATCTGTGCATCTACAGGTTCTAATGTACCTTTAAATTCATGTGGTCCAACTAATTTAAAGTCTTTAAAGGATGTATTTTGGTTTACATGTCTGTTTATTACTCCTAACATCATATCTACTAACTGTTTAGTTGGATTATCCTCATTATTCATTTCTCTTTGGGGTCTTCTGGTTGGTGGCATGATTCTATAAAACAACAACAAAGATTCACATAAGATTCTTAGATAACCAAAACATAATGTTTATTTATAACTCACAGTCTTACAACAACTTTAAACGTACTAGTATATTAAATAGTACTTTTCACAATACAAACTTTGAATGCTTCTTTATTGTACTAATATAAAGCATCCAACCTCCTATGCTACTCTCTAGAATTCATTGATATCATCAAAAGAATCCTGGATCATGTGACAAACCACAGATCGATCTATAAGATAAGAAGTTTTCTTCTCCTCTACTGGATATCGAGTTACACGATGCTGCAAATCATTAAAAGTATCTCGAACTCGCAGAGATGTTTTAAGAAGTCTTGACTGAATTTCCCTCCTGCTCCTATGTGCATGGTGCAGTTGTACTTTCAGTTGATGACTATGACTCCTTTCATCCATTAGCATACACTCATTAAATCGCCTAAACTTCATCTTATTGTTCTCACATTACATTGTGTCTCAGAGTGATGATATTGCCTCATCATGCTCATCTATTCTCATTAATTGTCCAGCCACTGGATCTTCTTCTTCTTCTTCTTCAACATCAAGCAGTTGTGAAGCAATTCTTCTTCTTCTGCATCACTAGCTATAAAAGACTCTATTTGCGGTGGATTAATCACTCTTTCTTCAGCATTGGAGTTGGCCATCTATAAAAGAAAATTCCATAAATACTGGTATAAAGCTTTACACAACATAATAATTTTAATGTTATGTTTTATATGTCTTTTAATTTATTTTTTTTACGGACTCGAAGACTATATACTAAGAAAACTCTTCCTTATATCTATAGCCTTAACAACTTTGATACCAAAATTGTAACATCCCCATACCTATACTCCTGTGGTATCCGGTATGGTGTTTACAGAGAATTAACATAATGCATTTAAATCTATACACCCATGGTATCTGATTAAAATATTACATTAGATAGAGGGACTATCGATATAATTCCCATAGATTCAAGATTCACAAAGATCCCATAACAATGGTAATTTCCCAAGAGAAATATTATCGTGTTTGGATACCTCACCAATATATGAACTCATATCTGTGACTAGAGTCTATCTATCCGAAATTCAGAGTATCAGTAATAACATGAACATTCCATATTACCAATACCCTCACCCAGATGTATAGTCTATGTCATGCGATTATATACTATCGTATCGATAGTAACCATCTATCTGAAATTCAGAGTATTAATAACAACATGAACAGTCCATGCTATTAATACCCTCACTCAGATAAATAGTTCCCAAGGATCTCAACTAGAATAGAAGACATCTTACTTTACATCTATATATGTAAGATAACACGGTTACGGAAATAAAAGATGTTATATATATCATAATATTATGATTCGATTACAAAATTCTCATATCGAGTTCTTATTACAAGGTATTCATACAGACAAGAATACAATCTAATCTATGAAGGGACGCTTCCCTTTATCTACTCCAGACGTTCCAGGATTACGATCTAATACTGCAAAGGGAATAATTTGCAAGAGTGAGCTATGACATGCTCAGCAAGTTGTATATTTATAACAATATAGGATTTGAAGAATTATAACAATTCAAATTTCGACTGATAGTTGTTACCATTTCTGGATTTCTAATTCCAACTAGTTCTGGAATTTTTATCATTTCTGTCAGTCACAAAGACTTAGAAATTCTGTTCAGATGTGAGATAGGGGATCAGCCTATTCAACATCCTAGGAGTATGCATATCACCTACAGTGCTCAATTACACTTATAATTTCATCATCAATATATTCATTGACTACACTTTGCTCCTTACGGGATACTCAACTTCAAAGATATCGATTGCTTTACCAAAACAATTTGGCTTGACACAACAGTTTTATGCTCAATAAACAATATCATATGAATAAATAATTCATTTCTTAGTCATGCTTTGGAACTATAGCAATAACTTTTCAATAATAGGTAATTCAACATGTGTATTATATCAACAAAGATAGCAAGATAGAATCTTGTTTAGCGAATAAACAGGTTTGATAAATTTTGCATAAGTAATAAATTAGGTATAGAAGACTTGCACTTGAGCGTAAATCACTCGAGTTATACTATTCAACGCTATTAAGTACCATGACGTTCAAGAATATAAAGCTAACACGTTAAGATTGATAACAATACTCAAATAAAACATTTATTTAATACTAATTTGTTAGATTTAATAGGGTTTGACCTTTAATACCTTTGATAAATGAACTAAATTTTATTTATAAAATTTGGTTATATTTTAAATAATTTAATTATCCTTATAATATATTTTAGAAGGTTTAAAGTATTTTTAAAATATTTATTTATCCTTTAAATGATTTTTAAACCATTTATTTCTATTTATAAGTAATTTATATTTACTAAAATTTTAAAAAAAAACATTATTTAATATTATTAAATAATTTATAATCATTTATTATGATTTTATTTCAATAATAATATTTTTACATAATTATTTAGTATTTAAAAGTAATTATTCTAATTACTTTATTAATAAGTTAATTATAAATAATATCTAAATAAAATAAAATAATTATTACATTTTTGTAGAAATATCAAAAATAATTTATAGTAATTTAATATAATTTTTAAAACCTGCTTTTTATCAATTATTTCTATTTTTTATAATTTACTTATAAAAATTTAATTTTTTAATCCGTCATTAAAGCTTTCTGATGTGGATGTAAAGTGTCATTGTGAGGTGTTCTTGAGTTTCAAGTACCGTGCTGCTCGTGGTCGAGTGGCTAGTTTGACCATAAAATAACTCGGTTTTGGTAATAATTTTCGGTCAGAGTAAATATTGGTGTTGTAGTACTCATGTAATAATACAAGATAAAGCAATAAGCAGGCTTTAATCTACATCTAATGTAAGACCCCGAAATTTTTTTAAATAAAAAGGAATTTCCTTTATTTATTATTTTGAAATAGTAAGGGTGGATTTGATTAATGTGGTTAGTTATGGGTAAAATGCGCAAATTTTACGAAATAAGCAAGTGGTTATAAAATATTCATTGTTGTCGGGGAATATATTCGTTTGGTCGTGGAATATTCGCATGCTTTGGGAATATTCGAATACGACAACAGCCCATGTGGGGCCCCATATTGTAAAAGCGATTGGAGGAAGAAAAAGACAAATATAAGTTGTTTAAAAATACTACAGCGTAGTTATTCTGAATTATCTACCGTTGGAATACCCGATGGTTAAAACACAGTAATATACGTTGTTGCGATAAGAAGACACTGGTATTGCATCAATTATTGATTCTTACGTAAGAAGGCATTCCTCAATAATTGTTACAAAGAATTATTCTTTCATTCGATTTTTTATTTTATTGATTCAATAATTGCGCATTGATATTTTATATTATTGTTGTTTCAATAATTGTCACTACACAAAGATTTTTTCATTATCGAAGCAATAATTCATATTATCCTAATAATATTATTAGATAACATTATTGGCAATGTCTAGAAAGTTCTGTCTAAGGAGAGGTTTGGTCACCTAATTGTGCGCCAAGAAGAGAAATTCTTATTGGAAAGACCCTCTTTCACAGGAACTACCGTTGCAAGATCTTGTGATTCTCAGAATATTATTTGTGAATAATTAATTATTGATTTATATGATGAGGAAAATATTGATTTTATGTGGATATAGATGGAGAAAATTTTAATGTGACAATTGTTGAAAATTGAAATTTTATCTTTTTACGATAAAATAATTCATTTAAATATATATATTATTATATTTTAATAATATAATAATGGTGATATTTTTACAACGAATGTGAGATATATGAGTATACGAGGAGGAAGGGTATTTTATTGCAATAAATGTTTAAAACATGTTAAACATGCTCATGGGACCCCATTTATTGATTTGAAATTTGATTATAAACAGTAAAATCGCCTTCTGCTTGTGGATTTCGTCAATTTACATTTAGAATTTGGAAAAACTTTCTTTCTCGCAAAGTTGTAGAAATTGAATTTCCTATACAAACTCTCATGAGATTCAATTTTCCGATAAAAGGGCTATTTATTATGAATTATTGAAGTTCCTGAGTTCAAATAATTGATTTTTGGAAATTAAAATTATTTTATAAAAGAAAAACGTTTTTTTACTTGTTCTAGAAGGGAGCATGTGGAAATGCTTTGAAATTGAAATCTAGAATGAGTCGTAGAAGATTTTATATATATATATATATATATATATATATATATATATATATATATATATATATATATATATAATATTATATTAAATTTTCTACTTTGGTGTTCTAAGCATTTTCTATAAATAGGTGCTTAGGTTAGAATTGAAAATCACACCGTAAATCAAGTTTTCTCTCTATATTATCGAGTTTATTCTTGTGAGTATTTTGAGTATACTTTGAGTATTGCTATATACTGGTGCAAGTTCAAGTCATAGCCTATATCCTGTTTCAATTAAAGTACTTGCATTTTCGAGGTAAGGGATATTATTTTTAAAAAATGATATTATTTCTTCAATATCATTATGCCAAAATATTGGTTGAAACTTTTTATCAAATTTGGAACTTTTTCATGCTCTGGGTTACTTATTCATGAGTTACTATTCACGAAGTTACTATTCATGAGTTACTATTCACGAGTTACTTATTCATGAGTACTATTCACGGCGCGTGAAGATGTTTTTTTTTGTGAAATTTCTATCTTTTGGTGTTTGAGTTCTGCTCACGATAATGTCACACTATTCACGATATCTGAAACTATTCTGAATATTTACACTATTCATCGAAAAAATGAAATTTCTTTTTTCGTCCAAAATATCTATTCGGATACTAGCTTTGATTGTATCCATGTTTTGATCATTCTTGAATTTTACACCACTATGATTATTTTGAGGTATTTTTGGATATGGATAAAACAAAGTACGAAATCTTTAATCCTTAATCCTTGTCATTTTGTTTCAATTGGATTCGTTATTTAAAAATATTTTTTCATCATCCTCGGTCTTAAATGATGATATTATTGAATATCTTTGGCCCAGAGTAAAAGATGAATGATTTATGATGAATATCTTTGGCCCAGTAGTGCAAAGATGAATGATTTCGATGAATATCTTTGGCCCGTAGTGCAAAGATGAACAGTGTTTAGATGAACATGACCAATCGATGAATATCTTTGGCACCGTAGTGCAAAGATGAATATTTGGTTCGGATATATATTGATTGATGTTACAGGGATAAAAGATAGACGATGAACTTTAAAATTCATACATAGAAGATAGTAGTTTGCATTCTCTACTTAACTCTTCTAATGAATTATTATTTCATTGCGAATATTGATTTAAAACTTGTTGTCTATTGTATTCTATTAGATTTTTCCTATTGAAGACTAACGATAATTTTGTTGTATATTATCTTAGTCATAATATTCTTTCTTCGGGCTAGTTGAGCTCACCCTTTTCCTTTTAGTTCCATTTTTCTTCTCGTGAGGCGAAATGTAAGCGATTACTAGTTGGGTATGGAATGAAGGTTCTAGAGAGAGTTGTTTAGTCGTCCTCACCATTTTTGTAAAATAATGTATCAATAATTATGATGGGGATTTATTTATGCGTGGATATTGTCTAGATGGCAATATCTCGTATTTAAACTCACAGCTTTATATGTTGTAATAATAAAGTTGTAGTTATTTCTGTACCATATATTTGGCGACTCAGAATGGGTTGGATGGAATGGACCTATTTTGGGGGCGTCACATCTAACAAGAAATTATAAAGATTCAAAGTTACTGTCAGAGTTGTTCTTGGGTTTCTGGGTAACCTGCAATAAAGGGTCAAGGCCAGTTAACGGCTTTTGTGGCTTGAATAACTTTGATTGATTGTATTAGATGTATGTTTTGTTTGTTGTAACATGTAGTCTATATACCAGAGTACATATATATAACATTAATATGAACAAATCGTAATTCTAAGATCTCTATTTATGATGGTTAAAGTACAATTAATAAATTTGTTCTTCGTGTTCTTCGCTTTTGGAAAACCCGAAAAATTCATTATGCTTCTGGCCAACTAGTTTTGACCAATAATTCCGGTAATCCTATGAGTTGTTTGTTCGATTGAAGATTATAGATATGTAGTATGTATACCAGAGTACTAATTTATAACAAAAACATAAACAATTAACAATAAGAAGATGATTAAACAGGTCGGTCAAAGTAGTTGGTTTAGCTGTTCTTGAGCTTTCTGGGCAACCCAAAAAACAAGCTTCCGTGAACGGTCAACCCACTTTGACTGCTTATAGCTTGGATTCTATGGTTCATCTGAACCTGTTTTCTTTTCCAGATTAAAGACCTACTTACAGGCTACAAATATCAATCGATTAACAGACCAAAACATAAAAACATATGAATCGAAAAGCCCTGACATTCGGCTGTCAGACCATTTTTTTCAAAATTCCCAGATTTCATAAAACGCTTAATTAAGGCATCTAGATGTTATGAAAACATGTTCTACCACTCTAGCATACTTTCTAACATCCTAATACAATATTCTAAACATCTAAACAAGAAATCTAACATAAGATCAAAGAGAAATTTATGAACTAGGGTTTGCACCTTTTCTTGAGAAATTTGTGATTCTAGCTTCGATCTTGTTCATTGATAACACCTAAGCTTGATATGGTAGGTTTATAAGTGTATCTAGGCTTTGAGAATTCATGGGTTTGCTCAGCCCTAAGGTTCCTATTTATAGAATTTTCCAACTTGGCTTTTTAGTCATTTTTTCACCTACTTGCCTCTATAAAGATCTGATCTATGACTCTTTTCATGCTTGGGAGTTTTGAAGCATGTCATGTGATGTTTTGAAACTTGTAATGGTGACTCCCAACCTACTTGTGAGCTAGTTGATTAAGTTATTAGCATAATTAGGCTTAAATCTTCATTAATATTTATTAGGGTTTTGTTTCTAATGATTAGGAATGTTAAGTAATGTTAATTAGTACCTAATAGAAGTTTATTAACCATGATTAAGTGTTTACATAAGCTAATTAGAGTTAGATTAGCTAATTAGGGTTTAATTAATAAATTAGGTTAGGGTTTTGCTAATTAGGGTTACGGTTTTGCTAATTAGGGTTACTCACTAATCCTAACAAGCACGACAAAGAGTTTTGTCAGTGTAAGCACGACAAAGCAACTTGTCAAAATAATTTTACCGAAAAGTCCGATTATCGAAAAAAAAATTAAGCACGAGGTGTCAAGCACGACGTTTTTCAGATAAAAACTTATTTGGTCAATTTTGTCAAACCAAGTATATAATAACACGTAACACATTCAAAACAGAGAAATTTTATTTTATATAACGGGATTTATACATACGAGTCTTATTAGGGTTTTGGGTTTTTACAGTGATTATGTGGTAATGTGCCTAGGAGAAGTTTGACTGTAGAATACAGTGTTACGTGTTAAAAATGATTGTGCTAATTGTGAGACCGACATTGTGGATTATAGGTCTTACGAACGCATTTAATTATATTGTGTAGCTGTAATCAACGCAGAAGGTAAGTTTCCTAACTCAACCTTGAGTTATATTCATTCAAATATTATAATGGTTAATTATTTCTAATTATACCATGTCCATGGAATTTATTGTTGATTATTCGCAGTTAGTGCATGGTTAATAATTCAAATTGAATTACTGACTCGGAGAATATAAAATTGTAGAATAAGCATTGTTGGATATTCATATTCGTAGAAGATAGAATTAATGATCTGAGATAATTCTTGTTTTTTGTCAAATTATGTTGAGAAATGTCTTAGCTAATTATTCTGGCTAGACGCATATTTGTTAGAACATGATAAATTCGAGAAGAGAATTCAATTGTTATTGATAGATCGATGCCAATTTTTTCGGCTAGATCGATAAGTAAATAGAATTTGAAATCACAGTATTTCGTTGTTAAATCAAAATCTTGATTCTGAGATTGAGAAGAACAACCTTTTATATAAAGGGATCAAAATTTTTAAGTCGTATATCGACCATTGCGCGCGACCTAAGTATTATGCATAATATCGGGCACATGGAGTTGGTCGGCTCTAAGTACTTGCAGAGGGGTATGATTTAATCTTTATGGTTATCTGATACTCCTGCGTATGTATCAAAGTAAATCTTTTATAGATGCCTTGAGAAAGTAGAAGTTCAAGATCCAATGGATCGCTTAGCATAAATCTGGAAAACATTTCACTTTGTTATTTCGTAGAATTAATTCTTGATTATTCATTGAATATCGTAGAAAACCTTGAAAGCGTTGTACTCTTTCATTATCAGATTATTGTTGCGGAGAATGTTAGAAGACTTGATATTGATTTTTTATATCTTTATTGTTTGTCTTAACTTGCAGGGAAAACTTCTTGCTCACCCTTGCTATAAATAAAACTTTTCAGCTAATGACGAAGTTGTAGAAGGTGCTGCGAAGAAGAACAATGGAAAAGGCATAGTTATAAATTAGTTATGATGAACAATATTATTATGCTGTATTGTATTGTAAACCCTTTTTTGTATATCTAAGGGGTATTTCTGTAATGTTAAGGTTAGTGGACCTGGGACTTATGTATTAACAACTTATGTTAATGAGTTTTGTATTCCTATTTATATTTAAATGGGTAGTTAGATGTTATTATATTGTGGATCGTGAACACCAAACCCTGGAGTCGTAACTTTCGATTTGGGGTGTCACGGTGTTAGTATCAGAAATAGAGGACCAAGGTGTCACCAGTTAGTAGAGAAGAGCCGAGGTTATAAACTTTAAGTGGGGTGGGGAAAACCCTAGGATTATAACCATAATCGATAGAAAACTCATTTAGAGTTCTAAGTGGGAGATTTCAGAAGTGCATCAATAATGAGATAAGTGGACACATAGTGTGAAAAGTTTGTACTGGTGAAGTACTAATCAAGTTATTTAAACCGATTGTAGGATGTCCGGAGAAGGTGAAACGAGTGCAAAGATGTTAGCAAATTGCTTGCACCAAAGCTTAGAAAGCCGAGGTGCCAACGCAGCGAAATCAATTGAGAAGGTGGAAGAAGATGAGCCCATGGTTAATCTCTGGAGTGATCATGATGATTATCCCGAGATGTATCTGAGTGGAGATGAGGAGGCAAAGTCTGAGCCAGCTAAGGTGGAGTTAAAGAATAAGACTAAAGCTGAAGAACAAGATCAACTATCGACAGAAGTTCAAGAACTCCGGAGTAAGTATTTCTCTTGGAGGAATTGTGGAAGACGGAGCGAGCGTTACACGAAATGACTGAAGAGCGGAATGAGCTCAAGGCGCAGGTGGAACGAATGAAAACTGAAGGTGGTGGATCGTCTGAAGGGACAATTAAGCAGCAGAAAGACAAGAAAAAGAAAAAGAGGCACAATGATAACCCTAATTCTGAAAAGTCAAGCCCAAACAAGAAGCAAGCCTGTAGCAAGTGTGGGAAGAGTCATGCGGGAGAATGCATGATGTGGAAAAACGTGTGCTTCAACTGTAAGCAGGAAGGACATATTTCTCTTCATTGGCCTAAGCCAAATTTGAGGAAGTGTTTTTAATGTGGGCAGACGGGTCACGTATTCAATAAGTGTCCCATCAAGAAGAAGACTGGTGAAGGGAGTGGTCGGTAGATAACCTAGATATATGTGATAGTATCTTTTGGGTAGAAGTTTATGATATTAAGTGTTGTAATATCGAGAATGATGTTTAAGCATATGTAAATATAAATATGTTTGTATGAAAGAAATCTTTATCTTCTATATGAATATAAGATTAAGAGTAATTTGTGTGTTCTTAGAACTCATACTTATGGTAAGTTAATGACTCATAATTATATGAAATATTTTGAACCCCTCGGCGAATGGACGCAAAAGGTCTGACTGGGATAAGTTCATACACTCATATAATTGGGGCAAGTTCCTGAACTCATAAGTGTGAAAAGTTTGACGAACTGGTAATAATTATGTGTGAATAGAGAATTGCAACTTTTTGTATAAAGTTGTGTTAATAATCCTGATATGATTTAAAAAGGGATAGTAATATGTGTTAAGTACTAAATGTGTTATGAACTATTTGAATAAATATTCGTTTATATATGAGAATTATATGTTGAATTCTTATTGTGTTAAGAATTTGTGTATAGAAAGAGAAGTAATGTAAGATTTTTATTTAAATCAGATCATGCCGCCTAGACGACAGAATCGAAATCAAAGAGAAGACCAGTCGGTAAATAATGAAGGAGGTCAAGCTGACCCGATGCAAAACATTGCAAATATGATAGCCGAAGCTATGAAAAATAGAGCTCCAGCTGCAAGAGGAAGAGCGAGGAATCAGCCAGCCGACAGATTGGCTAACTTCAAAGGTTTTTAAGCGGTAGGACCGCCTGAATTCAAAGGAACCACAGATCCGATTAAAGCCCAAACTTGGGTGAATGAGATGGAGAAAGCATTCGCTATCATTCTTGAAGTGGCGTAAGAAGCGAAGACAACTTTTGTAACTTATCTGATGAAGGGAGAAGCTAATTACTGGTGGGAGACGAACCAAGCGAGAGCTGGTACAGAGGTGGTGTTGTGGACAAGATTCAAGGAGTTGTTCTTTGAGAACTACTTCTCACCGAGTATGCAATCCAGGATGAAAGTTAAATTTCTAGAATTGAAGCAGGAGAACATGTCGGTAACAGAATACGCTGCCAAATTCAACGAGTTGGCAAGATTTGCACCTCATCAGGTGGACACAAAAGCGAGAAAGGCGAGAAGATTTGAGAACGGACTGAAGCCGGGGATATTCAACAAAGTAGATGTGTTGCAGATTAACACGTTCGCGGCTTTGATGGAGAAAGCATTAATTGCTGAAGGAGGGAGCGAAGCTGCATCTCGATTCCATCAGGAGAAGAAGAAGAAGAGCAATGACGGAGGAAGCAGGGGTGGTAGCATTCCAAATAAAAGGAAATGGAATGAGAATACCCAGTCGGGTAATAAGACAGAAGATAATAGGAAAGGAAGGGAGCCGTGTGCGAATTGTGGGAAGAACCATGCTGGAGTTTGCCTGAAAAGGAAGGGAGTTTTCTATAACTGCGGACAAGAGGGGCATATGTCACCCAATTGTCCCAGTCCAAAGAAGATACAAGGTTACTTTGCATGTGGATCGACTGATCATCTGGTACGAAACTGTCCAAAGAGGAATACGGAGAAGGAAAGTGGCAACAAGGGACCCAGTGGCGGAACCTTGGCAATTCGAGGACCTGCACAGCCAGGAAGACCAACAGCCCGTACATTCAACATGATGGCGCAGGATGCAGTGGCTACACGGGAGGTGGTAGCAGGTAACAATTTCGCTTAATACTTAGTTTTACGCGAGTAATATTGAGTTAGAAAATTACTGTGCACTGTTTTCTTTTATAGATTAAAGTCACAGGTTAGAATTTGAAACACCAATGAATATTGTGTTGATAAAAATGAATTGATGATACAACTTTAAAAGATTGTTGAGAATAAGAAAGCGGTGATTCCGAGGACGGAATCCTTTTAAGGAGGGGTGAATGTGATAACCTGAGATTTTGAATAATCAAAATTTACGAATAATTTTTTATTTATTTAATATTAATATTAATTATCAATTTTGTGACAAGTATCTGTGATACGAGTCTCGAGAAAGTCAATTTGTGTATTGACTAATAAATTAGAGTAGAGTTGTGCTTAACGGAGAATAGAAACCCTAACCCTAATTTTTGGAACGGAATTCGATATAAAATATAATTAAAATAATTATATTGATGAGTGTGTGTTTGTACTGTATGATATTATTGATCAATGATTGATCGGGTAGGGTACAATATTAGTAAACCCTAGTAAGGGATTAGAAACGCTAATCTCAAGATTTGAAACCCTAACGCGTAGTTAGAAACCCTAATCGAAAGTCACGAAACCCTAATTAGGAAACCCTAATCCTAATTAGTAAGACCTAAAGTGATTAGTAAACTTTAATGTGATTAGTAACCTATAATATAATTAGGAAACACTAATTATATTTTTGAAATCTTGATTTTCTAATTTTAAAATCCTAATTTAGAAAATCCTAGAAGTTAAGGGTGTAAAACCTAAGGGTTAGAACCTTAGGGTTAAACCCTAAAGGTGAAATCCTAAGGGTTTGGACAATTACCAAGATGCCATTAAAATTACATGTACAAAGTCCAAATTACCATTTTACTTAGATTTTAGTTAAAAGATTTGCAAGCTCTAGTGAGTCATCACTTTGTATAAGACCATGTGCTTAAATTCAATACCAAATCTGATCCAAAATGCCACCTAGCAAGTATGGATTCATTGCATCTAAGATATAAATGATTTAGGAGAGGGAAAGTTCACAAAATAAGCCCATTAGCTATCTAACACCAATCGACTATTTCTCTCACCTAAACCCACGAAATCCCTAAGTGATTCAGTCACTAATCAAGCCTGTAGATCATCAAGTTCAGTTTAGGAAGATCAAGATCAAGATTTGGACAAGAGAGGTATAAACCCAAACTCAACTTTGATCTTGTATGCAAAGAAAGATTTTGTGTTTATGTGTTTAGATTTATGTTAGAAGTTGTTTTTAGATGATCTATGATGATCCATCATAGATCCATAGTATCAAAGTTGGTAAAAAAATCGATGTTTTTAAAAACTGCTCAAGAACAGTCAAAATCGTCTGACAAGCTAATGTTGTCAGTGGCTGTAGATCTTTGTGTATTTATGATTTTTGTTGTTTGATGTTTTGGATCCGTAGTCTGGTAGTAGGTCTTTGTTCTTCAATTGAAATAACAGTTATATGATGTATAGATTTCATTTTATTCATGGTCAAACATCGTTGATCGAGCTTGACTGGCTGAAAATCTGGACAACCCAGAAAGTTTAAAACTGTGTCTGACAAGTATTTGGAAGGCCCAGATCTGGTCGTTATGATGTTATTTGCTAATGTTGTTGTAATATACTTGTAGACTATTGTCTAGAGTATAGATCTATGCCTTCAGATCCTTTAAAACATCATCAGATCGAACAGAGTAAATGGTCAAACTAGGCCTGTCGATCATGGTTGCAGTTTCTGGAAAACCCAGAATCCGGAAGAACACAATTTCTGACAATGTTTGACCATATTAAATATGGCGCTTTTGATGTATTTGAACTGAGTTAGTGTTATGCTATTGTTCCTTGTAATGTGTAGTACCGTTTTGAATCAATAACACGCCCATAAGATGATCAGAACCTTGATCAAATCGTGAATTAAAGTGTCTAGTCAACACTGTCTGGGTTACCCAGAAAACCCAAATTTCGTCTGACAGAATGTTTAAGAGATTAGATCGTTTTGTTGTTTTGTTGTATGACAAATATGATGCTTGGATGTTGTAGTGTTACATAAACACTACACAATCACGGTTCAGGATAGCCCAGAAACGCATTACATAGAGAATCATTAGTGGTCAAACGATGACCCTTAAACACGAAGTTGTCAGTGTTCTTGAGGCTCAAGAACACCAACAGCGACGCTTTGTGTCGCTAAAGGCCTATAGCGACGGTTATAATATTTTTATTTTCTGAATATTCCATAAATTATTTAAAAATAGAAATAAATTCTAAAAATTACTAAAAATGGTTTTAAAAATCATTTTAAATTCTGAAAAATAACTTTTAATTATTTGGGGATGCTTTTATTAATATTTATAATTATTTGGATATTTATGATGTTTAATTTATTTAATTAGAATATTAAATAAATTAGAGAAAAATGATTTAATATTATGAAAAATAATTTTAAATAAGAATAATGTATTTAAAAATATTTTGAGTTATAAAATGTGACTTTTAATATTTTTAGAGAATTTTCATTAATAATTTAATATTAATGATATTAGACTTGTTTAGTTATTAAATTAAATAAATAAGATAAAAATGATTTTATTGATATAAAAATCATTTTAAATAAGAATAAAATGTTAGAAAATATTTTAAATTATAAAATATAATTTTCAATATTTTTGAGAATTCTCATTAATAAATTAATTTTAATGATATTAGATTTATTTAATTATGATATTAAATAAATGAATTAAAAATGATTTTATTGATTTAGAAATCATTTAAAATGAATGAATTAAAAATATTTTAAGTGATAATTAATTACTTTTAATATTTGGATAATAATTTCATTAATATTTAGATATTAATGGTGATGATTTAAAAATGATTTTTAATTATTTTAAACATCATTTAAGTAGAATATTGTTGATTTAAAATAATTTAAGTTATTAATAATAACTTTAATATTTTGACAAGGATGTTATTAATATTTTTATAAAATTAAATATTAATAATGATAAGATTATTTGATAATTAAATCATTTAAAAATGATTTAAGTGTTTGAAAAATTATTATAAATTATAATAATTGTTTATAAATTATTAAAAGCTTCCGAAAAATATTATAAACGATATTTGACTTATCTAAAATAATATTGAAGCTTAGAGACCAAGTTTAATTGACAATCAATGTGTTAATTGTTGGATAGGGTGACCAGAACACCGAGAAGGGACCAAAGTCCAACCAGACCGAAATAGTTAGACTAGATAAGTGTTTATATAGGTTATAAACACTGATGTGATTATGTGGTAATGTGCCTAGGGGAAGTTTGACTGTAGAATACAGTGTTACGTGTTATAAATGATTGTGCTAATTGTGAGACCGACATTGTGGATTATAGGTCTTACGAACGCAGTTAATTATATTGTGTAGCTATAATCAATGCGGAAGGCAAGTTTCCTAACTCAACCTTGAGTTATATTCATTCAATTATTATAATCGTTAATTATTGCTAATTATACCATGTCCAGGGATTTATTGTTGATTATTCGCAGTTAGTGCATGGTCAATAATTCAAATTGAATTACTGATTCGGAGAATATACAATTGTAGAATAACTGTTGTTGGATATTCATATTCGTAGAAGATAGAATTGACAGTACAGATAATTCTTATTTATTGTCAAATTATGTTGAGAAATGTCTTAGCTAATTATTGTGCCTAGACGCACATTTGTTAGAACTTGATAAATTCTAGAAGAGAATTCAATTGTTGTTGATAGATCGATCCCAATTTTTTCGGCTAGATCGATAAGTAAATAGAATTTGAAATCACAGTATTTCGTTGTTAAATCAAAATCTTGATTCTGAGACTGAGAAGAACAACCTTTTATATAAAGGGATCAAAATTTTTAAGTCGTATATCGACCATTGCGCGCGACCTAAGTATTATGCATAATATCGGGCACATGGAGTTGGTCGGCTCTAAGTACTTGCAGAGGGGTATGATTTAATCTTTATGGTTATCTGATACTCCTGCGTATGTATCAAAGTAAATCTTTTATAGATACCCGAGAAAGTAGAAGTTCAAGATCCAATGGATCGCTCAGCATAAATCTGGAAAACATTTCACTTTGTTATTTCGTAGAATTAATTCTTGATTATTCATTGAATATCGTAGAAAACCTTGAAAGCGTTGTACTCTTTCATTATCAGATTATTGTTGCGGAGAATGTTAGAAGACTTGATATTGATTTTTTATATCTTTATTGTTTGTCTTAACTTGCAGGGAAAACTTCTTGCTCACCCTTGCTATAAATAAAACTTTTCAGCTAGGGACGAAGTTGTAGAAGGTGCTGCGAAGAAGAACAATGGAAAAGGCATAGTTATAAATTAGTTATGATGAACAATATTATTATGCTGTATTGTATTGTAAACCCTTTTTTGTATATCTAAGGGGTATTTCTGTAATGTTAAGGTTAGTGGACCTGGGACTTATGTATTAACAACTTATGTTAATGAGTTTTGTATTCCTATTTATATTTAAATGGGTAGTTAGATGTTATTATATTGTGGATCGTGAACACCAAACTCGGAGTCGGTAACTTTCAGTTTGGGGTGTCACGAGTTAATATCGAGTGTAGTGACCAAGGTGTCATCAGTTAGTAGAAGAGCCGTAGGTTATAAACTTTAAGTGGGGTGGGGGAAAAACCCTAGGATTATAACCATAATCGATAGAGAAAACTCATTTAGAGTTCTAAGTGGGAGATTGCCGAAGTGCATCAATAATGAGATAAGTAGACACATAGTGTGAAAAGTTTGTACTGGTGAAGTACTAATCAAGTTATTTAAACTGATTGTAGGATGTCTGGAGAAGGTGAAACGAGTGCAAAGATGCTAGCAGCTGTTGCACCAGTGCTAGAAGCCGAGGTGCCAACGCAAAGCGAATCAATTGAGAAGGTGGAAGAAGATGAGCCCATGGTTAATCTCGGGAGTGATCATGATGATTATCCCGAGATGTATCTGAGTGGAGATGAGGAGGCAAAGTCTGAGCCAGCTAAGGTGGAGTTAAAGAATAAGACTAAAGCTGAAGAACAAGATCAACTATCGACAGAAGTTCAAGAACTCCGGAGTAAGTATTTCTCTTGGAGGAATTATGGAAGATGGAGCGAGCGTTACACGAAATGACTGAAGAGCGGAATGAGCTCAAGGCGCAAGTGGAACGAATGAAAACTGAAGGTGGTGGATCGTCTGAAGGGACAATTAAGCAGCAGAAAGACAAGAAAAAGAAAAGGAGGCACAATGATAACCCTAATTCTGAAAAGTCAAGCCCAAACAAGAAGCAAGCCTGTAGCAAGTGTGGGAAGAGTCACGCGGGAGAATGCATGATGTGGAAAAACGTGTGCTTCAACTGTAAGCAGGAAGGACATATTTCTCTTCATTGTCCTAAGCCAAATTTGAGGAAGTGTTTTTAATGTGGGCAGACGGGTCACGGATTCAATAAGTGTCCCATCAAGAAGAAGACTGGTGAAGGGAGTGGTCGGTAGATAACCTAGATATATGTGATAGTATCTTTTGGGTAGAAGTTTATGATATTAAGTGTTGTAATATCGAGAATGATGTTTAAGCATATGTAAATATAAATATGTTTGTATGAAAGAAATCTTTATCTTCTATATGAATATAAGATTAAGAGTAATTTGTGTGTTCTTAGAACTCATACTTATGGTAAGTTAATGACTCATAATTATATGAAATATTTTGAACCCCTCGGCGAATGGATGCAAAAGGTCTGACTGGGATAAGTTCATACACTCATATAATTGGGGCAAGTTCCTGAACTCATAAGTGTGAAAAGTTTGACGAACTGGTAATAATTATGTGTGAATAGAGAATTACAACTTTTTGTATAAAGTTGTGTTAATAATCCTGATATGATTTAAAAAGGGATAGTAATATGTGTTCAGTACTAAATGTGCTATGAACTATTTTAATAAATTTTCGTTTATATATAAGAATTATATGTTGAATTCTTATTGTTTTAAGAATTTGTGTATAGAAAGAGAAGTAATGTAAGATTGTTATTTAAATCAGATCATGCCGCCTAGACGACAGAATCGAAATCAAAGAGAAGACCAGTCGGTAAATAATGAAGGAGGTCAAGCTGACCCGATGCAAAACTTTGCAAATATGATAGCCCTATGGAAAATAGAGCTCCAGCTGCAAGAGGAAGAGCGAGGAATCAGCCAGCCGACAGATTGGCTAACTTCAAAGATTTTAAAGTGGTAGGACCGCCTGAATTCAAAGGAACCACAGATCCGATTAAAGCCCAAACTTGGGTGAAGGAGCTGGAGAAAGCATTCGTCATTGCGCGAGTGGCAGAAGAGCAGAAGACAACTTTTGCAACTTATCTGATGAAGGGAGAAGCTAATTACTAGTGGGAGATGAACCAAGCAAGAGTTGGTATAGAGGTGGTGTTGTGGACAAGATTCAAGGAGTTGTTCTTTGAGAACTACTTCTCACCGATTATGCAATCCAGGATGGAAGTTAAATGTCTAGAATTGAAGCAGGAGAACATGTCGGTAACAGAATATGCTGCCAAATTCAACGAGTTGGCAAGATTTGCACCTCATCAGGTGGACGCAGAAGCGAGAAAGGTGAGAAGATTTGAGAACGGACTGAAGCCGGGGATATTCAACAAAGTAGCTGTGTTGCAAATTAACACGTTCCCGGCTGTGATGGAGAAAGCATTAATTGCTGAAGGAGGGAGCGAAGCTGCATCTTGATTCCATCAGGGGAAGAAGAAGAAGACCAATGACGGAGGAAGCAGTGGTGGTAGCAATCCAAATAAAAGGAAATGGAATGAGAATACCCAGTCGGGTAATAAGACAGAAGATAATAGGAAAGGAAGGGAGCCATGTGCGAATTGTGGGAAGAACCATGATGGAGTTTGCCTGAAGAAGAAGGGAGTTTGCTATAACTGCGGACAAGAGGGGCATATGTCACCCAATTGTATCAGTCCAAAGAAGATACAAGGTTCCTTTGCATGTGGATCGACTGATCATCTGGTAAGAAACTGTCCAAAGAGGAATACAGAAAAGGAAAGTGGCAACAAGGGACCCAGTGGCGGAACCTTGGCAATTCGAGGACTTGCACAGCCAGGAAGACCAACAGCCCGTACATTCAACATGACAGCGCAGGATGCAGTGGCTACTCAGGAGGTGGTAGAAGGTAACGATTTCGCTTAATACTTAGTTTTACGCGAGTAATTTTGAGTTAGAAAATTATTGTGCACTGTTTTCTTTTATAGATTCAAGTCACAAGTTAGAATTTGAAACACCAATGAATATTGTGTTGATAAAAATGAATTGATGATACAACTTTAAAAGATTGTTGAGAATAAGAAAGCGGTGATTCCGAGGACGGAATCCTTTTAAGGAGGGGTGAATGTGATAACCTGAGATTTCGGATAATCAATTTTGTGACAAGTATCTATGATAAGAGTCTCCAGAAAGTCAGTTTGTGTATTGACTAATAAATTAGAGTAGAGTTGTTCTTAAAGGAGAATAAAAACCCTAACCCTAATTTTTGGAACGGAATTCGATATAAAATATAATTAAAATAATTATATTGATGAGTGCGTGTTTATACTGTATGATATTATTGATCAATGATTGATCGGGTAGGGTACAATATTAGTTAACCCTAGTAAGGGATTAGAAACACTAATCTAAAGATTTGAAACCCTAACGCGTAGTTAGATACCCTAATTGAAAGTCGGGAAACCCTAATTTTTAATTCGGGAATCCTAAACCCTAATTAGGAAACCCTAATCCTAATTAGTAAGACCTAAAGTGATTAGTAAACTTTAATGTGTTTAGTAACCTATAATATAATTAGGAAACACTAATTATATTTTTGAAATCTTGATTTTCTAATTTTAAAACCCTAGAAGTTAAGGGTGTAAAATCTAAGGGTTAGAACCTTAGGGTTAAACCCTAAAGGTGAAACCCTAAGGGTTTGGACAATTACCAAGATGCCATTAAAATTACATGTACAAAGTCCAAATTACCCTTTTACTTAGATTTTAGTTAAAAGATTTGCAAGATCTAGTGAGTCATCACTTTGGATAAAGACCATGTGCTTAAATTCAATACCAAATCTGATCCAAAATGCCACCTAGCAAGTATGGATTCATTGCATCTAAGATATAAATGATTTAGGAGAGAGAAAGTTCACAAAATAAGCCCATTAGCTATCTAACACCAATCAACTCTTTCTCTCACCTAAACCCACGAAATCCCTAAGTGATTCAGTCACTAATCAAGCCTGTAGATCATCAAGTTCAGTTTAGGAAGATCAAGATCAAGATTTGGACAAGAGAGGTATAAACCCAAACTCAACTTTGATCTTGTATGCAAAGAAAGATTTTGTGTTTATGTGTTTAGATTTATGTTAGAAGTTATTTTTAGATGATCTATGATGATCCATCATAGATCCATAGCATCAAAGTTGGGAAAAAAATTGAAGTTTTCAAAAACTGCTCAAGAATAGTCAAAGTCGTCTGACAAGCTAATGTTAGTGGTTGTAGATCTTTGTGTATTTATGATTTTTGTTGTTTGATGTTTTGGATCCGTAGTCTGGTAGTAGGTCTTTGTTCTGCAATTGATATAACAGTTATATGATGTATAGATTTCATTTTATTCATGGTCAAACAGCGTTGACCGAGCTTGACCAGCTGAAAATCTGGACAACCCAGAAAGTTAAAAACCGTGTCTGACAAGTATTTGGAAGGCCCAGATTTGGTCGTTATGATGTTATTTATTAATGTTGTTGTAATATACTTGTAGACTGTTGTCTAGAGTATAGATCTATGCCTTCGGATCCTTTAAAACATCATCAGATCGAACAGAGTAAATGGTCAAACTAGGCCTGTCGATCATGGTTGCGGTTTCTGGAAAACCCAGAATCCGGAAGAACACAATTTCTGACAATGTTTGACCATATTAAATATGGTGCTTTTGATGTATTCGAACTGAGTTAGTGTTATGTTATTGTTCCTTGTAATGTGTACTACCGTTTTGAATCAAGAACACACCCATAAGATGATCAGAACCTTGATCAAATCGTGATTGAAAGTGTCTAGTCAACACTGTCTGGGTTACCCAGAAAACCCAGATTTCGTCTGACAGAATGTTTAAGAGATTAGATCGTTTTGTCAGTGTTCTTGAGGCTCAAGAACACCAACAGCGACGCTTTGTGTCGCTAAAAGCCTATATCGCCGGTTTTAATATTTTTATTTTCTGAATATTCCGGAAATTATTTAAAAATAGAAATAAATTCTAAAAATTACTAAAAATGGTTTTAAAAATCATTTTAAATTCTGAAAAATAACTTTTAATTATTTGGGACAGTTTTCATTAATATTTATAATTATTTGGATATTTATGATATTTAATTTATTTAATTAGTATATTAAATAAATTAGAGAAAAATGATTTAATATTATGAAAATTAATTTTAATTAAGAATAATGTATTTAAAAATATTTGGAGTTATAAAATGTGACTTTTAATATTTTTAGAGAATTTTCATTAATAATTTAATATTAATGATATTAGACTTGTTTAGTTATTAAATTAAATAAATAAGATAAAATGATTTTATTGATTTAAAAATCATTTTAAATTAGAATAAAGTGTTAGAAAATATTTTAAATTATAAAATATAATTTTCAATATTTTGGAGAATTCTCATTAATTAATTAATATTAATGATATTAGATTTATTTAATTATGCTATTAAATAAATGAATTAAAATGATTTTATTGATTTAGAAATCATTTAAAAATGAGGAAAATGAATTAAAAATATTTTAAGTGATAATTAATTACTTTTAATATTTGGATAATAATTTCATTAATATTTAGATATTAATGGTGATGATTTAAAAATGAATTTTAATTTTGTTAAACATCATTTAAGTAGAATATTGTTGATTTAAAAATAATTTAAGTTATTAATAATAACTTTAATATTTTGACAAGTATGTTATTAATATTTTTATATTATTAAATATTAATAATGATAAGATTATTTTATAATTAAATCATTTAAAAATGATTTAAGTGTTTGAAAAATTATTATAAATTATAATAATTGTTTATAAATTATTAAAAGCTTAGAAAAAATATTATAAACGATATTTGACTTATCTAAAATAATATTGAAGCTTAGAGACCAAGTTTAATTGACAATCAATGTGTTAATTGTTGGATAGGGTGACCGAACAGGAAGGGACGGAAGTCCAACGAATCAAAATAGTTAGACTAGATAAGTGTTTATATAGGTTATAAACAACGATGTGATTATGTAATAATGTGCCTAGGAGAAGTTTGACCATAGAATACGATTATTACGTGTTATAAATGATTGTGCTAATTGTGAGGCCCGATATTGTGGATTATAGGTCTTACGACGCAGATTAATTATATTGTGTAGCTATAATCAACGCGGAAGGCAAGTTTCTAACTCAACCTTGAGTTATATTCATTCAATTATTATAATGGTTAATTATTGCTAATTATACCATGTCCGGAAATTTATTGTTGATTATTACATGATTAGTGCATGGTTAATAATTCAAATTGAATTCTTGATTCTGAGAATATACAATTGTAGAATAACTGTTGTTGGATATTCATATTTGTAGAAGATAGAATTGACAGTACAGATAATTCCTATTTATTGTCAAATTATGTTGAGAAATGTCTTAGCTAATTATTCTGGCTAGACGCACATTTGTTAGAACTTGATAAATTCGAGAAGAGAATTCAATTGTTATTGATAGATCGATGCCAATTTTTTCGGCTAGATCGATAAGAAAATATAATTTGAAATCACAGTATTTCGTTGTTAAATAAAAATCTTGATTTTGAGACTGAGAAGAACAACCTTTTATATAAAGGGATCAAAATTTTTAAGTCATATATCGACCATTGCGCGCGACCTAAGTATTGTGCATAATATCGGGCACAAGGAGTTGGTCGGCTCTAAGTACTTGCAGAGGGGTATGATTTAATCTTTATGGTTATCTGATACTCCTGCGTATGTATCAAAGTAAATCTTTTATAGATACCCGAGAAAGTAGAAGTTCTAGATCCAATGGATTGCTCAGCATAAATCTAGAAAACATTCCACTTTTCTATTTCGTAGAATTAATTCTTGATTATTCATTGAATATCGTAGAAAACCTTGAAAGCGTTGTACTCTTTCATTATCAGATTATTGTTGCGGAGAATGTTAGAAGACTTGATATTGATTTCTATATCTTTATTGTATGTCTTAACTTGTGGGGCAAACTTGTTGCTCACCCTTGCTATAAATAAAACTTTTCAGCTAGGGACGAAGTTGCAGAAGGTGCTGCGAAGAAGAACAAGTGAAAAGGCATAGTTATAAATTAGTTATGATGAACAATATTATTATGTTGTATTGTACTGTAAACCCTTTTTGTATATCTAAGGGGTATTTCTGTAATGTTAAGGTTAGTGGACTTGGGACTTATGTATTAACAACTTATGTTAATGAGTTATGTATTCCTATTTATATTTAAATGGGTAGTTAGATGTTATTATATTGTGGATCATGAACACCAAACTCGGGAGTCAGGTAACTCAGATTTGGGGGTGTCACATCGTCAATATTGCAAATAATAATATAAATAACTTTGTCGTCTCAATTATTGATTTAATAATATAAAATATTATGCAGATGATACTGTGACAATAATTGAATCAATAGTACGAGATATATTATGCAGTAATAATTGAGTATAACTAAGTGACTTCTCACATAAGCATCAATAATCAATACCGTGTGCTACTATGCAACCATGCGTATTACTATACTTTTACTACCGGGTAGTTCAACAGTTTAACAAAAAAACTTTTGCCGTTATTTTTAAAATATTTTAGTCGTTTTCTAACTATGATAGTACCTCTGTTGTGGGGTCAACCAATGATTGTGACGTCGCACGAATATTTCCTATTAAAACGAATATTCCCCGACCAATTGAATATTCCCCGACACAACGAATATTTTATACCAACTTGCTTACTTTGAAAAATTTTTAAATGTCACCCTTAACTTTAACCTTTATCAATTTAAACATTTATTAAATAAAATAATAATTATAAGAAAATTGAATACTTTCATTTCATAAAATTCGGGGTCTTACAACTATTCTGTGAAATAATGTGATAGTATTGAGGACTTATTTTGATTTTTAATAATGTCTAGAAGACAATATTTGTATTAAAACTCACATCTAATGTTGTATATTTAAGTTTTTATTTGTATTATGTACCATGTATTTGGTGACTCGGAATGGGTGATATATACCTATTTTGGGGGCGTCACAGTTGGTATCAAAGCTTAGGGATATGATCCCTGGCTAAGATGTGAGACTAGAACTAGGACGGGAGAAGCGGGTAATTCCTTCGCTAGTATGACATACCTAAGTTTATTTATTATTTAATTAGTCGGTCAGAATATAGGGATAATATGTGGCATGTCAATTAACCCTTGTTTTGTGGCAGTGTTTGAAAATTACATCCGAGAATGTTGAGATAAGCAATGGAGCACATGAGACCATTGAGTCACCGATGATCAATACCTAGGATAATGTGCATCAGGAATGCAATAATCCTCAGGTAAACATCACCGACCAGATGATGAACGATGGGATGTTCAGAGGCTTTATGCAATTCATACAACTTCAGGCGAGAACGACTCCTGTTCAAAATGTAGGTGGAAACACTGACAACTCTCAGATGGTCACTGCTAAGCAGTTCAAGGTGCTGGGACCATCGAAGTTTTTGGGAGAGCCAAAACCACTTAAAGCGGAGGCGTGGATAAAGCAGATCACCAAGATATTTGATGTCCTGGGATGCTCCGAGGAGTAAAAGGTTCCCTTTGCCACCTTCATGTTGTAAGGAGAGGCAGATTACTGGTGGGAATCTGTAAAGTGTACTCAACATGCTGCACTAAAGATGTCTTGGGAGAAGTTCCAAGAACTGTGCAACGATAAGTACTTTCCTAAAAGTATTCGTCACATGAAAGAGGTAGAGTTCATCAAGCTGGAGCAGAACAATATGACCATGTCGCAGTATGAAGCTAAGTTTGGTGAGTTATCTAGATTTGCGTCCCACTTGTTTGATAATGAGGAGGGAATGACGCGGATGTTTCTAAGAGGTTTGAAACCCGATATACTTCAATACCTAAATTCTCACAAACTGTGTTTGTATTCAGATGTTGTAAATAGGGCTCAATTATTGGAACGTGATAATGAGTCAACCCAACCAAGTGATAGCAGTCGGCAAAGCAATACAACCAGTGGAAGCAGTCATCGAAGCGATGACAACAAACGTGGAGGAAGTCAACATGCCAAAAAATGGCAACCACTTTGGTGGTAATCATGGCCAAGACAATAAAAGTGGGAATTTCAAGAAGAAGAGATTCAATAATGATGGAAAGAAGTCAGCACCAACACCCGTTGTTAAAGATTCAGAACGATGAATGATTGTATGCTACAAATGCTGAGGGGAGGGATACATTAGTCCAAATTGTATGCAGCAGTCCAAAACGTGTTACAATTGTGGGAGAGAAGGTCACCTAGCTCAATTTTTTCGTACAGGGATGCCAAGTCCAGCTGAGATGGAGGCACCAAAGCCCGTCCCAGAGAATTCAAAACCAGTAGTTCATTGGAGAGCGTTTGTCATGACCTCCCAGAAAGTAAGGAACCTGAACGAGGTCATCACGGGTAAGCTAATCATAAACTCTAGCGAACTATATACCTTATTTGATACAGGTTCTACCCATTCTTTTATTTATCCTACTTGTGCTCAACGTTTAAATTTGACTCCGGAGAAATTAGACTTTAACTTATCTATTGAAACTCCGTTGGGAGAAACCTTCATTACATCCACTTTTTATAAGTCTTATTTGGTTCAAATCGGTACCCCCATATTACCTGTCGATCTTATTTCCTTAAAAGACTTGCATTTGATTTGATTTTAGGGATTGATTAGTTAAATACTCATCATGAAAAAATTGATTATTTTTGTAAGGTTGTTAGCTCATATTCCTAACCAACCTATTATGTGAATTCAAGCAACCAAACCACTAAAGTCAATCACTGTCATATCAAGCCATAAAGCTATTCATTTATTGAAAAACGGATGTCAAGTTTTCTTAGCCCATGTCACTGATTTAAACAAAAATACGTCAGATTTGAATGATATTTCTATTGTTAATAAATTTCCTGACGTATTCCCTAAAGAACTACCCGGTCTACCCCCAGAACGTGAAATTGAGTTTGGTATTGACTTTGAACCCGGAACAAAACCCATTTCCAAAGCCTCATATCAAATGGCTCATATTAAACTTAAGGAGTTAAAAACCCAACTGCAGGAGTTGTTAGACATCAGTTTTATTCGCCCTAGTACTTCTCCTGTGGGTGCTTCTATTCTATTCGTGAAGAAGAAAGATGGAAGTATGCGACTTTTTATTGATTATCGGGAGTTGAATCATGTCACCATCAAAACTAGGTATCTGTTACCTCGCATTGATGACATATTTGACCAGTTGCAAGGTGCCATATTCTTTTCAAAGATCGATCTTCTTTCTGGATACTATCAGTTAAAGATTAAAAATGTTGACATTCCTAAGACTGCTTTCAGAACTCAGTACGGGCCTTACGAATTCCCAGTCATATCTTTTGGAATGACTAATACTCATGATGTGACGCCCCCAAATCAGGGTCTCTTCCAACCCGACATATGGTGCTCCACGGTGCTACAGTTCACACAAACATTCAATTGAAATGCCTCAAAAGAACGAATATGTCTTATATATATTCCAAAACAATACTACCATTCCCCAGGTTCTTTATAACCATTACATTTGTTCTTGTCATAATATCAAATATTATCATTACAAACCTATACTATTATATAGGTAATCTATAAGTTTGTTTTAGCCTTCACTTTATCTTTGTTGAATCCTTCAGTCCATTCGGTCTAAGCTGCATTCATATGGTTCAAGCAAGAGTCAGCATAACAAGCTCACCAAGTACTATATTTTCATTTAAAAATCATGCTTGAAACATAGGAATCATATATCTTCAATAACTGGATAATAGTTATGAAGTACTATCAATCATTCAAAATAGCATTTCTTTTCCTTCAAAATGTTTTACAACAATAATATTCAGTAAAACATCAATTCTGGTCCAAGACCGTGAGCATTTCATAGTTTATTTGAAAAGGACAACCCGACACAAAGTCCGTAAGTCCAACATAGCTTACTAGGACTTCTAGGTGATCAGCCTATAGTACTCTATGTTGATCAACACTACATCCATTAAACGTGTGTACGTTTAAGTTGTGGCAACCTCACATGCCCATCAAATACTGGATGAAAATACATTTGTTTATTCATATTAAGGCTTACCTTGAATCCGTACCAAACAATTGGCGTAGGATAGCGTTGGCAATTCTATATTGAAAGACTTGTAAATAAATCAATCAATCTATCAAGATTAGTCTAGCAGAGTTAAAATTGGCATCGACTCTTTCTTTAAAACCATACATGCATCTCATAACTTGAATCATTTTGAAAACCTGGCTAACATGAAGGTTAGACAAGTGTTTAAGAAAAACTTGCCTTTAGCGTCTACTACAGTATAATTACGTTTCCTTTGAGTCTTTACGGTCTCTACAACACATAATCACATAACATACCACATTAGGTCATGAATGAACATACTTGGTTCCTAAAGAATCTTACCCTTCTTCTCAATCTAATCATATATTAGATTTGTTATTATTGGTTTCGGCTTGCCGTCGTGCTTTTACATTGTTCTTACCAACTTCGTTCTCTTCTATTACTTAACTGAAATTATTTCATTAATATAACTCTTTTCGAGTTAATCATCTTTCCTCACGGCTTACTAGCGTCCTTACGTTATTTATTGACACTTAATTGTCATTGGTTAAGTACACTTATTGTACACCATTCCCGTTCACATTTAATTGACTTATTTTAAACCCTAAGTGATCATACTTGGGGTTTAATCCTTAGTTCATTGATAACAATTTCCATTCATGCTCTACTTGTGTCCATTCTTTACTATCTAGATTTTAAGGTTGGCGCCAGTGTTTCTTTTTATAATGACCTTGTCATGCATCCACCGCTAGGGCTTGGAGATGGACTCGTGACTGTGCTACTAGTCCCTTCATTATGAGTCATACCGCAGTGTGACTCTCGAGATGAAGTTCACTTTGGTATTTGCACACTGGCTATTTGGCTTGGAGTCGCGCTTACCAGCACTTACGACTACGTGCCACGATATAATTTTGATGACTTTTTGAATTGTGAGATTCCCGGACTCGTAACTTCTTCGTTATAAGTCTGAACTGGTTCGTTCAAGAGCCTATGGTTCACAAATTACATACTCTACATAGGTATGCAAGAATTTTATCTATTTGACTTTGTTTGCAAAAAATTCACCTATTAGTCCATTTTTAACAAAAACGATAAACGTTCGTGAACTTCAATGCTCGTTTCTTCGTTCTAAGTCGGAATCCGGTCATTTTTTAGTCCGCAACTCTATAATGCCAAATAAGACTTGTCTCCATCGAAAACCAATGTTTCTGAGTTCAAATACAAAATCCGACTTCCATTCCGAGAATTTCACGAATTCGACGATTATTGTCCAATCGTGTGCATTCTGGAAAAACTTTGTTACTTAAGATTTGTTCTTCGTTTAAAATGGATTCATTCCGTTATACTAAGTTCTTAATATATATACTTCATTAACTTATTTACATGATAAGTTATTACTTGTTCTTTATGAGTTTATAACTTATAAAAGTGCAAACTACTTATGTTTCCATTTCTCATGACTTAGGATAATTTATGACTTCTAACTATTATTCTTGCTTCTTGTTAACATACTAACTTAATTTGTGTAAACATAATACAAGTTCATATACGTTCATTATAGGTTCACAACTTATTTATGTTTGAATTACTTATTAATGACTTATACGGCTTATTAAGACTTAAGCCCTTTGATTCATTATTCCAACTCCTTCTTAGCATACATGTTCTACCACTACCCCCTTCTATAACAATGGAAGTGAAAGATAATCATGGTTCAAGATTGCTTACCCTTTGATGATCACTAGCTAAACCTTAATCTTCTTCTTGCTTATTTGAATTAACAAAGGCTAACTTCTAGCTTTTCTAGCTTTCTCTCTAAAGCAAATAAGCTCTCAACATATAAGTTGAATGAAATGAAACAACCAAAAATGAAATCTAAGCTTGCTATTTATAGGAAAACAAAAGTTAGGGCATAAGGGTCGTTAATCCTTCCACCTCCTTACTATTCCTTACTTGGGCATTAAGTTAACTTGATCCCCACCTTATTACTTGGCCATCACAACACTTAAGTATTAAGTTTACTTTGTCATTAAGTTTGCTTGGTTACCACACTTACTTAGCCTTTAAGTTTGCTTGCTCCCTACTTTGGATCATCCATGGGTTGCCCCATGGGTTTAAACCATCCCATAACCCATTGGTTACTTTCTTTGGGCCTTTAACTTAATTGATCTTAACTTATTCATTGGGCTTGCAATAAAACAATACTTGGGCTTGTTCATTAATTCATTTTGGACTTTACAATAACCAATATTTGGTTTTAACATTATTTCACATTGGGCTTAACCCAATCCCAATTAAATAATACACTTCCTACGTAATCCTACAATTATAATTACATACGGCTTAAAACCTTAGAATGTATTATATACATATTAATCCCGTATTCTAATTCGTATACGTAGTCAACATATACGACATACGATCTTTCATACACACTCATATAATACTTCATATAATACTCGTATACTCTACCTCGCACAATACCTACGTATCATACAATCATTACCCTAACTTCTTAACGCTTGATTTTACTAACGTTCTCAAATTAAGTCCACAGTTGAAATATTACATTTTCCATAACTGAAATATTATTGGATATTCCATCTCACCTTGATATTATATCGTTACGTATTTCTCGGAAGTTCAAAAATAATTCCCGAGCAGAAATGCGTGAAGAGTGTTTTTCAAAAAATTTCTCGGAAAGCTTTTATTTTCGTCTTGGAAATTCAAACACTTTAATTCTACCGCGTAGCCAAAATACTACGACGTTCTGATATGTTTAGGTCATAGAACGACCTTCAATTAGCTTGCTCCCATAAATAATCAATTAAATTTATTTAATCCACATAATAAATTTTAATTTTAATTCACCTAAAAATCCGATTTTTTGGGCCGTTACACTCTTCACTCCTTATAAGGATTATGTCCCCAAAATCTCTGTAGCGCCCCCAAATCCGGGTATCTTCCAACCCGACAGATGGTGCTATACTTTACAACATTCATACATTCATTCAATTGAATGGTCTCAAAGAACGAACATAACTTCTATATATTTAAAGTAATATTTACATTTCCCAGGTTCTATACCCATTACAAAGGTTCTTTGTCATAATATCAGTTACATTACAACAATAGACCTATACTATTACAAGATAGCTTAGTAATCTGCCTTAGCTTTTCCTTTATCCTTTTTCGATCCTTCGGGACGTTCAGTCTTAGCTGCATTCATATGGTTCAAGCAAGAGTGAACATAACTAGCTCAGCAAGTATAACAATTTAATAACAACATGCTTGACACATACAAATCGTATATCTTCGATAACTGAACAATAGTTATGAAGTACTATTGACAATTCAAAATAGCACTTCATCTTTTCTTTCAAAATGTTTTACAATAACAAAAGTATTTAGTAAAGCATTCACTCCGGTCAGAGACCTCAAGTATTCATTCTTTATTGGAAAAGGACAACCCGAAAGCAAGTCCATAAGCCCGATATTACTTACAAGCACTTCTAGGTGATCAACCTATTGTACTCTATGTTGATCAACACTACATCCATTAACGTATGCACGTTTAAGCATTTGGCAACCTCACGTGCCTGTCGTTTTACCGACAAAACATTTGTTTAACATTTCAGTCTTCTTTTGAAAATCATATCAAGTAGTTGACAAAAGATAGCAACATTTGATAATACATGAATAGATTATCAATACATCAAGTTTAGCCAAAGGAATTGGCTTAAACTTCAACATACTTCAATTCATGCGAACGAATACATGAACCTCAAAAACTTGTTCAGATTGAACTGAGACAAGAGTTAGAATACTTGCCTTTAGCGTCTGCTACGGTAAATTAACTTTATGTTCAAGTCGTTCAAGTCTCTACAATACATGATCACATAATGCCTTACATTAGGTCACATATAATAAAGTATGTATATGACTATATCATACCCTTCATTTCAATCTAATATTGTATTAGATTCTGTGACACCCCAAAATTAGGTATACATCACCCATCTTGGGTCGTCAGATACATGGTACAAAATTCAAATACGACTTACTAATACAATTTATGCGGTATACAATCGACAAAAACATAACTATGAGTTTGAATACAATTATTGTCTACTAGAGATTATACAAACTCAAAAGGAGTCCTTATTACAATTATTAACACACTATTTCACAGAATAGTGAGGACTGCTAATGATATCCTCTAGACCGTCACTCCGTTCCCCGACTAGTCCCTGCTATGATCTCATTTCCTGAAGAGAACAGTGAAAGAAAGGGTGAGCTCAACTAGCCCACTAAGAAATATTATGACTAAGATAATGCAGAATAAATTATCGTTAGCCTTCAATAGTGTTAAACTGATAAAATATAACAACATCAAGTTTAACTGCAGCGGAACAAGCAATCCATTAAAAGAGCCAAGTAGAGAATAAAATCTACTATCTTTTATGATTTAAAAGGTTTTTCATTACTTTTATCGTTGGGACTCAGCTTAATAAATAATCCACATCATCGAATCACCCCTTCACTACGACCAAGGATATTCTTTAGTATCACGACCACAAATTATCCATGTACTACAGCCAAGGACATTCGTGTATTAATTAATGGTCATGATCATGCCAACAACTATCCATCAATGCACTACGGGCCAATGAGGACTTTTACCACATCATTTATAACATTGCGGTAGATTACACCGAATAATCACTGGTCATAATCATACCAAGTCCATCTATACACTACATGCCACAGATGACTTTCAAAAAATATAAATATGAGGATGATGACAATGATATAAGAATTCAATAAAACAAGTTCAAGAATTAATTTATCCAGGAACTAATAATGTCCAAATTGTCAACATGATACTACTTTGTAGAGTAAAATTCAAGAATGATCAGAAGAATATTTCCATGAAAAGATACTGGATGAAGCGCAAATATCAATGATATTCTACTAATTTCATGGAGTATAGAAGTCAAAACTTTAACCAACTGAGTATAATAAAGAATGGAATAACAAAAGAAAACACCATGCATGCGGTATTGTGATAGACAAAGTTATTCCAATGAGAATAATAAAGTGGAACCAGTCCGGTGTAAAACACATGCAGACGAGATATTCAGCGAGAATAATAAAGACGTAATAATAAAGACGGTACGAGTCCACGTAAAAGCACGTACATGATGTTCCAACGAGATAATAATAAAGATTTTAACCAAGTCCTGTAAAACACACCTGCATACGGGATGTTCAAATGTAATGATAAAGATGAGAATAATAGAAGAATGTCACCAAGTATAAGGTAGACGGCGTATACAGGTTATTCTAACAAAACAATAAAGAAATGGAATAATAGAAGTTCTATTCTTGAATACAAAAGAAATAACACCCCTTACCGTAAAAGAACTGAATATTAAAGTAGTTAAGTAGAAGAATACTTTTCTTCTTTCTCTCTATAGTTTCTCTCTCTAGAGTTTCAATGAATTCGTAAGAAATAATGAAGGAATGAGCTTCTATTTATAGAAGAATGGAAAGGGTACTGTTTTAAGAAAATTCATGGATGCACAGTTGAAATAAATTCACGGGCCAAAGCTTGCGTTTGATAATTCACAGGGGCCTAACTCCACAAGTAAAACAAAACTATAGAGTACAACTTAATTGGCTGAATCAATTATTTGGATGCAAAATTCAAACCTTCCTCCAATAAGAACAAAGCAACCCAATATCATATATATATATAAATAGACAACACATGCTAAATTAAAGAAATGGTCAAATGAAAACATCTCCCCAGTCATAAGTTATCAAAAAGTAGCATAATTGGAGATTTTTGTCAACAAGCTACATCCTGCTAGATTACCCACTTGGAAGAAAATTGATGATTGCCCCTTTCATCACACAATACGCCCACTTCCAAAATTTAATAGAAGAAATATTAATTTAGCAAAATAATAGAGTAAACACATCTATTGCTTACCAATTAATACTCTTTTTCTTAATCAACATAATCTTCAATAAAAATTATAACTCATAATATTCAACAATATTTATCATCATTATTATAATTCACAATATTAATCGACCAGGTCGTTCCCAGGAAAGAGGGGGCTTTGAAATAAGGATTTCTCCCTATTGGCGCGCAATTAGGTGACCAAACCTCTCCTTGACAGAACTTCTAGACATCGTTAATATTGCAAATAATAATATTAATAACTTTGTCATCTCAATTATTGATTTTAACAATATATAAAATATCGACAATAATTGAATCAAATAACGTGAGATACTATGCAACAATTACTATAGCAATAATTGAACAAAACTGAATGACCTCTCACATAAGCATAAATAATCAATACCGTGTGCTACTATGCAACTACGCATATTACTGTACTTTTACTACCGAGTAGTTCAACAGTATTAACGGTAAAACTTCTGCCGTTATTTTCCATAAAATATTTTTGTCATTTTCTCAATCCGACAATAATTTGGTTGTGGGGTCCACCAATGATTGCGCCTTTGTACGAATATTCCCTGTTTAAATGAATATTCCCCGACCAATCGAACATTATATAACAACTTGCGTACTTTGCAAAATTTATAAATACTACCCACAACTATTATATAAATTTCACTCCATAATATTCAAAAATAATATTTATAGAAAATTCATCTTTATTCAAAAAGTTGGGGTTTTACAATCTCCCCTTCTTATGAAATTTAAGCCCTCGAAATTAGGGTACGACGACTGGTATGTCGAAGAGGTAAGGATACCTTGATTTCATTTCAGATTATAACTCCCAAGTCATTTCCTCAACATCGTGGTTTCTCCACAAAACTTTGACTTGAGGTATAACCTTGGTGCGTAGAATATGTTCCTTCTTATCCAAGATTTGAACAGGAACCTCTTTATACGTCAAATCTTCTGCTATTTCGTCTGGTTCCAACTCAATAATGTGGTTCGGGTCTTCCACATATTTATGTAACATAGATATGTGAAAAACGTTATGAACACGACACATACTTGGCGGTAAAGTGAGTCTATAGGCCACAGTTCCTACTCGATCAAGGATTAAAAATGGGTCGATGAATCGAGGATTGAGCTTTCCTCTCTTTCCAAATCTCGTAACTCCTTTCCATAGAGCAACACGTAACAATACATGATCTCCTATCTCGAATTCCACGTCCTTTCGATGAAGATCAGCATAACTCTTTTGTCAATCTTGTGAGGTTTTTATACGTTGCCGGATCGTTTGAATCTTTTCAGTAGTCATACGTACCAACTTCGGTCCCAAAAACATTGCTTCACCCACCTCATCCCAGCATACTAGAGAACGACATTTTCTTCCATACAACGCTTCGAATGGAGCCATGCCAATACTTGCTTGATAATTGTTGTTGTAGGAAAACTCCACCAATGGTAAGAACTTGTCCCAAATTATTTTGAAGTCAAGGACACAGTGCCTTAATAGATCTTCAAGAGTTTGAATCGTCCTCTCTGACTGCCCGTCCGTCTGAGGATGATATACCGAACTAAATCGTAAATCTGTGCCCATAGCTTTTTGTAAACTAACCCAAAATCGTGAAGTGAATCTTGGGTCTCGATCAAAAACTATGGATACTAGCATACCATGCAGTCTTATAATCTCGTTTATGTACATATGAGCAAGACATTCAAATGTATAAGTTTCTCGTATTGGTAAGAAATGAGCAGATTTGGTCAATCTATCAACAATGACCCAAATTGCATCAATGCCTTGAGAAACCTTGGGAAGACCAGTAACAAAATCCATGGTAATGTGCTCCCACTTCCATTCTAGAATTTCAAGTGGTTGCAATGGACCTTTTGGTACTTGATGCTTCGCCTTAACTCGTTGACACGTTAGACACCTTGAGATAAACAACGCTATCTCTCTCTTCATATTGCCCTACCAAAATGTATGTCGAAGATCATGATACATTTTGGTACTCCCAAGATGGATTGCAAACGGTGTGTTGTGCGCCTCCATCATGGTTTTATTCTTTAAATCAGGGTCGTTAGGAACACAAAGTGCGAGTTGACTCAAGTATTCCTTTTCATCGATTCTTACTTCCTAAGCATCGCACCTTCTTGCACTTTTTTCCTCATACGCATCATTCGGATCTCAGAACTTGAGCGGCTTTAATTTTATCAATTAAAGTCGGTTCTACTCGTATATTTGCCATCATCATGTGGGTCCCTGGAGTCTTTATCTCTATCTCCATCTTTTGCAAGTTATACAAAATGGGCCTTAACGTTGACAATATTGCACTCGTACCGGCATATGATCTTCTACTCAATGCGTCAGCTACCACGTTCGCTTTTCCAGGATGGTATTGGATGGTATGATCATAATCTTTCAATAGTTCAAGCCAACGTCGTTGTCGCATGTTAAGTTCCTTTTGAATGAAGAAATATTTGAGGCTTTTATGATCCATAAAGATCTCCACTTTCTCCCCATACAAGTAATGCCTCCAAATTTTAAATGCGAAGACAACAACTGCTAACTCTAGGTCATGAATAGGATAATTACTCTCATATTCTTTGAGTTGTCGTGAGGCATAGGCTATGACTTTCCCATGTTGCATGAGAACACATCCTAACCCTTTGCCCGAAGCATCACTGTAGATGATAAATCCCTCCGAACCAGATGGTATTGTCAGAACAGGTGCTGAAATTAGTCTCCTCTTGAGTTCTTGAAAACTCTTCTCACATTCCTCGCTCCAACTGAACTTTGTATCTTTCTGAGTCAGCTGAGTTAGTGGAGTAGCGATTCGAGAAAACCCTTCTACGAATCTCTGATAATAACCAGCTAAGCCAAGAAAGCTACGTACTTCGGTCACTGATTTAGGTTGCTCCCAGCTTTGAATAGCTTCAATCTTTGCTGGGTCAACAGATATTCCATGACTTGATACCACGTGCCCAAGGAATGCTACTTCCTCGCCGCGAACTCGCATTTCTTCAACTTGGCATAAAGCTTGTATTCACGAAGCTTTTGGAGTATCAGCCTCAAGTGTTCCTCATGATCTTCACGGCTTTTGGAATATATGAGGATGTCATCAATAAAGACGACCACAAAGTGATCCAAATATTCCTTGAATACTCGGTTCATCATATCCATGAAGGAAGCAGGAGCATTAGTCAATCCAAAGGACATGACTAGGAATTCATAATGCCCGTACCGAGTTCTGAAAGCCGTCTTTGGAATATCATCGGTTCTAATCTTCTATTGGTGATATCCGGAACGAAGATCAATCTTTGAAAATAATTTGGCTCCTTGCAACTGGTCAAACATGTCATCAATACGTGGTAATGGGTACCTATTTTTTATGGTGACATGATTCAACTCCCGATAATCAATATAAAGTCGCATACTCCCATTTTTCTTCTTCACGAATAGAACAGGAGCACCCCAAGGAGAAGTACTAGGACGAATAAAGCCAATGTCTAACAATTCCTGCAGTTGAGTCTTTAACTCCACGAAGTTCAATAGAGCTATTCGATATGGGGCTTTGGAAATGGGTTTTGTCTGCGGGTTCAAGGTCGATACAAAATTCAATTTCACGCTTTCTGAGGGTAGGCCAGAAGTTCTTCAGAATACGTCAGGAAATTCATTAACAATAGAAATATTATTCAAAACTGACGTATTTTTGTTTAGATCCATGACGTGGGCTAAGAAAGCATGACACCTGTTTTTCAATAAACGAATAACTTTATGGCTTGAGATGATAGTGATTGATTTTAATGGTCTGGTTGCTTGAATTCGCATAATAGGTTGATTAGGAATATGAAAGCTAATAACCTTACGAAAACAATCAATTTTTGCATGATGCATAGTTAACCAATCAATCCCTAGAATCACATCAAATGCAAGTATTTTCAAAGAAATAAGATCGACAGGTAACGTGCAGGTACCGATTTGAATCAAACAAGACTTATAAACCGTGGATGTAATGAAGTTTTCTCCCAACATGATTTCAACAGATAAATCAAAATCCAATTTCTCCGGAGTCAAATTTAAATGTTAAGCGCAAATAGGAGAAATGAAAGAGTGGGTAGAACCGGTATCAAATAAAGTATAAACTTTGCTAGAGTTTATGATTAGCTTACCGTGATGACCTCGTTCGGGTTCCTTACTTTCTGGGAGGTCACGACAAATGCTCTCCCTTGCACCACCGGCTATGACTTTTCTGGGACGGCCTTTTGTACCTCCATCCTAGCTGAACTTATCTTCGGTGAACGACAAAATCGGGCTGGGTGACCTTCTCTTCCACAATTATAACACGCTTTGGATGGCATCGCAAATTTGGTGATGTGTCCTCCCTCGGCATTTGAAGCATATGATAGGTGGTCTTTCTCCTTCCTTAACAACGGGTGCTGGTGCTGACGTCTTTCCATCATTGTTGAATCTCGTCTTCTTGAAATGTCCATTCCTATTGTTTTGGCTCTGATTACCACCGAAGTGGTTACCATTGCTGGCCTGTTGATTCCCTCCACGCTTGTTGTCACTTTCGGTGACTGCTCTCACTGGTATTATCATTTTTTCGGCTGCTCACTTTTGGTTGCGTTGACTCGTTATCGCACTCCACCAACTGAGCCCTATTTACAACATCTGAATACAAACACAGTTTATGAGAAATAAGATGTTGACGTATCTCCGGCTTCAAACCTCTTAAAAACATTCGCGCCATTCTCTCTTCATTATCCACCAAGTGGGACGCAAACCGGGATAACTCCACAAATTTTGCCTCGTATTGCGACACGGTCATATTGTTTTGCTCCAATTTGATAAACTCCACCTCCTTCATGTGACGAATACTTTCGGGAAAGTATTTGTCGTTGAACAGCTCTTGGAACTTCTCCCAAGACATCTTGATCAAATGAGTTGAGTACATTTTACCGATTCCCACCAAGATGTCTGCCTCTCACAAGCAACATAAAAGGCGTGAAGGGGAACCTTTTGCTCCTCGGAGCATCCCAAGACATCAAATATCTTGGTGATCTGCTTTATCCATGCTTCCGTCATAAGTGGTTTTGGCTCTCCCTTAAACTTTGGTGGTCCGAGCTCCTTGAACTGTTTAGCGGTGACCGCTCGAGAGTTTTCAGTGTTTCCACCTACATTTTGGATAGGAGCCGCTCTCGCCTGCTGTTGCATGAATTGCACAAAGCCTCTAAATAATCCATCATTCATCATTTGGTCAGTGTTGTTGTTTGCATGAGGATTGTCGCCTTCTTGATACACATTCTCCTGATTATTGATATATGGAGACTCAACGGTCTCTTGTGCTCCATTGATATTCTCAACATTTTCAGATGTCATTTTCAGATACTGCCACAAAACAAATGTTAATTGACATGTAACATAATATCTCTCAACTCTGACCAACCAATTTAAATATAAAATAAATTTAAGTAGTCCGTATTACAATTATTAACACATTATTTCACAGAATAGTGAGGACTACTAATGCTATACTCTGGACCGTCACTCCGTTCCCCGACTAGTCCCTTCTATGTCCTCATTTCCTGAAGAGAACAGTGAAAGAAAGGGTGAGCTCAACTAGCCCAGTAAGAAATATTATGACTAAGATAATGCAGAATAAATTATCGTTAGCCTTCAACAATGTTAAACTGATAAAATATAACAACATCAAGTTTAACTGCAGTGGAACAAGCAATCCATTAAAAGAGTTAAGTAGAGAATAAAATCTACTATCTTTTATGGTTTAAAAGGTTTTTCATGACTTTTATCGTTGTGACTCAGCTTAATAAATAATCCACATCATCGAATCACCCCTGCACTATGGCCAATGATATTCTTTAGTATCACGACCACAAATTATCCATGCACTACAGCCAAGGACATTCGTGTATTCATTAATGGTCATGATCATGCCAACAACTGTCCATCAATGAACTACGGGCCAATGATGACTTTTACTACATCATTTGTAACATTACGGTCATGATTACAGTGAATAATCCCTGGTCATAATGATACTAAGTCCATCTATGCACTACAGGCCACAGATGACTTTCAAAAAATATAAATATGAGGATGATGACAATGATATAAGAATTCAATAAAACAAGTTCAAGAATTAATTTATCCATGAACTAATAATGTCCAAATTGTCAACATGATACTGCTTTGTAGAGTAAAATTCAAGAATGATCAGAAGAATATTTCCATGAAAAGATACTGGATGAAGCGCAAATATCAAGGATATTCTACTAATTTCATGGATTATAGAAGTCAAAACTTTAACCAACTGAGTATAATAAAGAATGGAATAACAAAAGAAATCACCATGCATGCGGTACTTGATATGAGCAGTTATTCCAACGTAATAATAAATACAAAATAATAAAGATTTTACCCAGTCCTTAAAAACACATGTACATGATATTCCAATAGAATAATAAAAGACGGAACTAGGTCCTGCATAAAGCACATACATCAGAGATGTTCCAATGTAATAATAATAAAGATTTTAACCAGTCCTAAATGTAAAACACACGCATGGGATGTTCCAATGTAATGATAAATACATAATAATAGAAGAATGTCACCAAGTATAGGGTAGCCAGCGTATCTGAGGTTATTCCAACGAGAACAATAAAGAAATGGAATAATGAAGTTCTCTTCTTGAATACAAAAGAAATAACACCCCTTACCGTAAAAGAACTGAATATTAAAGTATTTAAGTAGCAGAATACTTTTCTTTTTTCTCTCTATAGTTTCTATCTCTATATTTTCAATGAATTCGTAAGAAAATAATGAAGGAATGAGCTTCTATTTATAGAAGAATGGAAAGGCTACTGTTTTAAGAAAATTCATGGATGCACATTTGGAATAAATTCACGGACCAAAGCTTGCATTTGATAATTCACAAGGACCAAAGCTTGCATCTGAATCAATTATTCGGATGCAAAATTCAAACCTTCCTCCAATAAGAACAAAGTAACCCAATATCATATATATATATATATATATATATATATATAAATAGACAACACATGCTAAATTAAAGAAATGGTCCAATGAAAACATCTCCTCACTCATAAGTTATCAAAAAGTAGCATAATTGGAGATTTTTGTCAACAAGCTACATCCTGCTAGATTACCCACTTGGAAGAAAATTGATGATTGCCCCTTTCATCACATAATATGCCCACTTCCAAAATTTAATAGAAGAAATATTAATTTAGCAAAATAATAAAGCAAACATCTATTGCTTATCAATTAATACTCTTTTTCTTAATCAACATAATCTTCAATAAAAATTATAACTCATAATATTCAACAATATTTATCATCATTATTATAATTCACAATATTAATCGACCAGGTCCTTCCCAGGAAAGAGGGGGCTTTGCAATAAGGATTTCTCCCTATTGGCGGGCAATTAGGTGACCAAACCTCTCATTGGCAGAACTTCTAGACATCGTTAATATTGCAAATAATAATATTAATAACTTTGTCATCTCAATTATTGATTTTAACAATATATAAAATATCGACAATAATTGAATCAAATAACGTGAGATACTATGCAACAATTACTATAGCAATAATTGAACAAAACTGAATGACCTCTCACGTAAGCATCAATAATTAATAACATGTGCTACTATGCAACCATGCGTATTACTGTACTTTTACTACCGAGTAGTTCAACAGTATTAACGATAAAACTTCCGCCGTTATTTTTAATAAAATATTTTTGTCGTTTTCTTAATCCGAAAATAATTTGGTTGTGGGGTCCACCAATGATTGCGTCTTTGTACGAATATTCCCTGTTAAAACGAATATTCCCCGACCAATCGAATATTATATAACAACTTGCGTACGTTGCAAAATTTATAAATATTACCGACAACTATTATATCAATTTCACTCCATAATATTCAAAAATAATATTTATAGAAAATTCATCTTTATTCAAAAAATTGGGATTTTACAGATTCAGTTACTAGTCGTGCCGGTTTATCATCACCCTTGCATTTATATTCGACTAGGTTATCTCAACCTTTACATTACATTCCTTAAGGTTTAACAAAGTTTAAACAATGTTACATTACCTTCCTTAAGTTATGTTTACTTTTAAATCAATTAAGTTTTCTTTTCTTTGTACTTAGAAACCTTCATTACTATCTTTGTTCGTAGATCAAGGCAAGAACGCCAGCCTTTATACTTTACATCTCATGTCATGGCCTGTAGCTCTTAATGTCATTGTCCCTGACTTGGCGCTGCGGCATGAGTCCTTACTTATTGGGCCGCACTGCGGCGCCACTCTCCAGAGGTTCTTAGTACTGTTCATGGCGCTACAGCGCCACCATTTATACTATAGTTCGCGCTGCGACGAACTCTTGCAGTGTGCTCGGTTACTATTCCGTGCTGCGGGGCGGCTTATTTTGCCTAGGTTTCGCGCCGCGGCGCCAACTCTGTGCACCAGAAAAAAAATGTAGTTTTGAAATTTTGTGAACTTCCCGGACGCATAACTTCTTCGTTATAAGTCCGAATTGGCTCGTTCAAAAGCTTACGGTTCACAAATTACGTACTCTACGGTTCAACGCTCATTTCTTCGTTCTAAGTCAAAATTCGGTCATTTTCGAGTCCGCAACTCTTAAATGCCAAATATTACTTGTCTCCATTGGAAAACAATGGTTCCGAGTTCAAACACAAAATTTGACTTCCATTCCGAGAATTTTACGAATTCGACAATTATCGTCCAATCGTGCAAATTCCGGCAATTATTCCTTCTTATGATTTATTCAACATTACAAATGAACTTCATTCATCATGTGAACACACTAACATACTTAATACAACAACTTATATTCATTATTGGATTTTGACGTATTCTTCATGAGCTTATAACTTGTCAAATTATAAACTACTTAAGATTTCATTGTTAATGACTTATGACAATTAAAGTTTCTTAAACATCATTTCTTATATGTTCTTAACAAATAACTTAACTTAGGTATACATGATACATATGATCATATAAATTCTTTTATATTCATATCATTTCTCTTAATAAACTCCTTACAAGTTCATATTATTTTTACATAAGTTTATAACTTATGCTAGCTTAAATGACTTATTACCAACTTAATTGGCTTAAGTTCACTACTTACTCATTCGTGTTTCTTAATCCAACTTTTCTTATCATCCTATCATGGTAGAGATAGAAGATAATTGAGAAGAAATCTTACTCTTTTGAAGTCTTGGTAAGGTAGCTTTCTTCTTCTTCTTACTTATGGAAGTAACTTATTTGTGACTTAAACTCTCTAACACTTACCAACAAATGGCTTGTAAGCTTCCTCTATTTATAGAAATTACAAAGTTAGGGTAGTTTAGTCATTAAACCATCCCACCTCCTCATGCACCTCCTTACTATTCATTTTTTGCAAGGCACTAAACTTATCCTACACTTGGTCATTACTTCAATGTCTTGGTCATCACACTAACTTGGTCACCACATTACTTTGTCACCACTATACTTGGTCACCACAATAACCATATCAATATGGTTTTGCCCCATGGGTCTATTAACTCATGGATTCTAGCTTGGGCTTGGATTAATAAATCCTTGGGCTTTGCATTAATAAACACTAGCTTGTTCATTAATCAATTACTGGGCCTCTTCCTTTAATTCACTTGGACATATATTAATTCTTATCAATCTTTCCAAGTCCATTAACATTTCTTAATACATATACATATAGTTTATATATTATCTTCGTATTCTAATTCATATAGAATTTATATAAGATATTTCATCCTTCATACAAACTCGTATAATACTTCGTATTATACTCGTTTTCATTAATTTGTGCAATACCAAGTATCATACAATTATTAATTATTCCTTAACACTTCGCTTTACCTAACGTTTATAAATTAAGTCCACAAGCGAATTATTACATTTTCCATAACTAGATTTTTATTACATAATCCATCTTACCTTGTTATTTCATCATTACGTATTTATCGGAAACTAAAAATTATATCCCAAGCAAATACCGATGAATAGTGTTTTCGGAAAATTTCTCGGAAAACTTTTATTTTCATCTTGAAAATTCAAACACTTTAATTCATCCACGTAGCTCACATACTACGACATTCTAACATCAATAGGTTATATAATGACAACCGTCTTGATAACACAAGGATTACGATTTTATTTATTATTTAATTTAATAAACTCATTTTACATTAAGATCCGAATTTCTCGGTCGTTACATTCTTCCCCCCTTATAAAGATTCTATCCCCAGAATCTCGTCTTACTTTAATCAAATAGATGAGGAATATTTTTCTTCATCTTTTCTTCTAGTTCCCACGTTACTTCTTCAGCATCGTGGTTCTTCCATAATACCTTTACATATGGTATTACCTTGTTCCTCATAACTTGTTCCTTTTTATCAATGATCTTTGTCGATATAAATCGGCTCATACTCGATTACATGTTTATAGTCCGGCTTATATGGACGTAATACAGATACGTGAAACACGTTATGTATTCGTTCTAGGTCTGGAGGTAATGCTATCATATACGCTACCTCTCCCACCCGTTTTAATACTTCAAAAGGTCCTATAACCTTGGACTTAACTTTCCCTTCTTTCCAAAGCGTATCTTTCCTTTCCAGGGAGATACCTTTAGAAACACATACGAGCCCACCTCAAACTCTCGACTTAGTCTATGTGAGTCCGCATACTTCTTCCATGCATCACGAGTGTGATTTAGACGCATCGTAATTAACTTTACCACATCCGATGTCTGCTGCACCAATTCTGGTCCTAGCATTCGGCGTTCTCCCACCTCATCCCAACATAAAGGTGTTCTGCACTTTCTCCCATACAGAGCTTCGTAAGGCGGCATGCCTATGCTTGCATGGTAATTGTTGTTATATGCAAACTCTACTAGTGGTAGGTGATCATCCCAACTACCCTTGAAATCCATGACGCAAGACCTCAACATGTCTTCAAGTGTCTGAATTGTTCTTTTTCTCTGCCCATCGGTTTGTGGATGATAAGTCGTGCTTAACCTCAGCTGTATTCCCAACTGCTCTTGCAAACTCCTCCTAAAGTTTGATGTGAATCGTGGATCATGATCTGACACAATCGATACCGGTACTACATGTCTGGAAATGATTTCCGTAACATAAAGTTTAGCTAACTGGTCTAAGTTATACTTGACCCTAATTGGCAAAAAGTGAGCAGACTTCGTCAACCGGTCCACTATTACCCAAATCGAATTGTACCCTTTTTGCGTCGTCGGAAGTCCCACCACGAAGTCCATCGTGATATGCTCCCACTTCCATTCTGGAATCTCCAATGACTGTAATAAACCACTGGGTCGTTGATGTTCGGCCTTAACTTTTTGACAAGTTAAGCACCTACTCACATACTCTGCTATTTCTCTCTTCATGTTTGGCCACCAAAAACTCTATCGAAGGTCTTGATACATCTTAGTGCTACCAGGATGTATCGAGTACCTCGAACTATGAGCTTCTTGTAACACTTGCTCCTTTAATTCCGTCTCATTCGGAACCCAAATTCTTCCCTCAAATCTTAATAATTCCTCATTATCAAGACTATACTTAACCTCTTCCTTCTCGGATAACCGCTTCTTCATTTGGTTACACTCATCCGTCTTGAGTTGTACCTCCTTGACTCTTTCTACGATGGTAGATTGCATCTCCGTTGCAAAGAGTAACTGCCCCGAATCACTCGGCATCTTCACTTCTATTTCCATCCTAGCCATCTCTGTTATTAACTCATTTTGAGCCGTTAACATAGACAACTTTTCCCGACCCTTCCTACTTAAGGCGCGGCAAGTACATCGACCTTTCCAGGTGATCTACAGATTTCACAATCATAATCCTTTATCAACTCCAATATCTTCTTCTCTCTCATATTCAACTCCTTCTGAGTGAAGATATACTTTAGACTTTTATGGTCCGTATATATCTCACATTTTTCCCCATAAAGATAATGTCTCCATATCTTTAGGGCAAACACTACCGCGACCAGTTCTAGATCATGAATAGGATAAACTTTCTCATAATCCTTTAACTGTTGAGATGCATACGCAATGACTTTGCCATGCTGCATAAGCACACAACTAAGTCCTCTATGCAAAGCATCAGTATATACTACAAAATTTCCCGTGTCATCTGGCAATGACAAAACAGGAGCTTCACTTAATCTTTTCTTCAGTTCTTGAAAACTGTCTTCATATTTATCCGTCCATACGTATTTCACCAGAAACTCCGCATCTCAGTCGGTGTTTTCGGTTGTTCCCAATTCATTACTTCTTCCACCTTCGCTGGATCCACTGAAAACCCCCTTTGGTCAATGACATGACCTAAAAACTGCACCTTTTCCAGCCAAAATTCACATTTAGTGAATTTCGCATATAACTTCTCATTCCTTAGTGTCTCCAACACTAATCTTAAGTGTTCGGCATGATCTTCTGGCGTCTTAGAATAGACTAGAATATCATCGATAAACACCACGCATTAACTTGTCCAAATATAGTTTGAACACTCTGTTCATCATATCCATAAATGCAAATTGGTGCATTAAATCAACCCAAATGACATCACCGTAAACTCGTAATGACCATAACGAGTCCCGAATGCGATCTTTGGTACATCTTCCTTCCTAACCTTCAATCGACGATACCTCGTCCATGAAATCTATTTTAGAAAAATACTTTGCCCTTTGAATGATCAAAGAGATCATCGATCCTCGAAATGGGTATTTATTCTTTATCGTTAACTTGTTCAACTCCCCGATAGTCGATACAAAGCCTTAACGATCCGTCTTTCTTCTTGACAAACAACACCCCAAGTGCTCCCTACGTAAAACACTTGGTTGAATGTACTTCTTATCTAATAGTTCCTGTAGCTGAACCATTAGTTCTTTCATTTCAACAGGCACCATATGGTACGGTGCCCTTGAGACCGGTGTCATTCCATTCACACAACAGTTGTCATCACAAATTCGATCTCCCTATCCGTGCAGAAACCCTAAGAACTCACTTGGAAATACATCCATGAATTCGTTTACTATAGGTATTTGTTCCATGGTTGCTCCCACTCTCTGGGTATCAACAACATGGCATAGGTAACCTACACAACCCTTCCTTAAAAGTTTTCTAGTTTGTGTCATCGTAAGGCAACACGGACGTCCCGGCAATTTACTACCGTAAAATACTACAGGAGGTTGTTTCAACGTCCTGATGCTCACACATTTCTTTTGGAAATCTATAATTGCTCCATGGTTAACCAACCAATCCATTCCGAGAATTACGTTGAATTCTCCAAGCTTTATCGGTATTAAATCTACCGATAACTTACAACCACGCACATCTACGCAACAACTCATATGAATATCTTCAACAGGAATTATCTCTTCGTTTGCTACCTTAATGTTCAAAGGTATAGGCAATTTTGTGGGAAATAATTCTAGTTATCTAGCAAAATCACATGCTATAAACGAACAAGTAGCACCCGAATCAAATAGCACGTATGCATTTATATTGTTGATCGGAATAATACCTGCAACTACATCCCCTGATGCCACCGCATCTTGGACCGTCATATTAAAAGTGCGGGCCATTGATTTCCCCGGCTGAGCTGGACCACTAATAGCTAATTTCCCGCTATTAGTTCACTTATTTCCTTCTAACCCCTTCTTCGGGCAGTTCTTTGCTATGTGGTCCATTGATCCACATACAAAGTATCCGTGATTTTTCTTCGGATTGGGATAGTTAGGCGAAATGTGCCCTTCCTGTCCACAATTATAACAAACCACCTTTCTTTTGAGACAGACTCCTAAGTGAGTCTTACCGCAAGTTTTACAGGCATCCATCCTCCTCTTAGAGTCCCCTTGTTTTACTTCGGTATTCCCAGAGTGAAAGCCCTTCCTCTTCTGACTGTCGCCACTTCCACTGACTCCCTCGGTCTTGGTTCCTCCATTAACCTTGCCTTTGGTTTTCTTATCTTTGTGGTACTAGCTAAGAGCCTCATTCCCACCTTCGACAATTATTTCCTTTTCCAGTATGGTTCCAAAGGAAGTACTTTGGAACACAGAGATTCGGCTATAGAGCCAGGGTTTCAAGCCCTGCTCAAACCTTCTAGCCTTTCTCACTTCAGTGTCCACTTGATGTGGAGCGAATCGTGCGTTCATTAAACTTGGCAGCATACTGGGGAACTGTCATATCCCCTTGTCTCAACTCAAGAAACCTCATCTCCATTCTCCCTTGCATACTCATGGGAAAATAGTTCTCGAAGAAAATCTCCTTGAACCTCTCCCACGTTAGATTTCCTATATCGGCCCTAGCCTGGTTTGCCTCCCACTAGAAGTTGGCCTCTCCTTTCATCAAATAGGTTACAAAGGCAACCTTTTGACCCTCCTCAACATTTACTATTACAAATGCTTTCTTGATTTCTTTTACCCATGTCTGGGCTTCTATAGGGTCCGTAGTTCCTTTGAACTCCGGCGGACCTACACATTTGAAATCCTTAAAAGTAGTAGCTCGTACTACTCCAGGAATCACGGGTACATTAGCCCCCGTTCTATTAAATGTAGCCGTTAAAAGATTAACGAACTCTTGGATTGGATTAACCGGACCACCCTCCAGTTGGTTAACATTAGCGCCCTGATTTCGTTGTCTCCTTCTTGGCGGCATTTCGCTGTTAAGAAAACAACACATCATTATTACTTTATTCTTGTTGGTTAGTTATTATTTGTAATAAAACAACAACTCATACTCATTGCTCAACATATTCTATAAAAAGACTTATATTGATTCATAACTTGTAGTATAACACTACCTTGTTTACATTACTCAGCCTTAGCTGATTACTTTACCATCCCGTAATTACTTTCCAAAAATTGGGATTTACAAAAGACTACCCTTTGTTATACAAAAGAGGGTTTTACGTCACTAATAGATACATAATATTTACATATCTATTCTACTCTAGCTATTAATAGACTACATCTATCGTAGGGCATTCTCGAAATCCTTGCTGGCCAGACCAGTAATTACATCTCTACTAATAGTGTGTCGGGTCTGCCCTGCTTCTATCTGATATCCAGCTACCTGCTGCTTGAAATCTACGTGAGAACTCCTATGAATATAGGACATTCTCTCCAACTTCCTCTTTTTAGTCCGTAGCTCCTGCTTGAGCTCAAAGACTTCACATTTCAGCTCTCGGACCTTGTCCTTAGCTAAAACTCTATCATCATGCTCCTCTTCCCACATTCCTTCCATACTAGCCTTATCCTCCCGGACAGCTCGGAGTTCCTCTTTCAACTCTTTCACTTCTTGGCAGTAATGGACATTCCTATCAAATACCGACATAAATAATGCCTTCATCGATTCCTCCGTAGACATTTCCTCTGTAGGTGGAACCTGGTCCTCTGTAGGTGGAACCTGGTCAAAGGACATCACGTCCACCTCCTCCTCTAGCATGCCATCAAATATAGACATGTAGTCTAAATTGTCGGAGTCTCCCACTCGATGGTCACCAACTCGGTTCTCATCACTACGGATTTGGTAGTATCTCTACCCGATTAATCAATCCTCGCTCACTACATGTATATCTCTATACATATCATTTTCTCCCGACATCTACAACAAAACAATATAGTTTGATTAGTACACGTCAGTAAAATAATACAAATACATAACATAATATAATGCATTTTTATAAGGTTACTTTCCATCTTTTACTTCTTTATTCTTTCGTAAGGTTATGACTTAAGGTTCTACTTTCCCCCTTAAGTTTTATAACCTAAGCTTTGATACCAACTTGTAGCGCCCCCAAATCCGGGTATCTTCCAACCCAACAGATGGTGCTATACTGTACAACATTCATACATTCATTCAATTGAAAAGTCTCAAAGAACGAACATCACTTCTATATATTTAAAGTAATATTTACATTTCCCAGGTTCTATAGCCATTACAAAGATTCTTTGTCATAATATCAGTTACATTACAACAATAAACCTATACTATTACAAGACAGCTTAGTAATCTGCCTTAGCTTTTCCCTTATCCTTTTTCGATCCTTCGGGACGTTCAGTCTTAGCTGCATTCATATGGTTCAAGCAAGAGTAAGCATAACTAGCTCAGCAAGTATAACAATTTAATAACAACATGCTTGACACATAAAAATAGTATATCTTCAATAACTGAACAATAGTTATGAAGTACTATTGACAATTCAAAATAGCACTTCATCTTTTCTTTCAAAATGTTTTACAATAACAACAGTATTTAGTAAAGCATTCACTCCGGTCAAAGACTTTGAGTATTCATTCTTTATTGGAAAAGGACAACCCGGAAGCAAGTCCGTAAGCCCGATATTACTTACGAGCACTTCTAGGTGATCGGCATATTGTACTCTATGTTGATCAACACTACATCCATTAAACGTATGCACATTTAAGAATTTGGCAACCTCACGTGCCTGTTGTTTTACCGATAAAACATTTGTTTAACATTTCAGTCTTCTTTTGAAAACCATATCAAGTAGTTGACAAAAAATAGCAACATTTGATAATACATGAATAGATTATCAATACACCAAGTCTAGCCAAAGGAATTGGCTTAAACTTCAACATACTTCAATTCATGCGAACGAATACATGAACCTCAAAAACTTGTTCAGATTGAACTAAGACAAGTGTTAGAATACTTGCCTTTAGCGTCTGCTATGGTAAATTAACTTTATGTTCAAGTCGTTCAAGTCTCTACAATACATGATCACATAATGCCTTACATTAGGTCTCATATAATCAAGTATGTATATGATTATATCATATCTTTCATTTCAATTTAATTGTGTATTAGATTCAGTTACTATTCGTGTCGGTTTATCATTAACCTTGCATTTATATTCGACTAGGTTATCTCAACCTTTACATTACATTCCTTAAGGTTTAACAAAGTTTAAACAATGTTACATTACCTTCCTTAAGTTATGTTTACTTTTAAATCAATTAAGTTTTCTTTTCTTTGTACTTAGAAACCTTCATTACTATCTTTGTTCTCGAGATCAGGCCATGCGCTTCAGCTTTATACCTACATCTCACGTCACAAGACGAGCTCTTAATGTCATTGTCCCGACTTGGCGTTGCTGGCCATGAGCCCATATTTTATTGGTATTGTGACTTGCTGACTCTCCGAAGGTTTTAGTATCGTTTCATGGCTGAATGCTGGCGCCACCATATATACTATAGTTCACGCCATTTATTTAACTCTTGCAAGTGTGCTCTTCGATTCGCTGTTCATGTTGTGGCGGCTCATTTGTTTTAGGGTTGGCTTACTGGCGCCAACCCTGTGCACCAGAAAAATAATTCAGTTTTAAAATTTTGTGAACTTCCCGGACGCATAACTTCTTCGTTATAAGTCCGAATTGGCTCATTCAAAAGCCTACGATTCACAAATTATGTACTCTATGCGTTTATGCAAGAAATTTATCTATTTGACTTCTTTTACTAAAAATTCACCCTTTAGTTCATTTTTAACGAAAACGATAAACGTTCGTAAACGTTCAACGCTCGTTTCTTCATTCTAAGTCGGAATCCGGTCATTTTTGAGTCCGCAACTCTTAAATGCCAAATATGAATTGTCTCCATTGGAAAACAATGGTTCTGAGTTCAAACACAAAATTTGACTTCCATTCCGAGAATTTTACGAATTCGACGATTATCGTCCAATCGTGCAAATTCCGACAATTCTTCCTTCTTATGATTTATTCAACATTAGAAATGAACTTCATTCATCATGTGAACACACTAACATACTTAATACAACAACTTATATTCATTGTTGGATTTTGACTTATTCGTCATGAGCTTATAACTTGTCAAATTATAAACTACTTAAGATTTCATTGTTAAATACTTATGACAATTAAAGTTTCTTAAACATCATTTCTTATATGTTCTTAACATATAACTTAACTTAGGTATACATGATACATATGATCATATAAATTCTTTTATATTCATATCATTTCTCTTAATAAACTCCTTACAAGTTCATATTATTTTCACATAAGTTTATAACTTATGCTAGCTTAAATGACTTATTACCAACTTAATTGGCTTAAGTTCACTACTTACTCATTCATGTTTCTTAATCCAACTTTTCTTATCATCCTATCATGGAAGAGATAGAAGATAATTGAGAAGAAATCTTACTCTTTTAAAGTCTTGGTAAGGTAGCTTTCTTCTTCTTCTTACTTATGGAAGTAACTTATTTGTGACTTAAACTCTCTAACACTTAAGCACTTTGTGATGTCTTAGATTATTTGAACAACCAACAAATGGCTTGTAAGCTTCCTCTATTTATAGAAATTGCAAAGCTAGGGTAGTTTAGTCATTAAACCATCCCACCTCCTCATGCACCTCCTTACTATTCATTTCTTGCAAGGCACTAAACTTATCCTACACTTGGTCATTACTTCAATGTCTTGGTCACCACACTAACTTGGTCACCACATTACTTGGTCACCACTATACTTGGTCACCACAATAACCATATCAATATGGTTTTGCCCCATGGGTCTATTAACTCATGGATTCTAGCTTGGGCTTGGATTAATAAATCCTTGGGCTTTGCATTAATAAACACTAGCTTGTTCATTAATCAATTATTGGGCCTCTTCCTGTAATTCACTTGGACTTATATTAATTCTTATCAATCTTTCCAAGTCCATTAACATTTCTCAATACATATACATATAGTTTATATATTATCTTCGTCGATTCTAATTCATATAGAATTTATATAAGATATTTCATCCTTCATATTAAACTCGTATAATACTTACGTATTATACTGTTTTCATTACTTTGTACAATACCAAGTATCATACAATTATTACTTATTCCTTAACACTTCGATTTACCTAACGCTTTATAAATTAAGTCCATGTTTAATTATTACATTTTCCATAACTAGATTTTTATTACATAATCCATCTTACCTTGTTATTTCATCATTACGTATTTCTCGGAAACACAAAATTATATCCCGAGCAAATACCGATGAATAGTGTTTTTTGGAAAATTTATCAGAAAACTTTTATTTTCGTCTTGGAAATTCAAACACTTTAATTCATCCACGTAGCTCAAATACTACGACATTCTAACATCAATAGGTTATATAGTGACAACTGTCTTGATAACACAAGGAATACGATTTTATTTATTATTTAATTTAATAAAATCATTTTACAATAAGATCCGAATTTCTCAAATTAATTCTGCGCCTAAGTTATTATTTGGTCGAGTCAGAGTCATGACGCGACTCTGACTCTGTGCCACAAATAATTTTGACAGACTTTTTGAATTGTGAGATTCCCAGACTCGTAACTTCTTTGTTATAAGTCCAAATTGGTTCGTTCAAGAGCCTATGGTTCACAAATTACATACTCTACATATTTATGCAATAATTTTATCTATTCGACTTCGTTTGCTAAAAGTTCACCTATTAGTCCATTTTAACGAAAATGATAAACGTTCGTGAACGTTCAATGCTCGTTTCTTCGTTCTAAGTCAGAATCCGGTCATTTTTGAGTCCGCAACTCTATAATGCCAAATAAGACTTGTCTCCATCGAAAACCTACGTTTCCGAGTTCAAACACAAAATCTGAATTCCATTCCGAGAATTTCACGAATTCGACGATTATCGTCCAATCATGTGCATTCCGGCAAAACTTCGTTACTTAAGATTTATTCTTCGTTTTAAATGGATTCATTACATCATACTAACTTCTTAATATACATACTTCATTAACTTATTTACATGATAAGTTATTACTTGTTCTTTATGAGTTTATAACTTATAAAAGTACAAACTACTTATGTTTCAATTTCTCATGACTTAGGATAATTTAAGACTTCTAACTATTATTCTTGCTTCTTGTTAACATACTAACTTAATTTATGTAAACATAATACAAGTTCATATACGTTCATTATAAGTTCATAACTTATTTATGTTTGAATTACTTATTCATGACTTATACGGCTTATTAAGACTTAAGCATTTTGATTCATCATTCCAACTCCTTCTTAGCATACATGTTCTACCACTACCCCCTTCTCTAACAATGGAAGAGAAAGAGAATCATGGTTCAAGATTGCTTACCCTTTGATGATCACTTGCTAAACCATAATCTTCTTCTTGCTTCTTTGAATTAACAAAGGCTAACTTCTAGCTTTTCTAGCTTTTTCTCTCAAGAAAATAAGCTCTCAACTTATAAGTTGGATGAAATGAAACAACCAAAAATGAAATCTAAGCTTGCTATTTATAGGCAAACCAAAGTTAGGGCATAAGGGTCATTAATCCTTCCACCTCTTTACTATTCCTTACTTAGGCATTAAGTTAACTTGATCCCCACCTTATTTACTTGGCCATCACAACACTTAAGCATTAAGTTTACTTTGTCATTAAACTTGCTTGGTTACCACACTTACTTAGCCTTAAATTTTGCTTGCTTCCTACTTTGGATCATCCATGGGCTTAAACCATCCCATAACCCATTGGTTTCTTACTTTGGGCCTTTAACTTAATTGATCTTAACTTATTCATTGGGCTTGCAATAAAACAATACTTGGGCTTGTTCATTAATTCATTTTGGACTTTACAATAACCAATATTTGGTTTTAACATTATTTCAAACTGGGCTTAACCCAATCCCAATTAAACTATATACTTCCTACATAATCTTACAATTATAATTACATATGACTTAAAGCCTTAGAACGTATTATATACATATTAATCCCGTATTCGAATTCGTATACTTAGGCAACATGTACGACATACCATCTTTCATACACACTCGTATAATACTTCATATCGTACTCGTATACTCTACCTCGCACATACCTACGTATCATACAATCATTACCCTAACTTCTTAACGCTTGATTTTACTACGTTCTCAAATTATGTTCACAGTCGAAATATTACGTTTTCCATAACTAAAATATTATTGGATATTCCATCTCACCTTGATATTATATCGTTACGTATTTCTCGGAAGTTCATAAATAATTCCCGAGCAGAAATGCGTGAATAGTGTTTTTCAGAAAATCTCTCAGAAAGCTTTTATTTTCGTCTTAGACATTCAAACACTTTAATTCTACCACGTAGCCAAAATACTACGACGTTATGATATGTTTAGGTCATAGAACGACCTTCAATTAGCTTGCTCCCATAATAAAATAAAATTTAATTCTCCTAAAAATCCGATTTTCTGGGGCGTTACACTTTCTGACTTCATGGATATGATGAACTGAGTATTCAAGGAATATTTGGATCACTTTGTAGTCGTCTTTATTGATGACATCCTCATATACTATAAAACACGTGAAGATCATGAGCAACACTTGAGGCCGGTATTCCAAAAGCTTAGTGAAAACAAGCTTTATGCCAAGTTGAAGAAATGTGAGTTCTAGCTTGAGGAAGTAGCATTTTTTGGGCACGTGACATCAAATCATGGAATATCTATTGACCCAACGAAGATTGAAGCAATACAAAGCTGGGAGCAACCTAAGTCAGTGATCGATGTACGTAGTTTTCTCGGCTTAGCTGGTTATTATCGCAGATTCGTGGAAGGATTTTCTCGAATCTCTACTCCATTAACTCAGCTGACTCAAAAAGATACAAAATTTGATTAGAGCGAGGAATGTGAAAAGAGTTTTCAAGAACTCAAGAGGAGACTCATTTCAGCATCTGTTCTGACAATATCGTCTGGTTCAGAGGGATTTGTCATCTACAGCGATGCTTCAACCAGAGGTTTAGGATTTGTTCTCATGCAACATGGGAAAGTCATTGCCTATGCCTCACGATAACTCAAAGAATATAAGAGGATTTATCCTACTCATGATCTGGAGTTGGCAGTTGTTGTCTTCGCACTTAAAATCTAGAGGCATTACATGTATAGGGAGAAAGTGGAGATCTATACGGATCATAAAAGCCTCAAATATTTCTTCACCCAAAAGGAACTCAACATGCGGCAACGAAGTTGGCCTGAACTGTTGAAAGATTATGATCATACCATCCAATACCATCTTCAAAAAATGAACATGGTAGCTGACGCGTTGACTAGAAGATCATATGCGGGTACGAGTGTGATATTGTCAATGCAAGGGCCCATTTTGTATGACTTGCAAATGATGGAGATAGAGTTAAAGACTTCAGGGACCCACGTGATGATGGTTAATATACGAGTAGAACCAACTTTAATCGATAAAGTTAAAGCTGCTCAAGCTAAAGCCCTGGAGCTAATGTGTATGAGGAAGAAAGTGCAAGAATGTGCTATTCTGGAAGCAAGAATCGATGAAGAAGGAATACTACGAGTCAACTTTAGACTTTTTGTTTTCTAACTACCATGATTTAAAGTATAAGATCATGATGGAGGCGAACAACACACCATTTGTTATCCATCCTCGGAGTACCAAAATGTATCGTGATCTTTGACATAAATTTTGGTGGAGCAATATGAGGAGAGAGATAGCGGAGCTTATCTCAAGGTGTTTAACTTGTCAACGAGTCAAGGCAAAGAATCAAGTGCCAAAAGGTCCATTGCAACCACTTGAAATTCAAGAATGGAAGTGGGAGCACATTGACATGGATTTCGTTACTGATCTTCCCAAGGTTTCTCAAGGTATAGATGCAATTTGTGTCATTGTTGATAGATTAACCAAGTCTGCTCATTTCTTATCTATACGAGAAACTTATACACTTGAACATCTTGCTCATATGTACATAAATGAGATTGTAAGTGTGAGGGCCTCGAATCCGAGATACCGAATCACCGCGGATCCGGTTCAATCATTCTAAACAACCATTACTATTTTTGCGGAAGATATAAACAGAAATTGTTTATACATTAAACTTACACATAATCCCCAAGGTCGAGTAACCTTAACTTATACATAATTCATAACTTGTCTAACATATAACAACATTAATATCATACAATACAAATCTAACTATACACGTCTACTAAAGCTTAAACTGTCTTGGACCTTTCCTTGTATTCGACGTATTCGTCTTAATCTGCAATGTTTATCATGATATATCAAGGGTGAGCATAAGATTTCCCAGCAAGTTTAAGTTCAATAATTTAACGATATATCATGATTGAAAGGATTTGAATAATAAACTGGCTATAATTCAACAATATAGTTGCAAACTAGCACGAACAAACTTTGGACTAAACAAGTATATAACATGAACAAATATATCTAGACCGAAGGGGTAATGAAGGTGATCAGCCTTTCATACCTGACTTATACATGAAATATGTACAGAATACAATTCTACAATGGAAATCAGCAATGATTATCCATAAGCATAACCGAATGAAACAACTCTTAGTAGAGTTAAGTAAAAACAAACTTGCTCGAATCATTTGATTCTTCGCTTACGCGATTTATAACGCTTTATCCAAGACCTAATATTAGTAATATAGATCTCCATATTAGAATAATATCATCACAATATAATACTATTATATATATAGATATACATAGAATAACCTAAACACATAACACATAACCCTATCGATTCATAACACATATAAGACTCCTGTTATCAAGTCAAACTTTTGCGATGATTGAGTTGAACCTTAGCACAAATCTGGCATCCCGACGGTCTAGTCGGACTTTTATCGAGTCTAAGTTCAATTAAACTATGCCTAACACTTAACAATTATCTGAGGTAATTTATTAATAGTCAAAATATTTTTCATAAGCTCGTAATAATTTTTAAATAATTATTACTATTTATCATAAATTTTCAATCATTAATATCGTATTTAAATGAATTAAATATCACTTAATTATTTTATCATTAATATTTAGTTAATATAACATATTACTTTGAAAATCATCACATAATATTATAATATATTTATAATATATCAAAGTATTTTTAATATTTTTAAATCATATTTATATGAATTTTAAACACTTAAATCTAGTATCCGATAATTGCTATTAATATTAAAATATTAATATTTTCATGACTATATCAAAAGTTATATTTTATAACCTAAAATATTTTTATAATACTTAAATCATTTTTATATGATTTTTTAAAACATTAATTCTATTTTTTCTATAATTTATTTAATATATTTATTAAATAAACTAATTATCATTAATCTTGATTAATTAATGAAATTCATCCTAAAATATTAAAAGTCACTAAAAATAACTTAAAATATTTTATTATACCATAATATTATTTTTCATGATTTTTCATGTATTAAAATTATTTTAAATAATTTATTTAATATTATAATTAAATAAATTAAATACCATTTATATTCCAAAAATAATAAATATTTATGAAATATTCTCAAAATAATTTAAAACTATTTTTTCAGACTTTAAAATAATTTTTCAAAATTTATTATGTATTTTTAATAATTAAAAACTATTTAATTCGATTTATTTAATTAATTAATCTATCTTCCGAAAATAATTGTCACTAAAGGGCCCTATAGCGACAGACCCATCGTTATAGGTGTTCTTGAATGTTCTTGAGCCTGCCCAGAAATGCATGTCAGTGAGAAATGTCCTACGTTTGACCAACATTTGATCTATGATAATAAGGTGTTCTGGCCATACTAAAGTGTTTAGATTGTAGTATAAATGTAATACTACCAGCATTAATCAATTTCATGTCCATAACATATCATATACGAGAGATATAGGTTCTAGAACATCATTTCAGAGCTGTTCTTCATTTCTGGGTTTTCCAGAAATGAAGAACAGTTGATAGGCCCTACTTTGAAGCCTCATATCTTGGAATCTGGGTTTGTTTTGTGATATCTAATGGTCCCTACATGTAGTCATGATGTCATAGTACAATTATATAGCATCAGAGCAGCATAACAAAATCTCCTACACAAGATCTGGTCCGGTCAAACGTATGGTCAGAAGTTGTTCATAAGAAATCTGGGTTTCCCAGATTTCTTCATAAGGCAGTCGGTCAACACTTGTTTGACCTTAATTATCTTAAATTATGTTGTTAATTTAGGCGATCTAGTAGCATACAAGTGTAGTTCATATAGCAGTCTATAACATTAAACCAACAACATAACCTAAAACCTAAAACACAAGAAAGATCACGGCCTAGAAATACGCTGTCAGACGTTCTTGTAATTCTGGGTTTACCCAGAAACCAAGTGTCTTGGCCGATCAACGAAGTTTGACTGATTATAAAATGAAATATAAACATGATATAACCTTAATTCAAGTTCCAGATGAAAGCCTACATGGCATAGAACATATCCATAACATTAAACACATCAAAAAAATAACAGTGAAGGATCTAAGGCCTCTGACATAAGGCTGTCAGACGACTTTTACAAATTTTTCCAGATTTAAGAAATCTTCAATTTCGAGCACTTTGATGTTATGGATGCACTATACAGCAACCCAGATCATCAAGTGACACCTTAATACATAACTTTTAAGAAACTAACAACATCAAATCACATGATTTACAAAAATTAGGGTTTATACATCATTCATGCTTATTTTTGATTTCTGACTTTTGATTCTTATATTGAGAGGCTATGAACTGATTATGGCTCACCTTCTCTCTCTCCCTCACTCTAAATCTCGAAAATGAAGAGAGGGGATGGGTTTGGAGAAAATGAAAATTCAAGTGGCCTTTCTCTCTCTCTTTAATCTATAAAATGACTTGATGCAATACTAGGAGCTGATAATTTCGGCTGAGATATAAGATATATTGCACATGGAGTTGGTAGAGTTGTTGAGCAACCCATATTTGGCAAGATTGACAAGCTAAACTCAAATAATGCAATAAGGGTAAACTAGTCATTTTGCTTTTTATTTTAATGGCATTTTTGTCAATTTCTCTAACCCTTAGGGTTTAGGGTTTGGAAATCCTTAGGTTTTAGGGTTTGGAAATCCTTAGGGTTTGAACCCTTTAGGTTTTCAATTTAGTTTCTAACATTTTCGAATTTCGGTTTTCAAAATAGAAAATTAATATTTTATAATTAGAATTTTCTAATTATATTAAAATTTACTAATAATAATTTAAATAATGCTAATTAGGATTAGTATTTCCTAATTAAAATGGCCAATTTAGCAATTAGGGTCAAAATCACGTATTAGGGTTTACAACCCAAAAATTAGGGTTTCTAATAGAAAAATAATTTTCTAATTTATAAATTAGATTTCGTAATTAGATTAGGGTTCTCTAATTACTTATAACTTGAAAATTAGGATTAATATTTCATAATTAACATTAAAAATATTAAACGAACAATTAGGTTTTCCCTAATTATAAATTAGAGTTTCTAATCCCGAAATTAGGGTTTAAATTTAAGATTAGGATTTGCTAAATAATTAAGCTTTACCCTAATTAATATTATAATTAATAGCACTAGAGCATTATAATTATCCTTTAAGTACTCAGATTAGGATTTTAAATTTCCGAATTAGGGTTTAGGATTCCCAGAACTAAAATTATGGTTTTCCAAAACCGGTTTTAGGGTTTCTTATAATTCGCTAGGGTTTTCTAACCGAACGTTGACGTTCTTAATATATACTTAGGGTTTTATACTGATATCGTTTATCCGTCAACCTTTGACCTTAACCACATCTTGTCGTACACATATACACAGAACTTATTCACGTATTCCCTTAATCCTGAATAATTCACTTAAATCCTTAACAGAATTTTTAAATCCTCAAAATTCCTTTTAAAAAATATCAAACACATACACTTATTTTTTGTCTAGGTTCTAATATTGAACCTTAAATTAATTAATTAAAAATTTAAAAAATTTCTAAATTCTCGGGTTGTCACAGTAAGACTGAATGGTATGCCAGTATCCATAGTTTCTGATCGAGACCCAAGATTCACTTCACGATTTTGGGTTAGATTACAAAAAGCTATGGACACAAATTTATGATTTAGTTTAGCATATCATCCTCAAACAGACGGGCAGTCAGAGAGGACTATTCAAACTTTGGAGGATCTATTAAGTCTCTGTTTCCTTGACTTCAAAGGAAGTTGGGACAAGTTCTTACCTTTGGTGGAATTTTCCTACAACAACAGTTATCAAACAAGCATCGACGTGGCTCCATTTGAGGCATTGTATGGACGCAAGTGTCGTTCTCCAGTATGCTGTGATGAGGTGGGCGAAGCAACGTGTTGGGACTAGAATTGGTACGCATGACAACGGAAAAGATTCAAATGATCCGAAAACGTATAAAAACCTCACAAGATTGACAAAAGAGTTATGATGATCTTCATCGGAAAGACGTGGAATTCAATGTTGGAGAACATGTGTTGTTACGTGTTGCTCCATGGAAGGGAGTTACGAGATTTGGAAAGAGAGGAAAGCTCAATCCTCGATTCATTGGCCCATTTGAAATCCTTGACCGATTAGGAAATTTGGCCTATAGACTCGCTTTACCGCCAAGTATGTCTCGTGTTCATAACATTTTTTACATATCTATGTTACGTAAATATGTGGATGACCCGAACCACATTATTGAGTTAGAACCGGACGAAATAGCGGAAGATTTAAAGTAAGAAGGAACATATTTTACGCTCCAAGGTTATACCTCAAGTCAAAGTTTTGTGGATAAACCACGATGTTGAGAAAATGACCTGGGAGTTAGAATCTAAAATGAAATCATGGTATCACCTGTTCGACATACCAGGTACGTACCCTAATTTTGAGGATGAAATTTCATAAGAAGGGGAGGTTGTAAGACCCTAACTTTTATAAATAAAGATTATTTTTCTCGAAATATCATTTTTGAATATTATGGTGTGGATTTGATATAATGTTATAGTTGTGGGTAATATTTATACATTTTGCAAAGTAAGCAAGTTGTTATAAAATATTCGATTGGTCAGGGAATATTCGTACGACGACACAATCATTGATGGACCCCACAACGGAATTACTGTCGGAGTTAGAAAAGGAAAGAAATAACTTTTTATGAAAATAATGACGGAAGTTTTACCGTTAAACTGTTGAAATACCCGGTGATAAAAGTACAATAATACGTGTGGTTGCATAGTAGCACACCGTATTGATTATTGATGTTTACGTGAGAAGTCACTCAGTTTTATTCAATTATTGCTACAATAATTATTGCATTGTATCTCGCGTTATTTGATTTAATTATTGTCAATATTTTATATATTATTAAATCAATAATTGAGACGACAAAGTTATTCATATTATTATTTGCAATATTTGTGACACCCCCAAAATAGGTATACACCACCCATTCTGAGTTGTCAACACACGGTACAGAAACAACTACAACTTTATTATTACAACAATAGAACTGTGAGTTTAAATACAGATATTGCCATCTAAACAATATCCACATACAAATAAATCCTAATCATAATTATTGATACATTATTTTATAAAAATGGTGAGGACTACTAAACAACTCTCTAACACCATCATTCCATACCCTGACTCGTACTCGCTATATTCTCGCCTCCTGAGAAGAAAAATGGAACAAAAAGGAAAAGGGTGAGCTCGACTAGCTCAGTAAAGAATATTATGACTAAGATAATATACAACAAATTATTGTTAGTCTCCAACAGGGAAAAAATCTAATAGAATACAATAGACAACCAATTTTAAATTAACAACTGCAGCGGAAATGATAATTCATTAGAAGAGTTAAGTAGAGAATGCAAACTACTATCTTCTATATATGAATTTAAAAGTTCATCGTCGATATTTTATCCCTGTAACATCAATCAATATATATCTGGAATCAAATATATTCATCCTTGCACTACAGGCCAAGGACATTCACCAGTTGGTCATGTTCATCTAAACACCTGTTCATCTTTGCACTACGGGCCAAAGATATTCATCAGAAATCATTCATCTTTTCACTACAGGCCAAAGATATTAATCAGAAATCATTCATCTTTGCACTACAGGCCAAAGATATTCAACAATATCATCATTTAAGACCGAGGATGATGAAAAATATTTTTTTTAAAGAAACGAATCCAGTGAAACAAAATGACAAGGATTAAGGATTAAGGATTCGTACTTTATTTTATCCATGTCAAAAAATACCTCAAAAATAATCATAGTGGTATAAAATTCAAGAATGATCAAAACATGGATACAATCAAAGCTAGTATCCACAATAGATATTTTGGACAAAAAGAAAAAATTTCATTTTTCGATGAATAGTCTTCAGATTTAAGTGAATAATCTCAGTATCGTGAATAGTGCCGTATACGTGAATAGTAACTCCTACACCAAAAGATAGAAATTTCACAAAAAACAATACGCTCGAAAGATAGTACTTCTAGTTGAAACACCGGATATAGGCTATGACTTGAACTTGCACCGTATATCAACACTCAAAGTATACTCACAAGAATACGCTCAAAATATCGAGAGAGAAATAGAGAGAAAACTTCAGTTTCTGGTGTGATTTTCAATTCTAACCTAAGCTCCCTATTTATAGGAAAATGCTTAGAACACCAAAGTAGAAAATTGAATATAATAATATTATTTATAAACAAAATTCCTTAGCCCACACTTTTAGTCTAGACATCTGAACTCAGATGATTTCCATCCTTAACATGTGCCTCTCAAATGGCAAAAACGTTTTTCTTCAAAATAATAATAAAAACTTCCAAAATTCAATTATTTCGGAACTTCAGAACTTCAATAATTCACAATAAATAGCCCTTTTATCATAAAATTCGAATCTCTCGAGTCTTTATAGAAAATTCAATTCTCTACAACTTTGCAGAAGAAAGTTTTTCTAAATTCCAAACAGAGATTGACCGAAATCCACAAACGGGCGATTTTATAGTCTATAATAAATTTTCGGTCAAGAAATGGGTCCACCAACACACAAAACATGTGTTAAACATTTAATCCAACAAAAATACTTTTCCTCCTCGTATACTCATATATCCCACAGTCGTTGTAAAAATATCATCATTATTATATTATTAAAATATAATAATATATATATTTAAATGAATTATTTTATCAGAAAAAGATAAAATATCAATTTTCAACAATTGTCACATTAAAAATTTTCTCCATCTATATCCACATAAAATCAATATTTTCCTCATCATATGAATCAATAATTAATTAATCACAAATAATATTACAGAATCACAATATTGACAACCATGCGCCTTCTAGGAAAGGGGGCTTTCCAATAAGAATTTCTCCTTCTTCAAGCGCAATGATTAGGTGACCAAACCTCTCCTTAGATGTAACTTTCTAGACATTGCCAATAATGTTATCTATTAATATTATTCGGATAATATGAATTATTGTTCCGATAATAGAAAATACTGTGCAGTGACAATTATTAAAACAACAATAATACAAAATATCTGAACTAGGTTTCGCTACCGTGCAATCTCGAGCGATATGTCCTTCCTTTCCACAATTATAGCATACACGAACTGCTGGGGCAATTTGACCGATATGTCCTTCTTTCCGCATTTGTAGCATATGACCGGTGGTCGCTTCTCCTCCTTGGAACCCGATTCTTCTTTTTGTTGGCGTCTTCACATGGTCGTTGTTGAACCTTCTCTTCTTGAAATGTCCACTTGAGTCACCTCTCCTATTATCATGGCCACGATTACCACCCGAGTGGTTACCGCCTTTGTCCGTATTCTTTCCTCCCCGCTGGTTATCATCGTTCTGATGACTACTGTCACCGATATGACCCTGGTTGTGGTCCCTCGGTTGAACATACTCGTTATCTCGCTCTAACAATTGAGCCCTGTTAACAACATCTGAATAAAGAGAAAATTTATGAGAGATGAGATACTGACGTATGCCGGGTTTCAAACCTCTCAGAAACATCCACGTCATACGTTCCTCATTCTCCACCAAATGAGGTGCAAACCTGGATAACTCTTTAAACTTCGCCTCGTACTGAGACACCGTCATGTTGTTCTGCTCCAGTCTAATAAACTCCACTTTCTTCATATGACGAACACTTTCAGGAAAGTATTTGTCATTAAATAGTTCTGAAACGTCTCCCCAAGACATCTTGAAAGGTACGGATGGAGTGCACGCTTCACGACTCCCACCAATGATCCGCCTCACCACGGAACATAAAGGTGGCGAATGGAACCTTCTGTTCCTCCATGCATCCCAAGACATCGAATATCTTGATAATTTTCTTGACCCATGTTTCCGCCATGATCGGATCAGGTTTTCCCTTAAATTCTGGTGGTCCCAACTCTTTGAACTGCTTGGCTGTGACCACCCGTGAATTGCTATCATTTCCTCCTGTATTTTGAACACGAGTCTCCCTCGTCTGATTTTGCATAAACTGCAAAAAACTTCTAAACATCCCCTCGTTCATCATCTGCTCCGTGGTGTTGTTCACAGGAGGAACATTGCCAACCTGTTGCACGTTCTCCTCGTTGATGAGTACAGGCGTCTCCACGGTCTCATTTAATCCACTGTTAATATTCTCAGTCGACATTTTCAAATACTGTCATAAAACAAGGGTTAATTAAGGAAATCAATATATCACATAATATCCCTATATACTGACCAACTAACAATAAGCTTAGGTAGGACACACTAGCGAAGGATTTACTCGTCTCTCCCCTCCTAGTTCTATTCCCCGATCTCCGCCAGAGATCATATCCCTAAGCTCTGATACCAACCGTGACACCCCAAAAAATAGGTATACACCACCCATTCGAAAGTTGTCAACACACAGATGCGAAACAACTACAACTTTATTATTACAACAGTAGAACTGTGAGTTTAAATACAGATATTGTCATCTAAACAATATCCACATACAAATAAATCCTCATCATAATTATTGATACATTATTTTACAAAAATGGTGAGGACTACTAAACAACTCTCTAACACCATCATTCCATACCCCACTCGTACTAGCTTCGCTATATTCTCGCCTCCTAAGAAGAAAAATGGAACAAAAAGGAAAAGGGTGAGCTCAACTAGCTCAGTAAAGAATATTATGACTAAGATAATATACAACAAATTGTCGTTAGTCTCCAACAGGGAAAAAATCTAATAGAATACAATAGACAACCAATTTTAAATCAACAACTGCAGCAGAAACGATAATTCATTAGAAGAGTTAAGTAGAGAATGCAAACTACTATCTTCTATATATGAATTTAAAAGTTCATCGTCGATATTTTATCCCTGTAACATCAATCAATATATATCTAGAATCAAATATATTCATCCTTGCACTACAGGCCAAGGACATTCACCAGTTGGTCATGTTCATCTAAACACCTGTTCATCTTTGCACTACGGGCCAAAGATATTCATCAGAAATCATTCATCTTTGCACTACAGGCCAAAGATATTCATCAAAAATCATTCATTTTTGCACTACAGGCCAAAGATATTCAACAATATCATCATTTAAGACCGAGGATGATGAAAAATATTTTTTTAAAGAAACGAATCCAGTGAAACAAAATGACAAGGATTAAGGATTAAGGATTCGTACTTTATTTTATCCATGTCCAAAAATACCTCAAAAATAATCATAGTGGTGTAAAATTCAAGAATGATCAAAACATGGATACAATCAAAGCTAGTATCCACAATAGATATTTTGACGAAAGAAAAAATTTCATTTTTCGATGAATAGTCTTGAGTATTAAGTGAATAATCTTCGTATACGTGAATAGTCTGAGTATCGTGAATAGTAACTCCGACACCAAAAGATAGAAATTTCACAAAAAACATCTTCAAGCTTTGTGAATAGTACTCGTAAATAGTAACTCGTGAATAGTAACTCATGAATAGTAACCCCGACATGAAAAAGTTCCAAATTTGATAAAAACTTCAGATCAATATTTCAACATAATGATATTGAAGAAATAATATCATCACGAAAAAAATAATATCCCTTACCTTGAAAGACAAGACTTCTAGTTGAAACAGGATATAGGCTATGACTTGAACTTGCAATCAGTATATCAACACTCAAAGTATACTCACAAGAATACGCTCAAAATATCGAGAGAAAATAGAGAAAAACTTCAATTTACGGTGTGATTTTCAATTCTAACCTAAGCTCCTATTTATAGGAAAATGCTTAGAACACCAAAGTAGAAAATTGAATATAATAATATTATTTATAAACAAAATTCCTTAGCCCACACTTTTGGTCTGAACATATCGAACTCACCGATTTCCATCCTTAACATGTGCCTCTCAAATGGCAAAAACGTGTTTCTTCAAAATAATAATTAAAACTTCCAAAAATCAATTATTTGAACTCCTAACTTCAATAATTCACAATAAATAGCCCTTTTATCATAAAATTGAATCTTATGAGTTTTTATAAGAAATTCAATTCTCTACAACTTTGCGGAAAGAAAGGTTTTCCAAATTCCAAATGAGATTGGTCAAAATCCATAAGCAGGCGATTTTATAGTCTATAATAAATTTTCGGTAAGAAATGGGTCAACCAACACACAAAACATGTGTTAAACATTTAATCCAACAAAAATACTTTTCCTCCTCAGTATACTCATATATCCCACATTCGTTGTAAAAATATCATCATTATTATATTATTAAAATATAATAATATATATATTTAAATGAATTATTTTATCAGAAAAAGATAAAATTTCAATTTTCAACAATTGTCACATTAAAAATTTTCTCCATCTATATCCACATAAAATCAATATTTTTCTCATCATATGAATCAATAATTAATTAATCACAAATAATATTACAGAATCACAATATTGACAACCATGCAGTTCCTAGGAAAGAGGGGGCTTTCCAATAAGAATTTCTCCTTCTTTGGCCAAGCAATTAGGTGACCAAACCTCTCCTTAGACAGAACTTTCTAGACTTTGCCAATAATGTTATCTAATAATATTATTCAGATAATATGAATTATTGCTCCGATAATAGAAAATACTGTGCAGTGACAATTATTAAAACAACAATAATACAAAATATCAACACAATAATTATTGAACACATAAAATACTGAACAGTAATTACTGTAACCATTATTGAGTAGTGCCTTCTTACGTAAGAGTCAATAATTGGTGCAATACTGCAGTATTCTTGTGCAACAACGCCATTACATCGTGTTTTAACCACCGGCATTCCAACAAAGGTAAACCAGTAACAACTACGCCGCTATTTTTAAACAACTTATATTTGTCGTTTTCTTCCAATCGCTAAACTTTACATTATGGGGCCCACACATGGTCACTACCGCCGTCATACGCGAATATTCCCAACAAGATTTAATATTCCACGACCAAACGAATATTCCCTGACAATAATGAATATTTTATAACCACTTGCTTATTTTGTAAAATTTGCGCATTTTACCCATAACTAACCACATTAATCAAATCAACCCTTACTATTTCAAAATAATAAATAAAGGAAATAACATTTTATTTATAAAAAAAATTCGGGGTCTTACAATATTGACGATGTCTAGAAAGTTCTGTTGAGGAGAGGTTTAGTCACCTAATTGTGCGCCAATAGGGAGAAATCCTTATCGGAAAGCCCCATCTTTCCTGGGAGCGATCTGGTTGTTAAGTATTGCAATTATAATAATGATGATAAATGTTGTTAAAAATATTGAGGGGATTTTTATGAAATATTTGTTGTAAATTTTGCTTATTATACGGACCCCCATTTACCCATTTTTCAAAATAATCGATAGAAAGTTATTCAGTATATATATATATATAATATAATATTGTTGGGGGCCCACGTGTTGGTGGAATAATGGGATGGTTCACAGGATTTTTTTGTGTTGCATGTAATGGAAGGATTATATATATATGTATATATATATATACATGTTTGAAAAATATGTCAGGGTTGGGGGTGGAGAAAAAAACAGGATTCACGTGGGATGTATAAATTATATATATATATATATTAGATTTTTTGTTTTACATAGAAATTCATTCATCCGTGACCTTGTATAAGGCGCCTGTGAAGAGGGGAAAAAACAATGTGCAGTCCGTGATTCTAAAATTTAAATAGTATCATTTCCATTCTCCTATAAGTAGGATGCTTAGTTAGAATTGAAAATCACACCAGAATCAGAAAATTCTTTTTCTATAATATTGAACGTATTTCTTTAGAGTTTTAAGAAGCTTTGAGCGTAGAAAACAGTTCAAGTTTTCTTCAAGGATATCCCCGCTATACCAGTTGGAATACTCTCTTTTTTTAAGGTAAGGGATATTATTTTTGTTCAGTATTCGTATGAAATAATATTTTCTTCCATACTCTATAGTATGTAAGTAATATTTTTTGTTTCAGATTTCGAATCCTATACTCATTTCGTTAAGTTTTGGCTTCTATACTCCATGAAATTAGTTGAATATCCTTGATATGTGCGCTTCATCCAGTATCTTTTCATGGAAATATTATTCTGAGCATTCTTGATAAGTTTTAACCTTTTTATGCCGGAGTACTATTCACGGAGTACTATTCCCGAATTACTATTCACGACATACTATTTACTCGGTTACTATTCACCTTGGGTACTATTCATAACAAAAATGGATTTATTTTTTGTCCAAATCATTTTTGATACAATATTATTCTTGAATTTTACTCCACAAAGCAGTATCATGTTGATAATGTGTACGTTATTGAATTCTGGATAAATTAAATTCTAAATCTTTAGAATTTTATCCTTTGCTTTCTTTTAATTGAATTCTTATATCATTGTCATCATCCTCATGCTTATATTATAATGAAAGTCATCTGTGACCCGTAGTGCATAGATGGACTTGGTATGATTATAACCAGGGATTATTCGGTATAATCATGACCGTAATGTTACAAATGATGTGGTAAGAGTTATTATTGGCCCATAGTGCATTGATGGACAATTATTGGCATGATCATGACCATTGATGAAAACACGAATATCCTTGGCCCGTAGTGCATGGATAATTTGTGGTCGTGATACTAATGAATATCATTGGCCGTTGTGCAGGGATGATTCGATGATATGGATTATTTATCAAGTTGAGTCTCAGCGATAAAATTGATGATAAACTTTTTAAATCATAGAAGGTAGTAGATTTCATGCTCTACTTGACTCTTCTAATGGATTGATTGTTCCGCTGCAGTTAAACTTGATGTTTATTATATTTTATCAGTTTAACACTATTAAAGGCTAATGATAATTTATTCTGCATTATCTTAGTCATAATATTTCTTACTGGGCTAGTAGAGCTCACCCTTTGCTTTCATTGTTCTCTTCAGGAAATGAGAACATAGCCGGGACTAGTCGGGGAACGGAGTGATGGCTCGAGATGGTGCATTAGTAGTCCACACTTAACTGTGAAATAGTGTGATAGTATTGAGGAATTATTTTGAGTTTGAATACTGTCTAGAAGACAATATTTGTATTAAAACTCACATCTCATGTTGTATATTTAAGTTTGTATTTGTATTTTGTACCATGTATTTGGCGACTCAGAATTGGTGATATATACCTATTTTGGGGGTGTCACAATTACAGTAATGAAGTATTGATGATAGACTTTTAATTTGGAGAGGATAGTAGACATTTTGTTTTACTTGACTCTTCTAATGGATTATTGGTTCCCCCGCTATTATGGTTTAAAACTTTTATCATCTATCATATGTTCTAAATATCTGATTTAGTATTGATGAAGTCTATTGATAATTTAATTATCTGAATTCATGATGTTCTTTACTGGGCTATTTGTGCTCACCCTTTTGTTTCACAACCCCTTTCAGGAAATAAAAGTGTAGGTAGGACTAGGAGAGAGAACATGGGTATAAAGTGGTGTTTCAAATTAGTCGAAATCCTAAGCGAATTATGAAACGGTGTGGCATAATAATAGTACTGAGAACTTAAATTGGGTGTGACATATTTTATTTATCATTTAATATTTAATTTTGGTGAACAACAATAGGGTGAGACGAACTCAAATTTGGAAGCGTCAAAAATGCACTCCATTAGAATGAGGAGGACATAAATCTTCTCTTATTCCTTTGAAGACTTGAAATATTTGTTGTTATACTTCATATGGCATTGTAATAATTTGGGTATGAATATTGTCGTATTATATACGAAACAATATTTGCATTGAAACTCACAATATATGTGTCGTCGTATTTTGCACGACAGTTGTATAAATGAAGTTGTTAGTAGTGTATTCTCTGGCGACCTAAGATGAGTGATGTATACCTCTTTTGGGTACGTCACATTTGGTATCAAAGCTTAGGGATATGATCGATGGCTGAGATGTGAGACTGGAACTAGGAGGGGAGAGACGGGTAAATCCTTCGCTAGTATGACCTACCTAAGTGTATTTATTATTTAATTGGTCGGTCAGAATATATGGATAATATCTGGCATATCAATTAACCCTTGTTTTGAAACTATATTCTAGAATGATATCTGAAATACATGAGATGAGCATTGGATGAACCATGAAACAGAGGAAGTAGTTTGTGAGCTACAATTTGAAATTCTTATCTCTTCGGAATTCCAGGTACGTTCGTAAATTTCAGGGATGAAATTTCATAAGGTGGGGTGATTGTAAGATCCCGACTTTTATAAAATAAAAGTTTAATTTAATTTATGACTATTATTCTAAAATTATAAAATGTTTAATTAATAGATGGTCAAATGAATAATTAATCAGATAAATGAGCAAATAAAGAGGAAATGAAATAATTTTTTTGGAAGAACAGTTGTAAGACCCTAAATTATATGAAATGAAAGTATCTAATTTTCTACTAATTATTATTCAATTTAATAAATGGTTAAATTGATAAAAGGTTAAAGTTAAGGGTGATATTTGAAAATTTTGCAAAGTAAGCAAGTTGATATAAAATATTTGTTGTGCCAGGGAATATTCGATTGGTCGGGGAATATTCGTTTTAAAAGGGAATATTCATACAACGGTACAATCATTGGTGGACCCCACAACAGTAGTATTATCGTAGTTAGAAAACTGCATAAATATATTTTTATAAAAATAACGGCGAAAGTTTTACCGTTAACTGTTGAACTACCCGGTGGTAAAAGTACAGTAATACACGTGGTTGCATAGTAGCACAAGGTATTGATTATTGATGCTTACGTAAGAAGCCACTCAGTTTACTCAATTATTGATACAGTAATTATTGCATAGTATCTCACGTTATTTGATTCAATTATTATCACAATATCATCTGCATAATATTTTATATTATTAAATCAATAATTGAGACAACAAAGTTATTCATATTATTATTTGTAATATTGACAATGTCTAGAAAGTTCTGTCGAGGAGAGGTTTGGTCACCTAATTGCGCGCCAATAGGGAGAAATCCTTATTGGAAAGCCCCCTCTTTCCTGGGAATGATCTGGTTGTTAAATATTTTGAGTTATAATTTTAGTGATGAATAATTGTTGAAGTATTAAGAATGTGTTTGTTAAAGATAAGTGATTACAAAAGTTAGAGGGGAATAATGCAAACTTTGAAAAGTTTAGGGGTACCAAAGTGTATAAGTTAAATCAATCTGGACCATTGGTGGTGGTTTTAATAGTAAATCAATCTGGACCATTGATGGTGGTTTTAATAGTAAATCAATCTGGACCATCGGTGGTGGTTTTAATGGTGGTTTTAATAGTAAATCAATATGGATCGTTGATGGTGGTTTTAAAAGTAATCAATCTGGACCGTCGGTGGTGGTTTTAAAAGTAAATCAATTTGGACCGTCAGTTGTGGTTTTAATAGTAATCAATATGGACCGTACGTTCTAATAGTAAATCAATCTGGACCGTTCATGAATAAGTTACTATTTAGTCCATTCTCCTATAAATAGAAGCTTAATTCTTCTTTCATTCTCACCAATTCACTGAGTTTCACAAGAGACATTATAGAGAGAAACTATAGAGATCAAGAAGAAGTGTATTATGCTACTTCACTATTGCACTATTTACCCTTCTACTAAGGTAAGGAGTATTATTTCTTTTGTATTAATAAGGAATACTATATTTTTTGTATTCATCCTTTAATATGTCGAAAAAACCTGTCTACGCGGATTACGTACCGTATGACGGGTGAACATCCATTTGCAGCTTCGTATGTTATTTCTTTTCATATTCTTAAATCTAAACTTACTATGGTAAGTATTGCTTCTATAATCCCTGAATTTAGTGGGATATCCTCGAAGTTTTGCGCTTCATCTAGTATCGTTTCGTTGGAATATTGATTTGAACTTTCTTATTAAATATCAATATTTTCACCAGGGTACTATTCTCGGGTTACTATCCACCCGGTTACTATTCACTAAAATATTATTCACTCGGGTATTCGTGGCACTTTTCATGCCGGGGTACTATTCACGGGTTACTATTCACCCAATTATTATTCATTAAAATATATTCACTCGGGTATTCGGGGCACTTTTCATGTCGGGGTACTATTCATGGGGTACTATTCCTAAAGTACTATTCACGGGGTACTATTCATCGCAAAATTTATTTCTTTTCTGTCCAAATTATTTTTGATACATGGATATTATTCTTGAATTATACTCCACAAAGCAGTATCATGTTGACAATTTGGACATTATTTAATTCTGGATAAATTAAATTATAAATCTTTAAAATCTATCCTTTGCTTTCATTTAATTAAATGCTAATATCATTGTCATCATCCTCATGCTTATATTGTGATGAAAGTTATCTTTGGCTTACGTGCATAGATGGACTGTTGATTGATATGATTATGACCAGGGATTATTCGGTATAATCATGACCATTGATGATTACATGAATATCATTGGCCCGTAGTGCAGGGATGATTCGATGCTGTGGTTTATTTATTAAGTTGAGTCTCAGCGATAAAGTTGATGAAAATCTTTTTAAATCATAGAAGATAGTAGGTATCATGCTCTACTTGACTCTTCTAATAGATTGCTTGTTCCGCTGCAGTTAAATTTGTTGTCTATTATATTCTATCAGTTTAACATTGTTGAAGGCTAAGGATAACTTGTTCTACATTATCTTCGCCATAATATCTCTTACTGGGCTAGTTGAGCTCACCCTTTTACTTCCATTGTTCTCTTCACGACATGAGAACGTAGCTGAAACTAGTCGGGGAATGGAGTGATGGTCCGAGATGGCTGTTTTAGAAATCCTCACTATTTAGTGTGATAATAAATGTAATGAGAATTGAATTTGAGTTTGGATCATCGCCTATGAGACAATATTCGTAAAAACTCTCAGCTCTTGTTGTATAATTAAGTTTGTATTTGTATTTTGTACCATGTATTTGGCGACCCAAGATGGGTGATGTATACCTATTTTGGGGGCGTCACAGTTGGTATCAAAGCTTAGGGATATGATCCTTGGCTGAGATTTGAGACAAGAACTAGGAGGGGAGAGACGGGGAATTCCTTCGCTAGTATGACCTACCTAAGATTATTTGGTATTTAATTGGTCGGTCAGAGTATAGGGATAATATGTGATATGTCAATTAACCCTTGTTTTGTGGCAGTGTTTGAAAATGGCATCTGAAAATGTTGAGATGAACAATGAAGCACATGAGACCGTTGAGTCACCAACGATCAATACCCAGTATAATGTGCAACAGGAAGATAATAATCCTCAGGTAAATAACAACACCGATCAAATGATGAACAATGGGATGTTCAGAAGCTTTATGCAATTCATGCAACATCAGGTGAGAGCGGATCCTATCCAAAATGCAGGTGGAAACATTGGCAACTCTCGGACGGTCACCGCTAAGAAGTTCAAGGAGCTGGGACCACCGGAGTTTATTGGAGAACCAAAACCACTTAAGGCGAAGACGTGGATAAAGCAGATCACCAAGATATTTGATGTCTTGGGATGCTCTGAGGAGCAAAAGGTTCCCTTTGCCACCTTCATGTTACGAGGAGAGGCAGATTACTGGTGGGAATCTGTAAAGCGTACTCAACCTGTCGCACTGAAAATGTCTTGGGAGAAGTTCCAAGAGCTGTTCAACGATAGTACTTTCCCGAAAGTATTCGTCACATGAAGGAGGTGGAGTTTATAAAGTTGGAGCAAAATAATATGACCATGTCACAGTACGAATCTAAGTTTGCTAAATTGTCCCGGTTTGCGCCCCACTTGGTTGATAAAGAAGAGAAAATGACGCGGATGTTTCTAAGAGGTTTGAAACCTGAGATACGTCAATACTTAATTTCTCACAAATTGTGTTTGTATTCAGATGTTGTAAATAGGGCTCAGTTATTGGAGCGCGATAATGAGTCAACCCAACCTAGAGAGAGCAGCCGACAAGTCGATAATACCAATCGTAGCAGTCATAGAAGCAGTGACAACAAACGTGGAGGGAATCAACATGCCAAAAATGGTAACCACTCCGGTGGTAATCATAGCCAAGATAATAGAAGTGGAAATTTCAAGAATATGAGATTCAATAATGATGGAAAGACGTCGAAGACCAAAGACTTTTTTTGTTAAGGAAGGAGAACGATGGCCGGTCAGTATGTTACAAATCTTGGAGGAGGGACACATCACCAAAATGTCTGCGTGATAGTCCAAAGCATGTTACAATTGTGGAAGAGAAGGTCACCTTGCCCGATTTTGTCGAGCACCAAAGTCAAGTCTAGCTGGGATAGAGGCATCAAAAGGCGTCCAAGACAAGATAAAACCGGTAGTTCAAGGGAGAGCATTTGTCGTAACCTCCCAAAAAGCAAGGAATCCGAACGAGGTGATCATGGGTAAGCTAATCATAAACTCTTGTGGAGCTTATACCTTATTTGATACCGGTTATATCCATTCTTTTATTTCTCCTACTTGCGCTCAACGTTTAAATTTGACTCCGGAGAAATTAGACTTTGACTTATCGGTTGAAACTCCGTTGGGGGAAACCTTTATTACATCCACTGTTTATAAGTCTTTTTTGATTCAAATCAGAATCGCATCGTTACTACTCGATCTTATCTCTTTAAAAATACTTGTATTCGATGTGATTTTAGGAATTGATTGGTTGACTACTCATCATGCTAAAATTGATTGTTTTCGTAAGGTTGTTAGCTTTCATGTTCCTAACCAACCTATTATGCGAATTTAAGCAACCGAACCAGTAAAGTCAATCACTGTCATTTCAAGCCATAAAGTTATTCGTTTATTGAAAAACGAATGTCAAGCTTTCTTAGCTCATGTCACAGATTTAAACAAAAATACGTCAGTCTTGAATGATATTTATATTATTAATAAATTTCCTGACGTATTCCCTGAAGAACTTCCTGGCCTACCCCCAGAGCGTGAAATTGAATTTTGTATCAACTTTGAACCCGGTACAAAACCAATTTCCAAAGCCCAATATCGAATGGCTCCTGTTGAACTTCAGGATTTAAAGACCCAACTGCATGAATTGTTAGACATCGGTTTCATTCGTCCTAGTACGTCTCCTTGGGGTGCTCATGTTCTATTCGTAAAGAAGAAAGATGGGAGTATGCGACTTTGTATTGATTATCGAGAGTTGAATCATGTCACCATCAAAAAAAGGTACCCGTTGCCTCGCATTGATGACCTATTTGACCAGTTGCAAGGCGCCAAGTTCTTTTCAAAGATCGATCTTAGATTCGGATATCATCGACTAAAGATTAAAACCGATGACATTCCAAAGATCGCTTTTCAAAACTCCAAGACGAGCATTATGAATTCCTAGTCATGTCTTTTGGATTGACTAATGCTCCTGTTGCCTTCATGGATATGATGAACCGAGTATTCAAGGAATATTTAGATCATTTTGTGGTTATCTTTATTGATGACATTCTCATTTACTCCAAAAGTCGTGAAAATCATGAGCAACACTTGAGGCTGATACTACAAAAGCTTCGTGAGAACAAATTATATGCCAAGTTGAAGAAATGCGAGTTCTGGCTTGAGGAAGTAGCATTCCTTGGGCACGTGATATCAAATCATGGAATATCTGTTGACCCGGCAAAGATTGAAGCAATTCAAAGCTGAGAGTAACCTAAGTCGATTAATGCCAAAATCGTAGCTTTACGGGCTTAAATTGGTTATTATCGGAGATTCGTGGAAGGATTTTCTCGAATCGCTACTCCATTAACTCAACTCACTAGAAAAGATACAAAATTCGGTTGGAGCGAAGAATGTGACAAGAGTTTTCAAGAACTCAAGAGGAGACACATTTTAGCACCTGTTCTGACAATACCATCTGGCTCGGAGGGATTTGTCATCTACAGCGATGCTTCAGGCAGAGGGTTAGGATGTGTTCTCATGCAACATGGGAAAGTCATAGCCTATACCTCACGACAACTCAAAGAATATGAGAGGAATTACCCTACTCATGATCTAGAGTTGGCAGTTGTCGTATTCGCACTTAAAATCTGGAGGCATTACCTGTATGGGGAGAAAGTGGAGATCTATACGGATCATAAAAGCATCAAATATTTCTTCACTCAAAAGGAACTCAATATGCGTCAACGACGTTGGCTTGAACTGTTGAAAGATTATGATCATACAATTCAATACCATCCTGGAAAATCGAACGTGGTAGCTGACGCATTGTATCTGAAAAGAGAGAAATATAAGAAGATAATTAAAACAAAATAAAAATGTTTAAATTAAACCAATTTGATTGAAATTAATGTTGGAAAAAATTTATTAGGCTAACTCCCTGGCAACGGCGCCAAAAACTTGTAGGTCGTTTTACCGATCAATATATGTGTGCAAGTATACACGGTCAACAAGTAATAAAGAGTAAGTAAAGTATCGTTCTCACGCATAATTAACTAATAAAGTTCACCACGCACTAGCCCATAACCATTTCAGTCTTATTTAAACGAATGATTAGATATTTTATATTTAAAATATGAAATTAAATAAACCTAATTATTCCTAGAGTGAGACTAGATAATGAAGACTTTAGATTACAATTTCATCTATTGAATCATTTAAATCAACGCACTCCCTGTTAAGCCAAATTACTTGTACTAGATTGCTAGTCGAGAACACAAAAGTAAAGTACAGTCATATCTCAATGTACCATACCCATATCACATATAATCCACGATTGATAGAATACACATGAACACCCACATTACCTAAACCACTATATGTCTATGTGATTTACAAATAATTAGGGTTTAAGCCCAAATTCTCAATTGACTACGAGCGATGCCTCGGTATATGTCTATCCTAAACATGAATCATACATTCCATCACCCATGTAGAACATACAAACACAAGCTATCAAGATCAAATCTAAACCCATACTTCGTCTTTCAAGTTCATATGGGTTATCACAGTAATTGATGGCCAATCAACTAAGAAAATAAGCATGAATCTTAATAGACAATCCTATAGCAATATATAAGGTTAACAATGAAGTCTATCAGGTTAAACTAAGCTATAGAATCCATTGTAATCCCAAAATAAAGTTTAACTCATCATAGAATCAAAATCCATAATCCACAATTGATTATACATTGAGAAATAAAGATAGAAGTAAAGAGAAGTTAGGGAAGTTGGAATGCAAATCTAATCTCTCTTGCTCCAATTCTGATTTTCCTATGCTCTTCGATTGCATCAATCTTCAGACCTAATCAATTCTAGAGATTAACTATTCTACCGTACTCTATTCTATTATTGAAATTGAAGAGAGAAAGTAACGATAGCTACGTAATCCCCCAAGGGGTGGAATCCCCTTTACAATGATACTACGTCTAATATATAAGCCCTAGTTGAACCCCCTCCAAGTTACGCTCCAATTCTACTGTTTAATGAAAAAGACAGCTCTTGTCAATATCAGAAGTGGCCTGCCCGCGCTCAATTATTAAATCGCATTTTTTTGGTTCAGGGAATGGCGCGGGCGCACCTAAAATACACTACAAATTCACGCGCCCGCGTCGTTGGTTTTCTGCTGCAGTGTCCTCTGATAAAACGGCCATAACTTTTGATCCGGGAGGAGTTACGGGGTCTGCCACCTATCAAATTGAAGCTCTCGACGAGCTCTACAACTGTCATTCTTTGATAATTAAGAAATAATTGACATATGAAGGCTGAAATTGGGTTGTAGTTGACAGCTATGCAAATGTCCACCCAAAACAGTGACGTTCAACGTCCGTTGGTACAAAGGTCATAACTCTTGCATCCGAACTCCGATTGGAATGATTCAAGATGATCCGGAAAGCTAAGAAGAAGCTCTACAACATATTCCAAATTCCAAGCCAAGAACATGAAATGAACATAAAAGCCTAAACGATGTCCGAATTGCTTTTCCTTATGTTTTATACTAATAGTCACTCACACTGTTCCCAAGCATAAGATCTACAAAATGAACACAAAATGCATGAAAAGTATCTAAGAAACATGAGTATAAGCAACTAATTCAAGTAACATGTACCGGATAAGTATGTATAAAACCTACTTATCACTCACCCTTTTGTTTCACAACCCCTTTCAGGAAATAAAAGTGTAGCTGAGACTAGCAAAGAGAACATGGTTATAAAGCGGTGTTTCAAATAAGTCGAAATCCTAAGCGAATTATGAAATGGTGTGGCATAATTGTAATAACGCGATATTTTCTATATAATTAAACCAGAAATTTTGCGTATAATTGTTTTTTATATATTTTAAGGGTGGGAATATGTTTAAGATAAAGCTTATATATTTATGTGATAAATAAAAATTTATTTATTACATGAATAATTCTAAATAATTTTCTTAGAATTATTGACCATTATAAATTATATTTTTATAATTAATTTTGTGGTTAAAATATTGTTATTATTTATTTCTATGAAAATATGATTATATATTATTTAAATAACATATGAAATTATTATTGGAATTATTATAAATACTATTTTATTATATGAATTTTAGTTCGGATTATTTAAGTTAATTATTTTAACTTAATTAATAATGTTATATATGCAAGATAAATCAGATATGAAATCCAAATCCTAATTCTGGATTTGGAATTAGGAAAGAGAATATTAATATAATATTATTTTTATTTCAGTGCTATAAATATGTACTGTATATGTGTAGACTGAAAATGGTTGGTCAATTATGGAGTATAATGTCAAAATCCTAACATTAATTTGTTAAACCCTTTTTTGAAATTTAAATAGGAGTTCAAGACTGTGTAGTGATTTTGTTATATGATTTTTGTTGCGTGTTATAGAACTAATGTAATTAGAGAAAACACTAATTTTTAGAAACCCTAATTTTGAAATTAGTAACCCTAATTGCTAATTATAAACCCTAATTTGCTAATTGTAAACCCGAATCGCCAATTTAAGCAATCTTAATGCTAATTAATAAATATTTAATCTAATTTCCAAGATATTTGTGATTAGGAAACCTAATCTAATTAGGGAACACTAATTTATATTTTTAGAAACTTTAAATTTCATTTTTTTGCTCTAATTAGAAATCCTACAAATCATTCTGCCAAACCTAAGGGTTAAAACCCTAAGGGTTAAACCCTGAGGGGCAAACCCTAAGGGTTTGCCAAGTTACATTATTGCCATTAAAATTTCAAGTCAAAAGACTATTTTACCCTTATTACATTATTGAAGATAACGTGTGTATCTTTGCCAAAATTGATGTTGGTGGCCAACTAGGATTGCCCATGTGCTGTAAATAATCAACAAATAAGCCACATATCTCAGCAAATACATTGTATCATGGTCTATTTATAGATCAAGAGAGAGAAAATCACATTATTGCTCATTTGCACACCACCACTCATCCAAGACCATCTCTCTCTAAAACCCACGAAATCCTAAGGTGTTTCAGTCCCTTAACCAAGCCCCACTACTACTCAACCAATCAGGAGCCTAGAATCAAAAACTTGTTCATAAAGGTATAAAACCCTAACTAAGAATATGACCTTTAATGATGTGTTAGATCATATCTGGTGTTCATGTGTTGTAATATATTCTATGTAGCGGTAATCAATGATCTGGGTTGGAATCTTGTAGATCCATAACATCTAAGTGCTCGAAATTAAAGTTTTCAAAAATCTAGAATTTTTTTTTGTGTTGTCTGACAATGAATGTCAGACATCTTAGATCCGTGTCTGTTTAAGTTTTTGTTTGTTTAAAGGTTTAAAGTTGTAGTATGTCATGAGATCTGTGTTCTGAAGCTTGAATCAGGACCAAATCATGCATGTATTGAAAGTTATTCTTGGTCAAAGTCGGTTGACCGACCATGACCAAACAAATCTGGGTAACCCAGAAGTTACGCAGAACACTCTGATAGTAAGTTTGTGACTTTAGATCTTTCTTGTGTTAGTTGTTTTGTTCTTGTATCTGGATTGTAGTATGTTACATGATCTATAGATTCATGCTTTTATAACACCTAAATATCAAACATGTTGATCATTGTGGACGGTCAAACCAAGCCAGACGATCATGAAATACGTTTTCTTGGTAACCTAGAAAACGTAGGAACATGTCTTTTGACATGGTTTGACCGGCATGGATCTAGCGATTCTGTTATTGTCATAGTGATTTTATGTAATGGATCTCTTCATTTACATGTTGACTACACACTGCAACCCTTAAATCATTAAAACATCACCAGAATAACAAGTTGTGGAAGCCCAAAGTAGGGCAGTCGAACTGTTCTTCATTTCTGGGTAACCCAGAAATTAAGAACAGCTCTGACAGCTACTTTGCATGCTTAGATCTCCTTTGTGTTATGTAATTTGGCCATGTTTGTTGTTGAGTCATGTAGTCTTGCACTAGTACTACAAGATCTGATCAATGGCTAGCCCAAAAACACTTTACACACTGATTTATTGATGGTCAAACTAGCTACCTCGAAACTGTTAATGAATGTTCTTGAGGACTCAAGAACACCTAAAAATGACGCTTTTTACGTCATTTAAAGGCTATATATGACAGATTTAATAATTTTATTTAATTTATTTTCCAAAATTATTTAAAAATAAAATTAATTATTTGAAGTTATAAAAATTAACTTTTAATAATTTGACATATTTTTCATAAATATTAATGTTTATTTGGATATTATTGATATTTAATTTATTTAATAAATGTATTAAAAAAATTAATTAAATATCATTTTATTATATTAAAAATCAATTTAAATAATAAAAAGGTATTTAATAATATTTTAAGTTATAAAATATAACTTTTAATATTTTAAAGTAAATTTTATTAATTATTTACTATTAATGATATTTGATTTATTTAATAATTATATTAAATAAATTAGTTTAAAAATAATTTTAATATTAGAAAAATCATTTTAAATGAAAATAAAGAGTTTAAAAATATTTGAAGTTATAAAATATAATTTTCAATATTTAAAGGTAAATTTCATTAATAATTTAATATTAATTTATTTAATAATTATATTACATAAATAGTTTTAAAATGGTTTTATTGATTTAAAAATCATTTAAAAAGGATATAAATGGTTTAAAAATATTTTTAAGTTATAATAAATAACTTTTAATATTTTGATAAATAGTACATTAATATTTAAATATTAATGATAATTATTTAAAAATGAGTTTAAATTTTTTAAAAATCATTTAAGGATAATAAAAATGTTTTAAAAATATTTTGAGTTATTATAAATAACTTTAATATTTTGGCAAAGTTTTCATTGATAATTTAATATTAATGACAATAGAATTATTTAATATTTAAATCATTTAATAATGATTCTAGTGTTTGAAAAATCATGATAAATTATAATAAATATTTAAAAATTATTATAAGTTATTTAAAAATAAGATGACTGATATTTAAGTTATTGAAATCGAATATTGAACTGCAGAATAGAGTTTTAAACTCAATAATTTCCCGATAAAGTCGTCGGTACACCGAAATGTTTCAAAAATTGATTTGGACTTATATAATTTGACTAGATAAGTGTTTGTTTGTCAACCAATGACTGCTAAACATATGTGACAATGTGATTAGGTTATGTGCGGACTGCAAATAGAAGTACTATGTGATATAATATAATATTCTAATCGAATAAATGATCTTCTTAATGATAGGTCTCAATATAAAAAATAAAACTAAGTTGCGTTATTGTGAGCAACAGCTCAAGCAAGTATCCTATCTTTGCATTTACTTTATGCAATTGACATGAGTACGAAAGTTTTAGAATTATATTATCATTGTGCCAGATTATTAACTCTATTGTTATCGATTATGTATCCAATCTTTGGTATTCATACAAGTTCTTAAATTATCCGATCATTGTTTATCAATACCGTATTATTGTATATTTCATATATTTATTCTGTTCGTTAATTTATAAATATGGTTATACAAGTGTCCTCACTTGGATAATCATTGTATTTAATCACATGTTGATACATACTTATTGATTTCCAGTATGTATACGTTGACTTAAAAGCAGTCTAAGCTATTTTATCCAGCTAGACACAAACTTAAAAATATTGTTGAACAAGATAGAACTTTATTGATATCCAACCAAATTGTTTTAGTTCAGATTCCCGACTAAGTATGAACATCCCGTACATGGGGAAACTTTTGTGCGCCAAAGGCGGATAAGATGAACGATAATATCGTTTTTGCATGTAGTATTGATCAATGCAGAGCATAACGAGCTGGTCACCCCCGTGCCTATAAGTTATGACGGTCTGCGGATGAATTTCTGTATACCTTTTTGAAAATAGAAAATAATGTTCATAGTCTGTCGACTGATCTCCATTTATAGTCAATACGTAGTTTCAAAATTTTGATATAGAATTGATATGATGTTATTATTGGTTCAGTTTACTTCACAACAGTTGATTCGTTGTAAAAATGTTATTCAAAGAAAACATTTACTTCTTTCAGCTAATAATTATTGTTGTTATTACTTGCTGAGCAATCAAATGCTCATCCTTGCTTTAAATTAAAAATGTTTTTAGTTAAGCGTGATCAACCAGAAGGTTCAGGCAAGAACAAGGGAAAAGGAAAGGTTGTTGAATGAGTTCTATGCTATGTTATGTAATAGTTTGACTTTATTAAGACAATGATATCTATTAATTATCATGTAATGAATGTTTAAATGTCGCGTACCTGGAATTTAGACTCTGATATGTAAATTAAGTTTGATATCTATAATATTGTTATTATTATTAGTATTATTCCGCTCATAGAAATGGTATTGTGAAGCACCGAGTTCGGGTTTCAAGTACCTGAATTTGGGGGAGTCACAGGTTGGTATCAGAGTTTAGGGTTAGAACCCTTAGATGGGATAGACCTTAAGCTATAACCTTAGAACATAGGAAACGTTAAAAATACAAATAACTCATATAGAGTTTAAAAAGAGATGAATTGAATAAATTCATCATCAAACAAAATAAAAGATAACTTAGATAAAACTATTATTTGATATGTGTATATACTATATACTAATCAGGATAATTTATATGTGTACATGTCAGGTGGAAAAGGATTAGGATATCCTCAGATCGTAAAGAATGAGCCAATATCAAAGCCAATAGCTGAAATAGAGGATCACAGTGCAAGTAACCTTGATGAGTTAGTTTTTGTGGAAAATATAGTACTAGGTCCGAAAATGGTAGTATTGACAAATAGTGATTCGGACACTAAAGTTGAAGGTGATCAAGCATCAACTAACGTGCAGAATCTGAGGAACTTGGTTTCTTCTCTGGAAAAGCTGCGGAAAATAGAAAAGCTGCTAAATAGTCAATTGCGGAAAGCATTAATAGAAACAATTGAACAACAATATAAGCTTAAAATCTAAATTGATCAAATGGGAGCCAAAAGTAACAAATCGTGTGCAGGTCCGAGCAAGAAGGGGAAAAGAAAAATGAAAAACTGCGATATAGGAAATTATGATTCTAAGCAAGGGATCTCTAGCAAAATAGAAAAGTGTACAAAATGTAACAAGAAACATGAAGGATTATGTAGGAAAGGGGAAAACGTTTGCTACAATTGCGGACATGAGGGATATCTCTCTCTTCATTGTCCCAATCCGAAGCAAGGTATCTGTTTTATTTGTGGGATAGATGGTCATCAGGCGAAAGGTTGTCCAAGATCCAAAAAAGGCATAATGAACCAGTAGTATAAGTACTGTTAGATTATGTGTGTTCAATGTGTGTTCTATGATAAGTATGTCTGTATAATATAATATTCTCAACTTTTGTATAAGTTGTATCAGTAAATCTCGACTTTTGTTGTCACAAAGGGATAACAATATGTGTTATGTTATGTAAAGTACTATGACTTAGTTGAATCAATGTGAATCTATGTTTGATTAATGAAATAAGTTTTATATAAAACTTTGTGTTATATGTTAAACTTATACAATAAGGTTTAGAATATAAGTTAAATTTATGATTTTATTTAATCAGATAATGCCACCAAGACGTCGAACACGAAATCAAAGGGCATGAGAATCTGTCAACAACGCTAGAGGACAACAACCAGACCCGATGCAAAACTTTGCAAACATGGTAGCTCAGGCTATGCAGCAGGGAATACCAGCCGCATGGAACTAGCAAGACAATCGCTTGGCAAACTTCAAAGATTTTAAGGTTGTAGGACCGCTTGAATTCAGAGGGATAACTGACCTTTTAGAAGCCCAGACTTGGGTAATGGAGATAGAAAAGGCATTCATGATTGCTAGGGTAGATGAGGGGCAAAAGACATCTTTTTCCACCTATATGATGAAAGGGGAGGCGAACTTTTGGGGGGAGGCAAATCAAGCTAGGTCAAGAGAAGGTGTTGTTACATGGGCTAGGTTTAAGACATTGTTTTTTGAAAACAATCTATCAGCTAGTATGCAGGTGGGGATGGAGGTGAAATTTCTGGAGTTAAAGCAGGAGACCATGACAGATGCGGAGTATGCCGTAAAGTTTAATGAGTTGGCTAGGTTTGCTCCGCATTAAGTTGATATGGAGGCAAGGAAGGCGAGGAGGTTTGAGCTGGGATTAAAACCCTGGCTATACAACAAGGTGGCGGTGTTGCAGATCTCTACATTCGTTGTACTTCTGGAAAAGGCTTTAATAGCTGAGGAGGGAAGTAAGGCCACGAGCGTCTATAATAAGGAAAAAAGGAGCAAGGGAAAAGTCGAGGGAGCTGTGAAGGTGGAAACTAATAGTGGGAGTAGGAGTGAGAATGTGAAAAGAAAGGGGAACAACTTTGGAAACATTCAAGTCAAACAAGAAGGTGTGAAGCAACAGGTTGTGCAGTGCAAGAATTGCGGAAATAATCATTCTTGTGAGTGTATGAAAGGTAAATTTGTTTGTTACAAGTGCGGGCAAGAGGGTCATATCTCTCCCAACTGCCCCATCCCAAGGATGAACAATGGGTGTTTTCTATGCGGATCGATGGAACATAAGGTTAAGGACTGTCCGAAAAGGAAAATGGATGTAGGGAGTGTGACTATGGGTAAAGGCAGCGGGAGACTGACGATCACAGGACTAACTTTAACCAACAAAGTCAACCGCAAGAGTCTTCAACATGACCGTTCAAGATACCGTGGCAGCTGGGAATGGAACTCCAGGTATTATTCGTATAACTTTTATTTTATTATATATGATTTTCCTATATATTGTAAGTTATTTTATAAAGAATTTTTGAAGGAGGAATTTGAGTTCTTTTAGAAATTAAAATTTTGTTTAATCAGATAGACAAGCTTTGTGATAAATAGTTAAAGATCAGTCCGATCGAATCTGATCGAGATCTACTTGTAATGATGGTGTATGTTATGTACCCTTGAATGTATAAGTTTTAAAATGGTGATTACGGGGAAGAAATCTTTATAAGCGAGTGTGAATGTAATAACCCGATATTTTTTATATAATTAAATCCGAAATTTTGCGTATAAATTTTTTTTTTTTTTTTAAGGGTGGGAATATGTTTAAGGTAAAACTTATGTATTTATGTGATAAATAAAAATTTATTTATTACATGAATATTTCTAAATAATTTTCTTAGAATTATTGACCATTATAAATTATATTTTTATAATTAATTTTGTGGTAAAAATATTGTTATTATTTATTTCTATGAAAATATAATTATACATTATTTAAATAATATATGAAATGGTTATTGGTATTATTATAAATACTATTTTATTATATGAATTTTAGTTCAGATTATTTAAGTTAATTATTTTAACTTAATTAATAATGTTATATATGCAACATAAATCAAATATAAAATCCAAACCACAATCCTGGATTAGGAATAAGGAAATAGAATATTAATATAATATTATTTGTTTCAGTGCAATAAATATGTACTGTATATGTGTAGACTGAAAATGGTTGGTCAATTATGGAGTATAATGTCAAAACCCTAGCATTAATTTGTTTAACCCTATTTTGAAATTTAAATAGGAGTTCAAGACTGTGTGGTGATTTTGTTATATGATTTTTGTTGCGTATTATAGAACTAATGTAATTAGAGAAAACCCTAATTTTTAGAAACCCTAAATTTTAAATTAGTAACCCTAATCGCTAATTATAAACCCTAATTTGCTAATTGTAAACCCGAATCGCCAATTTAAGCAATCTTAATGCTAATTAATAAATATTTAATCTAATTTCCAAGATATTTGTGATTAGGAAACCTAATCTAATTAGGGAACACTAATTTATATTTTTAGAAACCTTAATTATCTTAAAGTAACATCATAAAGGGTGATTAAAACCTTACGTTTAACGATTAAAAGTTGACGAAAGGTTAGTCGAATGTAAACACAAAGTAATACGATAAACCGTAATGAAATTTAACCTAACTAATGAATGTTAGTTAATCAATTGAATGATTAGTGTAACAATCCAGAATTTTATTTGTAATTTAAAATATTTATTAAATTAAATAAATATTTTATTTATGTGGTTGTTGTTAGTATATATATTTATGAATTAAATTTATTAGATAATACTCTAATTTAATTTAATAGTTAGAGATGTGTTAAAGATTACATGAGTTGATATATTGTTGTCGTAATTTAATAATTAAAGTGATATATTAATTATTAAATAAAATTATAATGAGATTATAATTTTGTGATATTTGGTTAAGTGGGAAATTTATTTAGTATGTGGTAATTAGTTTATTTAATTAAGATTGGATATGGAAATCCAAGTAAACAATGCGGGACAATAAACTATATTATAAATGACTTAGGAAAATAAATTAAAAGAGTTTTAATTTGGTTTTACCAAACAAAGCGTTAGAGCTTTTAAAATTCTTATTTTAATCTTTGATTTGCCAAACAAGGTTTAAGGAATGATTAAGTCATTATTTTAAGTGGTTTTGCCAAACAAGGTTTAAGGAATGATTAAGTCATTATTTTAAATTGTTTTACCAAACAAGGTATAAGGATTAATTGATTAATTTTAATTATGTTAGCCAAACAAGCCTTATGGCTTTTGATTTTCAAAATTTGATAACTAATGTCAGTTAAAGTTATATACTTAATATCTATGTTATTATTATTATACGTTATATTTTTGTTAGTACGTAAGTTAGAAGTTAGGGAGAAAAACTCAGAAGAAAGAAAAAGAAGAAAAGAAGAGATTGAGAGAAAATTTGAGAGAATCCTTGAGAGATTTTGAGAAAGGAATTTGGGAAAAGAAGTCTTGTTGATCAAAAGAAGAAAATTTTCACCTTCTAGCATACAAGGTATCCTCTTACCCTTTTAAAATTCTAAAAGTTGTGGTTGTCTTCTCTTCCAAAATTCTCTATAAAATCTTTGTAGAGGTTGAATTAATTATTATATATAGTTTATATGATAAATTAGTTGTTGTGAAACTGTTTTCAAAAGTTTATATATGATTATAGTCAATGAATTCATGTTATGTATGTAATTTGTGAAGAAAACCATATTACAGTGAGTTTATATGAATATATATGAATATGGCTTAGTTTAAAGTAATTAAGGTTTAATTAGTTGTTTAATTTATAAATTGACTATTGAATTTAAAAGATGATGAATAAACATAAGCATAGTATGTTGAATTAACTGTTTTGGTTGAAAACAAAATCACAGTGATGATTTTTCACTGAAACTTTCAAAAAGTTAAGCTTTAGCAAAAATAGTGAAAATTAATGGTTGTAATTTGGATGTTTATGTTGTTTATGTAACATTCCAAAATTTTAAAAATGTAATATTAAATATTTATTGATTTATATAAATATTTAATGGATATGATTATCGTTGAATAAATATTTGTTCAATTGATTTAATTTTGTTTAGTTAATTATTTATTAAATAAATAATTGATGAATTAAGGAAATTATTATTATATTGATATTTCAATTTAAATGATTAATTATTTGTATTGTGCTATGTGATTAAAGGATTTATTTAATTAATTGTGATTTGCATTAATTAAAATAAATATGAAAGCTTGATTAAATATAGTGTGGCAAATAACTATATTATAAGGAGTTATTAAAATAAATTAAAGTAGTTTAATTTAGTTTTTTCCAAACAAGGCTTATTATATTAATTCTTTAAAAATTAAAGGGTTTTGCCAAACAAAGCCTTATGGCTTTTGGAATTTCTAGATTTTTAAATTAAATAAATAAAATAATAAATATAATGTAATTATAACTTATACGTTATACCTGATATCCTAATTAGTATTAGTATTAAGGTTTATCAATTTATTGTTTACGCTTAAGATTAGTCTAGCCAATATACTGAGAAGAGAGAAGAGAGAAGAGAGAAGAGAAGAGAGCTTGACATAGAGAATTTAGAGAATTGAGAGAAGGTTTGGGAGGAATTGAGAAGAATTGTCTGCAATTGCAAGAAATTACCGAACTATTTGGAGGTATTTGTAAGACCCCAACTTTTATGAATAAAGATGAATTTTCTATAAATATCATTTTTGAATATTATGAAATAAATTTGATATAATGTTATAGTTGTGGGTAATATTTATAAATTTGGCAAAGTACGTAAGTTGTTATATAATATTCGATTGGTCGGAGAATATTCGTACAACGGCACAATCATTGGTGAACCCCACAACGGAATTATTGTCGGATTGAGAAAACGACAAAAATACTTTATGAAAATAACGGCGGAAGTTTTACCGTTAACTGTTGAAACACCTAGTGTTAAAAGTACAGTAATATGCGTGGTTGCATAGTAGCACACGGTATTGATTATTGATGCTTATATGAGAAGTCACTCAGTTTTGTTCAATTATTGTTACAGTAATTGTTGCATAGTATCTCACGTTATTTGATTCAATTATTGTCAATATTTTATAATCAATAATTGAGATGACAAAGTTATTAATATTATTATTTGCAATATTAACGATGTCTAGAAGTTCTGTCAAGGAGAGGTTTGGTCACCTAATTGCGCGCTAATGGGGAAAAATCCTTATTGGAAAGCCCCCTCTTTCCTGGGAACGACCTGGTCGATTAATATTGTGAATTATAATAATTATGATAAATTTTGTTTTATTAGTATTATTAATGTAATAAAATGAGAAAAGTTTTTATATAAAATGTAATACTTTTATAAAGTTATCTGTTTTATTAGACTATAAATAGAATATATTATATTCAATTATGCATAGTATTTTGCATAGTAAAATCTTTTTATATAAAACAGAATACTTTTATAAATTTATTTGTTTTATTAGACTATAAATAGAATATATTATATTTTATTATGCATAGTGTTGCATAGTGCCTGCATAGTGTTTGCATAGTAAAAACTTTTTATATAAAACAGAATACTTTTTATAAAGTTTTGTTTTATTTGATTATAAATGGAATATATTATATTTTATTGCATAGTGGAGTATAGTATCCTTTCAATTCTTCTATAAATAGGATGCTTAGTTAGAATTGAAAATCACACCAGAAGTTCAGAGAATTCTCTTTCTATAATCTTGAGCGTATTTCTTTAGAGTTTAAGAAAGCTTTGAGCATAGAAATTAGTGCAACTTTTCTTCAAGAATATACTCGCCCTACCCGTCGGAATACTCTTCTTTTACTGTAAGGGATATTATTTGTTGTACTCGTAAGGGGTATTATTTCTTTCGTCTTCATGAAGAGAACTTCTATTATTCCATTCTTTATCATTATGTTGGAATAACTTGTCTATGCGAAGTACCGCATCCATGGTGAAATTCTTCTGTTATTCCATTCTTTATTATTCTGTTGGAACATCATGTCTGTGCGTTTACGCATGACCTAGTTCCGTCCTTTATTATTCTGTTGGAAAATCCTGTCTGTGCGGTTTACGCATGACCTGATTCCGTTCTTTATTATTCTGTTGGAACATCATGTCTGTGCGGATTATGCATGACCTAGTTCCATTCTTTATTATTCTGTTGGAATAACCTGTTTGTGCGGTCTATCGCATGCATGGTGATTTCTTCTGTTATTCCATTCTTTATTATTCATTTGGAATAACTTTTATGCGTGTGGATTATCACATGCATGGTGAATGATCCTTTGTATTCATTTCTTATTAAATTGTGGAAATGATCTGTCTAAGTGGATTACCGCATGGCGGACGAAATTCCATTTGCAGTTTCATATATTCTCTTATACTCAGTTGGTTAAAGCTTTGACTTCTATACTCCATGAAATTAATGGAATATTCTTGATATTTGTGCTTCATCCAGTATCTTTTCATGGACATATTCTTCTGAGCATTATTGAATTTTACTCCACAAAGCAGTATCATGTTGACAATTTGGACGTTATTGAGTTCAGGATAAATTAACTTATAAATCTTTAAAATTTATTCTTGAACTTGTTTTATTGAATTTTCATCATCCTCATGTTTATAATATGTTCAAAGTCATCTATGGCCTGTAGTGCTTAGATGGACTTGGTATGATTATGACCAGGGATTATTCGGTATAATCATGATCCTAATGTTACAAATGATGTGGTAAAAATCCTCATTGGCCGTAGTGCATTGATGGACAGTTGTTGGCATGATCATGACCATTGATGAATACACGAATATCCTTGGCCCGTAGTGCATGGATAATTTGTGGTCGTGATACTAATGAATATCTTTGGTCGTAGTGCAGGGATGACGTGGATTATTTATTAAGATGAGTCTCAGTGATAAAAGTAATGAAAAACCATTTAAATCATAGAAGATAGTAGATTTTATTCTCTACTTTACTCTTCTAATGGATTGTTTGTTCCGTTGTAGTTAAACTTGATGTTTGTTATATTTTATCAGTTTAACACTGTTGAAGGCTAACGATAAATTATTCTGCATTATCTTAGTCATAATATTTCTTACTGGACTAGTTGAGCTCACCCTTTCTTTCAGTGTTCTCTTCTGGAAATGAGAACATAACCGGGACTAGTCGGGGAACGGAGTGACGGTCCAGATGATAGCATTAGTAGTCCTCACCATTCTGTTAAATAGCGTGACAATAAATGTAATGAGGACTCCATTGAGTTTGTATATTGTCTAGATGACAATATTCTTATTTAAAACTCTTAGATTATGTTTTGTCGTATTTTACATGACTGTTGTATAATTAAGTTGTATTTGAATTTTGTACCATGTATTTGGCGACTCAAGATGGGTGATGTATACCTATTTTGGGGGCGTCACAGTTGGTATCAAAGCTTAGGGATATGATCCCTGGCTGAGATGTGAGAGAAGAACTAGGAGGGGAGAGACAGGGAATTCCTTCGCTAGTATGACCTACCTAAGTTTATTTGGTATTTAATTGGTCGGTCAGAGTATAGGGATTATTAATATGACATCTGAGAATGTTGAGAATAGCAATGGAGCACAGGAGAGCGTTGAGTCTCCACATATCAATAATCAGGAGAATGTACATCAGGAAGGCGACAATCCTAATGTAAACAACAACACTGACCAAATGATGAATGATGGAATGTTCAGAGGCTTTAGGCAATTCATGCAACATCAGGTGAGAGCGGCTCCTGTCCAAAATGTAGGTGGAAATACTGGAAACTCTCGGATGGTCACCGTTAAACAGTTCAAGGACCTGGCACCACCGGAGTTTATTGGAGAGCCAAAACCACTTAAGGCAGAGACGTGGATAAAGTAGATCACCAAGATATTTGATGTCTTGGGATGATCCGAGGAGTAAAAGGTTCCCTTTTCCACCTTTATGTTGCGAGGAGAGGCAGATTACTGGTGGGAATCGGTAAAGCATACTCAACCTGCCGCACTGAAGATTTCTTGGGAGAAGTTCTAAGAACTATTCAAAGACACATATTTTCCCGAAAGTATTCATCACATGAAAGAGGTAGAGTTCATCAAGTTGGAGCAGAACAATATGACCGTGTCATAGTACGAAACTAAGTTTGCCGAGTTGTCCCGGTTTGCGTCTCACTTGGTTGATAATGAGGAAAGAATGACGCGGATGTTTCTAAGAGGTTTGAAACCCGAGATACGTCAATATATAATTTCTCATAAACTGTGTTTGTATTCAGATGTTGTAAATAGGGCTCAGTTATTGGAAGCGATAACGAGTCAACTCAACCAAGAGAAAGCGGTAAATGAAAAATGATAATACCAAAGGTAGCGATCATCGAAGCGGTGACAAAAAACATGGAGGAGTCAACATGACAAAAATGGTAACCACTTCGGTGGTAATCATGGCCAAGACAATAAGAATGGACATTTTAAGAAGAGGAGATTCAATAATGATGGAAAGACGTCAGCATCAGCACCCGTGGTTAAGGAAGGAGAACGACCACCTATCATTTGCTTCAAATGCGGAGGGGAGGGACATATCAGTCCAAACGGCGCGATGCCATCCAAAGCGTGTTATAATTGTGGAAGAGAAGGTCACCTAGCCCAATTTTGTCATGCACCAAAGACAAGTCCAGTTGGAACGGTGACACAAAATACCGTTCCAGACAAGTCAAACCCAGTAGTTTAAGGGAGAGCGTTTGTTGTGACCTCCCAGAAAGCAAGGAACCTGGACGAGGTCATCACGGGTAAGCTTATCATAAACTCTAGTGAAGTCTATAACTTATTTGATACAGGTTCTACCCATTCTTTTATTTCTCCTACTTACGCTCAACGATTAAATTTGACTCCGGTGAAATTAGACTTTGACTTATCTGTGAAAACTCCGTTGGGAGAAACCTTCATTACATCTACTATTTATAAGTCTTGTCAGGTTCAAATCGGTACCCTCACATTACATGTCAATCTTATTTCATTAAAAATACTTGCATTTGATGTGATTCTAGGGATTGATTGGTTAACTACTCATCATGCAAAAATTGATTTTTTTCGTAAGGTTGTTAGTTTTCATATTCCTAACCAACCTATTATGCAAATTCAAGCACCCAAACCATTAAAATCAATCACTATCATCTCAAACAATAAAGCTATTCGTTTATTGAAAAATGGATGTCAAGCTTTCTTAGCTCATGTCACAGATTTAAACAAAAAAATGTCAGATTTGAATGATATTTCTATTGCTAATAAATTTCCTGACGTATTCCCTGAAGAACTTCATGGCCTACCCCCAGAGCGTAAAATTGAATTTTGTATCGACCTGGAACCCAGTACAAAACCCATTTCCAAAGCCCCATATCGAATGGCTCATATTGAACTTCAGGAGTTAAAGACCCAATTGCAGGAATTGTTAGACATTGGTTTCATTCGTCCCAAGTCGCCTCCTTGGGGTGCTCCTGTTCTATTCGTGAAGAAGAAAGATAGGAGTATGCGACTTTGTATTGACTACCGGGAATTGAACCATGTCACCATCAAGAATAGGTATCTGTTACCTCGCATTGATGACCTGTTTGACCAGTTGCAAGGAGCACAATTCTTTTCAAAGATCGATCTTCGTTCCGGATACCATCAGTTGAAGGTTAAAACTGAGGATATTCCAAAGACTGCCTTCAGAACTCGGTACGGGCATTATGAATTTTTAGTCAACTTTTGGATTGACTAATGCTCCTGATGCCTTCATGGATATGATGAACCAAGTATTCAAGGAATATTTGGATCACTTTTTGGTCGTCTTTATTAATGACATCCTCATATATTCCAAAAGTTGTGAAGATCATGAGCAACACTTGAGGCTGATACTCCAAAAGCTTTGTGAAAACAAGCTTTATGCCAAGTTGAAGAAATGCGAGTTCTGGCTTTAGGAAGTAGCATTCATTGGGCACGTAGTATCAAGTTATGGAATATCTGTTAACCCGATAAAGATTGAAGTTATTCAAAGCTGGGAGCAACCTAAATCAGTGACCGAAGTACGTAGCTTTCTCGGATTAGCTAGTTATTATCAGAGATTTGTGGAAGGGTTTTCTCGAATCGATACTCCATTAACTCAGCTGACTCGGAAAGATATAAAATTCAGTTGGAGCGTGGAATGTGAGAAGAGTTTTCAAGAACTCAAGAGGAGACTCATTTAAGCACATGTTCTGACAATACCATCTGGCTCGAAGGGATTTGTCATCTACAGTGATGCATCGGGCAAAGGGTTAGGATGTGTTCTCATGTAACATGAGAGGAATTATCCTAGTCATGATCTAGAGTTGGCAGATGTTGTCTTCACACTTTAAATTTGGAGGCATTACTTATATGGGGAGAAAGTGGAAATCTTTACGGATCATAAAAGCCTCAAATATTTCTTCACCCAAAAGGAACTCAACATGCGGCAACGACGTTGGCTTGAACTATTGAAAGATTATGATCATACCATCCAATACCATCCTGGAAAAGCGAACGTGGTAGCTGACGCATTGAATAGAAGATCATATGCGGGTATGAGTGCGATATTGTCAACGCAAAGGCCCATTTTATGTGACTTGCAAAGCATGGAGATAGAGTTAAAGACTCCGGGGACCCATGTGATGATGGTGAATATACGAGTAGAATCGACTTTAATCGATAAAGTTAAAGATGCTCAAGCTACAGACCTGGAACTGATGCGTATGAGGAAGAAAGTGCAAGAAGGTGTTATGCCGGAAGCAAGAATCGATGAAGAAGGAATACTTCGAGTCAACTCCAGACTTTGTGTTCTTAACGACCCTGATAGCACACAACACGCCATTTGCAATCCATCGTGGGAGTATTAAAATGTATCATGATCTTCGTTATACATTTTGGTGGAGCAATATAAAGAGAGAGATAGCGCTGTTTATCTCAAGGTGTCTAACTTGTCAACGAGTTAAGGCGGAGCATCAAGTACCAAAAGGTCCATTGCAACCACTTGAAATTCCAGAATGGAAGTGGGAGCACATTACTATGGATTTCGTTACTGGTCTTCCTAAGGTTTCTCAAGGCATAGATGCGATTTGGGTCATTATTGATAGATTGACCAAGTCTGCTGATTTCTTACCGATACTGTAACGACCCCAAAATTCATACAATTTGATTCTCAACTTTGGTCGTTAATAACACATCTACCTTCTGATTTTACATCATTATTTGATGCTAAACATTATAAAATACGGAATAATTTAAACTTTATGTCTTCTGACTTTAATTCCCTGAATCGAAACCTTTATCATCTACATATCTTTGAATCAATCTTATTTTATGATTCGCTTTATCACTGTTATTATATAAAATTTTACATTTCAATCCGATAACATTTACATATCAGATAACTCTAACTTTAGCTTTACAACTCAACATAAAACTATACATCATAAAACATTTAGTACATCTCATGAATCTTAATCATGGTATAAAGAAATAACAACTTTAGTTAAAATATTAATCTTCGTGGTATTATTTCTGATCCACGCCATTCAAGTAGCACAAAAGTGTTACCTTCAATCCTTAACTCCGCAAAAATGATTATTTGCAAGGTTGAGCTCGACAAACCAAAGAAAATCTAACAGTTTTCATGCATCACGTAGCACATAATAACATGCTCAACATATATCTCATAAACATTGGACTAACATAACATACATGCTTTAGTTCATATAACAAGTAAAGAGATTCATTTCCTTACTCAATCATCATTCAATACTCAATCAACGTAGTCATAAATTGACTTTAACGTTTCATACTTTCAATATATATACAACACATCATGCTCTTTGCAATACAGATTTAAAATAGTTAATCATCAAGTTCACATAGCAAATAGGAACTGAAAGACTTTCCTTTACCGACGTTTTACCAACATGCTAATACTTCGCGTACTTGCACAACCTACACTGTATGTGAGATTGATAATAAATAAAATCAATACTCAATCTCATGGTCAAATTTATTCTAAGATCTTACTATATCTTATTATCCTTTATAATGTCTTTATAGACATCTAACTATTTTATATTCAACTCAGTTTTATTTTCATTTTTATCACCACACATGCTAGACTATCGCACTTGTAGTTTAATGTGCGTATATCACACCATTTTACTATACCACTTTGGTTTCAAAAATGCATATTCAACACATTGTTTACATGTTTAATTTTCCTTCAAAGATCAAAAATTGCCCTTTTCGATTTCTTTCAATTATTATTCTTGTATTATCATCTTTTCATACTCAGATATCCAATATTAGCCATTAGTTAGACACTTTGTATACCAAAGTTTAGAAACACTATTACTCTTAGGCATTTTATCGAGCACGTTTTGTGCACACATTAACTTATCTCAACTCTTGATCTTAAATGGTTAATTATGCATAGACTATGATAACACATATCTATACTCATTACATATGTCAAAACATATTTTTAATCATCAAAATATACCATCACCCAAAATCTTAATTCAAACAGAATTATAAAACTCATCTTCACAATTTCTTTAACAAAACGTTGTTTTCGTTTTTAACGTAACTCATTCGTTACATGTTCATTTTTGTTCCTTCTTATATAGAATTAACCCTTACTCAGTGTACTACAACCTCATATAGGCCTTAAAGTCAGACCTTTATCCATCTAAACCAGATTCTGCAATTCATCAACTAGTCAAGAAAATTTCATTTTCTGGACAACCTTACTAAACAATTTTTTTTGGACATGATCCGGTCCATAAAATGGCTCAATCTCGCTTGTTTGGCTAGTAAACTTCTATATCTACAACTTTTCAGCTTAAAGTTTCTTCAGATTTAAAACACACGAATTTATATGAATTGTTCAAAGTCAGAAACCGTAACAGTTTTGATTTTCTAGGCAGATTATTTTCCCTTCGGACCAGCCTTACTAAAACAGACATTGCAAGAAATATACAAAGAGTTTTCATGTGATTCCACTTTCAGAATATAGCTTACTTCCATATCTTCGATTTGATATAAGGCTCACTTTCGAACTTATTATACCCAAAGAGGTATGAATTTCACAACATATGTCCACAATTACTCAAAACCTACGAATTTTGTTCTTCAAATTTTCTTTCCATTTCATTTTCTTTCTTGAATCCTCTTGTTTGATTCTTGATAATCCAAGATTAAACCAATATAAACAAGATTAAGCATGATCTACTACCCTAGAACATAAATCTACGCAAAAAAAATCAAAGATTAAATAAGAGTTTAGAAGTTACTTTCTTCTAGCTTTTTCTTCTTCTTCTTCTTCTTCTTCTTCTTCTTCTAGCTCATCTCAATTCCACTATTTCTCCCTATCTCTCTCAATTTCTCTATTTCTCTCTTCCACCAAGACTCTTGCTATAAATAAAACTCTAGGATTTCTTCTTGTGTAACTCCTCATTTGGGTAATAGTTATGTTAATAATTAATATAATAGTAACCCCCACTAATAACATAAGGCTTATGTTACAAAACTCTTACATGCATGACCAATATCACATTAAGCCATCTTAGTAGCATAACCTCATTTTTCCATCATTAGTTAAGCAATTCAATGGTTAGGCTATTCATTATATACTATTATTACTTTACTATGACATATAACATATTTCTAATGTCACACTTCAATAATTTAAAATTATTTCATTAGTAAAATCAATTAAACTTTAATAATAAAATGCACATCAATTATAAAATTATCTATCAAATTATAACGCTTAATTAAATTAAGCCATAACAACCAACATCAAATATTTATTATTCAATAAATAAATCAACTAAAATATTTATCTAACTTAAATAAATATTTTAATTAATTATAAAAATCACATTCGCTACATTTTTCCCTCCTTATTAGGATTTCGCCCCTAATCACCGAAATCTCCCTTTACCTAGTTTTCATCTCGCCTCTTTTAGAAGTCTATTGTAGAACAACTTCAACGCATTACCTTAACATAGGTTCTATATTTTCTGTTCCTCTCAATAATTCTTGAAAGTTTTTATTTCATAACATTCACTTGAACTCAATTATATTTTGAGTATTATATATTCTTTAACCCATTCATTTCCTTCTCTAAGGATTGTTATCATAAACACTCAGGATATTACAGATACGAGAAACTTATACACTTGAACGTCTTGCTCGTATGTACATAAACGAGATTGTAAGACTGCATGGTATGCCAGTATCCATAGTTTATGATCGAGACCCAAGATTCACTTCACAATTTTGGGTTAGTTTGTAGAAAGCTTTGGGCACAAATTTATGATTTAGCTCGGCATATCATTCTCAGACGGACGGGCAGTCGGAGAGGACTATTCAAACTCTTGAAGATTTATTAAGACTCTTTGTCCTTGACTTCAAGGGAAGTTGGGATAAGTTCTTACCATTGGTGGAGTTTTCCTACAACAACAGTTATCAAGCACGTATTGGCATGGCTCCATTTGAGGCGTTGTATGGAAGAAAGTGTCATTCTCCAGTCTGTTGGGATGAGGTGGGTGAAACAACGTTGTTGGGACCGGAGTTGGTACGTATGACTACGGAAAAGATTCAAACGATCCGGCAACGTATAAAAACTTCACAAGATCGACAAAAGAGTTATGCTGATATACATCGAAAGGACGTAGAATTCGATATTGGAGATCATGTGTTGTTACGTGTTTCTCCATGGAAAGGAGTTACGAGATTTGGAAAGAGAAGAAAGCTCAATCCTCGATTCATTGGCCCATTTTTAATCCTCGATCGAGTAGGAACTGTGGCCTATAGACTCGCTTTACCGCCAAGTATGTCTCGTTTTCATAACGTTTTTCACATATCAATGTTACGTAAATATGTGAAAGACCCGCACCACATTATTGAGTTAGAACTAGACGAAATAGCAGAAGATTTAACGTATGAAGAGATTCCTGTTAAAATCTTGGATAAGAAGGAACATGTTCTACGTTATAAGGTTATACCTCAAGTCAAAGTTTTGTGGAGGAACCACGATGTTGAGGAAATGACCTGGGAGTTAGAATCTGAAATGAAATCAAGGTATCCTTACCTCTTCGACATACCAGGTACGTACCCTAATTTCGAGGGCAAAATTTCATAAGAAGGGGAGGTTGTAAGACCCCAACTTTTATGAATAAAGATGAATTTTCTATAAATATCAATTTTAAATATTATGAAATAAATTTGATATAATGTTATAGCTGTGGGTAATATTTATAAATTTTTCAAAGTACGCAAGTTGTTATATAATATTTGATTGGTCGGGGAATATTCGTTTTAACAGGGAATATTCGAACAACATCACAATCATTGGTCGACCCCACAACAGAATTATTGTCGGATTGAGAAAACGACAAAAATACTTTATGGCGGAAGTTTTACCGTTAACTGTTGAAACACCCGGTGTTAAAAGTACAGTAATACGCGTGGTTGCATAGTAGCACACGACATTAATTATTGATGCTTACGTGAGAAGTCACTCAGTTTTGTTCAATTATTGTTATAGTAATTGTTGCAAATTATCTCACGTTATTTGAGTCAATTATTGTCAATATTTTATAATCAATAATTAAGATGACAAAGTTATTAATATTATTATTTTCAATATTAACGATGTCTAGAAGTTCTATCAAGGAGAGGTTTGGTCACCTAATTGCGCGCCAATGGGGAGAAATCCTTATTGGAAAGCCCCCTCTTTCCTAGGAAACGACACAGTGATTATTAATATTGTGAATTATAATAATGATGATAAATTTTATTTTATTAGTATTATTAATGTAATAAAACAGAAAAGCTTTTTATATAAAATAGAATACTTTTATAAAGTTATCTATTTTATTAGACTATAAATAGAATATATTATACTCTATTATGCATAGTGTTTTGCATAGTAAAATCTTTTTATATAAAACATAATACTTTTATAAAGTTATTTGTTTTATTAGACTATAAATAGAATATATTATATTTTATTATGCATAGTGTTGCATAGTGTCTGCATAGTATTTGCATAGTAAAAACTTTTTATATAAAACAGAATACTTTTATAAAGTTTTGTTTTATTTGATTATAAATAGAATAAATTATATTTTTTTGCAGAGTGCAGCATAGTATCCTTTCCATTCTTCTATAAATAGGATGCTTAGTTAGAATTGAAAATCACACAAGAAGTTCAGAGAATTCTCCTTCTATAATCTTGAATCTTGAGCGTATTTCTTTAGAGTTTAAGAAAGCTTTGAGCATAGAAATTAGTGCAACTTTTCTTCAAGAATATCCTCGCCCTACCCATCGGAATACTCTTCTTTTACGGTAAGGGATATTATTTATTGTACTTGTAAGGGGTATTATTTCTTTCGTCTTCATGAAGAGAACTTCTGTTATTCCATTCTTTATCATTATATTGAATAACTCAATCATCTAAGCAATCACCGCATCCATGGTGAAATTCTTCTGTTTTTCCATTCTTTATTATTCTATTGGAACATCCTATCTGTGCGTTTACGCATGACCTGGTTTCGTCCTTTATTATTCTATTGGAACATCCTGTCTGTGCGGTTTACGCATGACCTGGTTCCGTTCTTTATTATTCTGTTGGAACATCATGTCTGTGCGGATTACGCATGACCTGGTTCCATTCTTTATTATTCTGTTGGAATAACATGTCTGTGCAGTCTATCACATGCATGGTGATTTCTTCTGTTATTCTATTCTTTATTATTCTGTTGGAATAACCTGTCTATGTGGATTATCACATGCATGGTGAATGATCCTTTGTATTCATTTCTTATTAAATTGTGGAAATGATCTGTCTAAGTGGATTACCGAATGGCGGACGAAAATTTATTTGCAGTTTCATATATTCTCTTATACTCAGTTGGTTAAAGCTTTGACTTCTATACTCCATGAAATTAGTGGAATATCATTGATATTTGCGCTTTATCCAGTATCTTTTCATGGACATATTCTTCTGAGCATTATTGAATTTTACTCCACAAAGCAGTATCATGTTGACAATTTGGACGTTATTGAGTTCAGGATAAATTAACTTATAAATCTTTAAAATTTATTCTTGAACTTGTTTTATTGAATTGTCATCATCCTCATGTTTATAATATGTTGAAAGTCATTAGTGGCCTGTAGTGCACAGATGGACTTGGTTTGATTATGACCAGGGATTATTCGGTATAATCATGACCGTAATGTTACAAATGATGTGGTAAAAATCCTAATTGGCCGTAGTGCATTGATGGATAGTTGTTGGCATGATCATGACCATTGATGAATACACGAATATCTTTGGCCCGTAGTGCATGGATAATTTGTGGTCGTGATACTAATGAATATCCTTCGTCGTAGTGCATGGATGATGTGGATTATTTATTAAGCTGAGTCTTAGCGATAAAACTAATGAAAAACCTTTTAAATCATAGAAGATAGTAGATTTTATTCTTTACTTAACTCTTCTAATGGATTGCTTGTTCCGCTGCAGTTAAACTTGATGTTTGTTATATTTTATCAGTTTAACACTGTTGAAGGCTAACGATTAATTATTCTGCATTATCTTAGTCATAATATTCCTTACTGGGCTAGTTGAGCTCACCCTTTCTTTCACTGTTCTCTTCAGGAAATGAGAACGTAGCCGGAACTAGTCGGGGAATGGAGTGACGGTCCAGATGATATCATTAGTAGTCCTCGCTATTCTGTTAAATAGTATGACAATAAATGTAATCAGGACTCCATTGAGTTTGTGTATTGTCTAGATGACAATATTATTATTAAAAACTCTTAGATTATTTTTTGTCGTATTTTACACGACTGTTGTATAATTAAGTTGTATTTGAATTTTGTACCATGTATTTGGCGACTCAAGATGGGTGATGTATACCTATTTTGGGGGCGTCACATTAATTACCTAACCTTTGTATTATATATATATATGTATATATATATATATATATATATATATATATGTATGAAGTTACGACATAGTTGTTTGTATTCTGTGAAATCAAAATTTGTTGAATTGTGGAGTTATATAGTTGGTAATAGCAATTGTATATGTTTATGATGCTTAGAAAGCATGTTTAAACAATAATTGCATGCTAATTTCGGTTTATAGTGAAGAAAATTTCGATAGTATATGTTGTGTATATTTTATTTTCATATGGCTCATGTAAGCATCAATTCTAGTGGCTAATTAGTATGTGAAATTGTTAATTGAAGTTTGTTTATGCTAGTTTGTTTAGTTATGAGCATAATGTAATTCCAATGAGATAATTTGGCCATGTTTTGAAATCACAGTGATGATTTTTAGGATGAATGTCAAGAAAATTTAGTTTTTATGAAAAACATGAATTGTGAGAAATTAAAATAGTTTTAGTTAGTGTTAAATTGTTCTAAATGGTTGTAAATGTGAGCATTCATGTTTATGATAGTTGTATATTTATTTTACGTGTTATATCACTATTTGGTGGGTGAAATTCGTGTTAGTTGGCTTAAGAAAAGTGCCGAAGTTCTGTTACGCAAACCGAAGTTCTTAGACGTCACATGGGCAGCAGTAGCGCATTGCATGCCAAGCAGACCTCCTGAAGATAAAAACTTCGCATGGCGATCACATGAGTGCCCATTTCCGCATTAATCAAGTCTCGCTAATTCTATAGACTTTGGTCGTTCTTTGTGGCTTAGCTAAAGGTTATGGTAATGTGTCCAACATGTAACAACAAGGCTAATACAGAGTTGTGTTATATGTATTATGAATTCAAAGTTTCCAAAATGAGTTACGTGATAACCTAGTTTATACAATGAACTTTAGTTAAGTGTTATGATGATTAACACTTGGGAATTCTGAAATGTAAATGGTAGCTTAAGACTTATTCTTAAATAAAAAGTTTAGCTAGTAATGCGTTTTATATTGAAAAGTGAATATTAGTATGTCTAATAGATGTTGTGGTTTTAATACTGTGTATAGGTGAACATGAGTTTTAATATTTTAGCTTACGCTCGAGGCAAGTTTTCTAACTCTACACTTTCGTTGAGCTAGTTCATTTATTACATTGTGCACGTTTTCTAACTCTACACTTTCGTTGAGTTAGTTCTATTATTATAACTTCATGCTTTTGATTGAGCAAGCTTTTTATCTTAACTGTTACTGATTAAGTAAATTGTTCCTAAAATCGATTTGAGCAAACTCTAACTCTAATGTTATTGGAAATTCTCAATTGATTGATTCATTCTAACTTGTTTACAGTTAAGCAAGTTTCTTAAAGTTCAGGAATTTCATTTCTAATGTTATAACACTTGAACCTTAGCTTATTCTACTGTTCAAGCAAAGGTTAACCATTTTATTCATTTATTGAATGCTTATGATCTATAGTTATTTCAAGCATGAGTTTGAGATGTAGAATCGGTTCATTTATGATCCTCAAATGTTCGAAGTTATGTTGTTATTAAACAACTATTGTATTATCAAGCATTGTTGATTCAACTAGTTCCCTAGTTGATGATCATTAAACTTCAATTACCCTTGAAAGCTTATCCAAACCAAACTTTCTTTGGTGCGGACTTGTACTCTAAATACTGAGATGAACAACCCTATGTTTAGGGGTTTACGCTTAGCGTTGAAATGGTTGTGCACAATACATTGTACAAAGGATTGATCCCCCTAAGTACGTGGAGTCCTTATAGTCATATGACTGTTAAAGTTAAAGTTGAAAGATTACTTATAACTGTGGACATGGTTCATGGTCATTTGACCCTCAGTAGTATATTTAAGAATGTTAATAGAACAAATCATTCAGTTCTATTGAGCCTATGAATTGGCAAATGTTGAAATGTTAATAGAACATACCATTTAGTTATATTGAGCCTACTATTTGGAAAATGATGTAAAGATATTTATTCTTATTTCAAGTGAACTTTGTTTGCTCACTCTTGCATATTTATACATTTATTGCAGCTATTGTTGAGAAGGTAAATAAACCTACAACTAGCAAAGGAAAGGGAAGAATGTACAAGTGATGAAGGCTTGTAATTTTTCTTAAATCGTTATGATGATAGACTTTTAATAATGATGTGATGTACTAATTTTATTTCCACACTTGAATGATTGTATTAAAGGTTAGAGAACCTGGGAGATAATGTTTTTATTAATGTAATCCTGTATGGGCAGGTTTTATTATTAAATTTATTATGATTGGGTAGTTAGATATGAATGTTTTGATTACGTGAACACCAAATCTTGAGGTAATGAAGTACCAGGATTTAGGGGTGTCACAAGTTGATATCAAAGCTTTAGGTTATGAACCTTAGGTGGGGAAAAGCCTTAGGAAGTAACCTTTGAAAAGATAGTGGTGATTAACTCTTATCGAGTTTTAAGGAAGAAATAATAAAACACTTATGTGATTATGTGTTTATACTTATGTTCTCGTGAGTGTCGAGTAGTAATGATTAATAATTAAAACTTAAAATTTTGTTGTCAGGATGACTAATGTCGGAGAATCCAGTTAGGCTAGGGAGGATAAACCTCAGGTGCCTACAGAGGAGGAGCCTCGCGACATTCATGTTAGTTGGGAACAACTACTGCCACGGGAGTCAGCCCCATTGGTCACAGTGGTTGAAGATGAGGATGATGATGAGGAGACGGATGAGGAGGATCCCGTTGAGTTGCCACAGGAGGATGAGGATGATGAGGACGAGGAGGAGGAGACTCCACTAACCTCGATAGCTGCTCAAATGTACGATGAAGTCTACGACCATAACGTGGAACTTCAGGATACAGTCGAGGAATTGCAAGAGATAGTAGTTGAACAACAGACTGCAATGACACAAAACGATGATGAGATCCAAGATCGTGAGGAACGACTGACTAATGTCGAGGAGAAGCTAGAATAGACTGAAGGAGAAAAAGAACAACTGATCGAGGAGGTCGCTGAATTGAAGAATAAGCTAAGGGAAGAAGCTACGAAGAGGGCAAGAGCCGAGGATGAATATGAGGAAATGTTTCAACGAGCCGGGATAGCAGTGAAAGACGCACATACAAAGAGAATGAAGATGGAAGAGATGAATAGAGTATTTAACACCGTGGTTAATCGAGCTCAAGATTGGGTCATGGGTAATGCAATTCAGTTTGAGACACTACCATCGTACGTATTAGATCGAAGAACAATGTTTTGAATTATGGAGGAAGAACGTAGTAAGGCTAAGCAGTATCTTAGTAGAACATCGTAATTGTTATGCGATTAATAAATGTTAAATATATTGTAAATCCCAAGTGTTATGTAACCTATGGGATATGACGATGATGTTGTCCTGAAACTTTTGTAGTTCAGGAAAGTAATTTAAATAGAAGTGATGCTATTGTTTTATGTTTTCAAAGAGGTTATGAATAAATAAAAGTTGTTATTTTATTCAAAGTGTTACGTGATTATGCGGTTATTCTTTTGTGGAGGCAAGTTAAGTAGAAATTACTTAAAAGAGTTGAATAATAACCTAATGAGTGTATTTTTAAACAGAAAATGCCTCCCAGACGTCAACCACCATGACAGAGAATCACCGAAGGAACCAACAATAACGACAATGTTAATGCTAACCCAGTTCAATAATTAGCGACGTTACTGACAAGAGCGTTGCAAAATCAACCACAAAACCAAGGAACAACGTTTAAGGAGTTCAAGGCGGTTGGACCACCTAAATTTCGAGGGTCCGTGAATCCATTCGAGGCACAGACTTGGATTATGGAGATAGAAAAGGTGTTCGATGTTGCTAGGGTAGGGGATGAACAGAAGACTACTTTCATAACATTCATGTTGAAAGAAAAGGCTAGTTATTGGTGGCAGGCCAATAAAACTCGAGAAGGACCAGGGATGATGACCTAGGATAGGTTTAAGGAGATATTCTTCGAGACCTATTTTTTTTTTAGAGTTCGAAGGGTCACCTGGAAGTGCAGTTTCTGGAAATGAAGCAGGGAACGATGACGGTATCCGAGTATGTCGTTAAATTCAACGAGTTGGTGAGGTTTGCGCCTTATCAAGTCAAGACGATTTAACGCAAGGCTAAGAGGAGGTTGAACAGGACCCAAGCCCCAGTTGTATAGTATGGTTTCCCTGTTCCAGTTGAAGACATTCGCAGTAGTGATGGAGAAAGCAATACTCGCTGAAGGTGGAGGCGAGGTAGTGACAAAGTTCAATTAGGAACAGAAGAAGAAGAAGAACGAGGTGGAAATCAAGAATGGAGGTGGTAGTGGTGGAAACAATAACAAGAACAACAACAACAACTTGAAGAGGAAGTGGAATGGAAACATGGGTGCTAGAAACTAGTAGGGTAGTCAGCAAGATAAGAAGTTTGAAGCATGTGCTACATGCGGTAAGTTTCACAAGTGTGCGTGCTTGATGGGGAAACGAGTATGCTTCAATTCTGGCCAGGAGGGTCACATCGCCCCAAATTGCACTCAACCTAAGAAGAACGTGTGCTTCACGTGCGGATCCAAGGATCATTTTGCTCGTGAATGCCTTAAGAAGAAGGATGGAGTGACAACCTGAAGCAATAGAGGTAACAATGGAGGTATAGCATCAAACAAACCCACAGCTAGAACTTTTAACATGACTGTGTAAGATGTTATGCAATCAAAAGATGTGGTGTCAGGTATTATCCCAATCAATAATATTGATGCTTATGTATTATTTGATTCGGGTGCTACTTGCTCGTTTATCTCTGTTGAATTTGCTAAGAGGTTAGAATTGCCTAGAGAAGAACTGAATTTCCCTTTGCACATAGAAATTGCGAATAAAGAGATAATCCATGTTAGATTCGTATACAAGAACTGTAGGGTGAACATGTAAGACCCCAAATTATTAATAAATAAAATTTAATTTCCTCTATTTATCATTTTGAAATAGTAAGGGTTGATTTGATTAATGTGGTTAGTTGTGGGTAAAATGCGCAAATATTTTAAATAAGCAAGTGGTTATAAAATACTCATTGTTTTCGGAGAATCTTCGTTTGGTTGTGGAATATTCTTACTGTCGGGGAATATTCGTACGACGACGCAGCCTTGTGTGGGCCCCATAACGGAAAGTGATTGGATGAAGAAAACGACAAGTATAAGTTGTTTAATATGTGTGATTTGCATCCCATTTGGTTGATAATGAAGAGAGAATGACACGAATGTTTCTGCGAGGTTTGAAACCCAAAATACGTCAATACCTCATTTCTCACAAACTTTGTTTATATTCAGATGTTGTGAATAGGGCTCATTTATTGGAGCGCCAGAATGAGTCCTACTCAATCAAGAATAATGACCAACAACTCGATGATAATCGTCTTAAATGGCATGACGGTCATCTAACAATGATAACCATCGTGGAGGAAATTATCATGCCGAAATGGTAACCACTTGATGGTAATCATGGCCAAGATAATAGAAGAAATAACTCAAGTGGAAATTTCAAGAAGAGAAGATTTAACAATGATGGGAAGACGTCGGCACCAACACCAGCAACGAATTTTAGAGGAGGAGAAAGACCGCCAGTTAGATGCTACAGATGCGGAGAAGAGGGACACATACGTCCAAACTGTTCATAACCTTCCAAGGTATGTTATAATTGTGGAAAAGAAGGTCATATCGCTCGAGATTGTATGGTAGCGAAACCCAGTCCAGCGGGGATGGTGACTCAAAAGGCTGTCCCAGAAAAGTCAAAGTCAACGGTTCCTGGAAGAGCATTTTTTGTGACTAGTCAGAATGCGAGGAACCCGAACGAAGTTACCACGGGTTAGTTAATTATAAATTCTTACGAAGTTTATACCTTATTAGATACCGGTTCTACCCATTCATTTATCTCTCCTGCTTATACTCAACGTTTAAACTTTACTCTGGAGAAAATTAGACTTTGACCTATTTGTGGAAACTCCGTTAGGAGAAACTTTCATCACATCCACTGTTTATAAATCTTGCTTGATTCAAGTTGGCACTATCACATTACCTGTTGATCTTATATCTTTAAAAATTCTTGCATTTGATGTGACCTTAGGGATTGATTGGTCAACCACTCATCATGCCAAAATTGATTGCTTTTGTAAGGTTGTTAGTTTTCATATTCCTAAGCAACCTGTTATTCGAATTTTAGCAACCAAACCATTGAAGTCAAACTCTTTTATATCAAGCCGTAAAGTCATTCGTTTATTGAAAAATGGATATCAAGCTTTCTTAGCCATGTTATGGACTTGAACAAAAATATGTCAGATTTGAATGATATTTCTGTTGTTAGTAAATTTCCTGATGTATTTCCTGAAGAATTTCTTGGCTTACTCCCAAAGTGTGATATTGAATTTTGTATCGACTTTGAACCCGGTACAAAACCCATTTCTAAAATCTCATGGCTCATATTTAACTTCAGGAGTTAAAAAATTCAACTGTAGAAGTTTGTACCCGAGCCTCTATCTGGTGACTTCCTTTGTGGAATGCACCGAAGCCAGACTCTCTGTAGGGGACGCCATATTTGTGTGATAGTAAACTGATAGGTACCATTGTGACGTGCTATCCAAGATTGGGATATGAGTCATAGTTGAGAGCAACCTAAGTCAGTAATCGAAATACGTAGCTTTCTAGGCTTAGTTGGTTATTATCGGAGATTCGTGGAAAGATTTTCTTGAATCGCTACTCCATTAACTCAGCTGACTCGTAGAGATATAAAATTCGAAAGGAGCAAGGAATGTGGGAAGAGCTTCGAAGAACTCAAGAGGAGACTCATTTTGGCACCTGTTCTGACCATACCATCCTGAAAAAAAAACTAACGTGATAGCTGACATGTTGAGTAGAAAATCGTATGCGTTTACGAGTGCGATATTGTTAACACAAAGACCCATTGCGTATGACTTACAGAAGATGGAGATAGAGTTAAAGATTCCAAGAACCTGCGTGAAGATAACGAATATACGATTAGAATCAACTTTAATCGATAAATTTAAAGCTGCTCAAGCTATAGACCTGGATTTGATGAATATGAAGAAGATGCAAGAAGTCGTTATTCCAAAAGTGAGAATCGGCGATGTGAGGAAATCTCAAACCTTCGATTTATTAGTCCATTTGAAATCCTCGATCGAATAGGAACTGTGGCCTATAGACTCGTTTTACCGCCAAGTATGACGCGTGTTCATAACGTTTTTCGCGTATCGATGTTACGTAAATATGTGGATGACCCGAACCACATTATTGAGTTAGAACCGGACGAGATAGCCAAAAATTTAACGTACGAGGAGGTACCTGTCAAGATCTTGGATAGGAAAGAGCATGTCCTACGTACAAAGGTCATACCACAAGTCAAAGTTTTGTGGAGGAACCATGCTATTGAGGAAATAACCTGGGAGTTGGAAACGGAAATGAAAGCGAGGTATTCTCACCTTTTCAAAACACCAGATACGTACGTTAATTTCGAGGACGAAATTTCATAAGGAGGGGAGGTTGTAAGACCACAAATTATTAATAAATGAAATTTAATTTTCTCTATTTATCATTTTGAAATAGTAAGGGTTGATTTGATTAATGTGGTTAGTTGTGGGTAAAATGCGCAAATAGTTTAAATAAGCAAGTGGTTATAAAATACTCATTGTTTTCGGAGAATATTCGTTTGGTCGTGGAATATTCTTACTGTCGGGGAATATTCATACGACGGCGCAGCCTTGTGTGGGCCCCATAACAGAAAGTGATTGGATGAAGAAAATGACAAGTATAAGTTGTTTATAAATAACTGCCAGTAGCGATTGTTACTGCTATCATCATTGGAATACCCGTGGTTAAAACACAAGATGTCTGGCGTTGTTGTTGCACAAGAATATTGCACGCAGTATTGCACCAATTATTGATTCTTACGTAAGAAGGCACTACTCAATAATTGTTACAAAGAATTACTATTCAAGATTTTATTTTATTGATTCAATAATTGTCATAAGCATTTTTATATTATCGTTGTTTCAATAATTGTCACTACACATTATTTTCCATTATCGAAGCAATAATTCATATTATCTGAATAATATTATTAGAAAACATTAATGGCAATGTCTAGAAAGTTCTGTCTAAAGAGAGGTTTGGTCACCTAATTGCGCGCCAGTAAGGAGAAATTCTTATTGGAAAGCCCCCTCTTTCCTGGGAACGGCTTGGTTGCCAGTAATGTGATTCTGTAATATTATTTGTGAATAATTAATTATTGATTTATATGATGAGGGAAATATTAATTTTATGTGGATATAGATGGAGAAAATTTTAAAATGACAATTGTTAAAAATTGATATTTTATCTTTTCTGATAAAATAATATTTTATTATATTATTATAATATAATAATGATTTTTAACAATGAATGTTGGATATATGAATATATGAGGATGAGTATTTTTGTTGCATTAAAAGATTAACACATGTTTTGTGTGTCGGTGGACCCCATTTTTTGACTGAAATTTGATTATAGCCTGTAAAATCGTCCGTATGTGGATTTCGGTCAATTTTTGTTTGGAATTTGAAAAATCTTTCTTCTGTAAAGTTGTAGAGAATTGAATTTCTTATAAAACTTCGCGAGATTCGAATTTTCTGATAAAAGGGCTATTTATTATGAATTATTGAAGTTCCGAAGTTCCGAAGTTCCGAAATAATTGGTTTTTGAAAGTTTTAATTATTTTTAATTAGAAAAACGTTTTTTGCAATCCCACATGTGTGGTAAATGAGCTGAATTCAGATTCTTGGGTGGTGTGCTTGAATGTTAATAAATAAAATTATTTTATTAAATTTTCTGCTTTGGTGTTCTAAGCCATTTCCTATAAATAGGGTACTTAGGTTAGAATTTAAAATCACACCAGAAACTAAAGTTTTCTCTCTCTTTCTCTCTCTATAATATCAAGTGTATTTTGTGAGTATTTTAGTACTTTGAGTATTGCTATACGGTACAAGTTCCTTCAGCACTATATCAAGTATTCCAGTCAGAAGTACTGTTTTTGCGAGGTAAGGGGTGTTATTTTCTTCAAAAATGATATTATTTCTTCAATATCATTATGCCAAAATATTGGTTGGAATTTTTATCAAATTTGGAACTTTTCATGTCGGGGTTACTATTCATGAGTTATTATTCATGAGTTACTATTCACGAGTTACTATTCATGAGTTACTATTCACGAGTTACTATTCACGAGTACTATTCACGAAGCATGGTGATGTTTTTTGTGAAATTTCTATCTTTTGGTGTCAGAGTTACTATTCACGTATACGACACTATTCACGTATACGGCACTATTCACGAATATGACACTATTCACAGAAAAATTAAATTTTCTTTTCTGTGTCCAAGATTGTCTGTTATGATTCATATCTTTGATTGGATCTATGTTTTGATCATTCTTGAATTTTACTCCACTCTGGTTATTTATGAAGTATTTTTGAACTTGGATTGTTTAAAGTACGAATCCTTAATATTTGTTCTTTTGTTTCACTGGATTCGTTTTCTTTAAAATATTTTTCATCATCCTCAGTCCTAAATGATGATATAACTGAATATCTTTGGCCTGTAGTGCAAAGATGAATGATTTTATGATGAATATCTTTGGCCCGTATTGCAAAGATGAACAGGTGTTTAGATGAACATGACCAACTAGTGAATATCTTTGGCTTGTAGTCCAAAGATGAATATTTGATTTATGATGTATACTAATTGATGTTACAGGGATAAAATATCGATGATGGACTTTTAAATTCATAGATGATAGTAGATTTCATTCTCTACTTAACTCTTCTAATGAATTGTTGTTTCCGCTGCAGTTGTTGGTCTAAAACTTGTTGTCTATTGTATTCTATCAGATTTTTCCCTGTTGAAGACTAAGGATAATTTGTTGTACATTATCTTAGTCATAATATTCTTTACTGGGCTAGTTGAGCTCACCCTTTTCCTTTTTGTTCCATTTTTCTTCTCAGGAGACGAGAATATAGCGGGAACTAGTCGGGGTGTGGAGTAATGGTTCAAGACAGTTGTTTTAGTAGTCCTCACTATTTTGTAAAATAGTGTATCAATAATTATAACGAGGACTTATTTGAGTGTGGATATTGTCTAGAAGACAATATTTGTATTTAAACTCACAGTTTATGTGTTGTCATATTTTGCACGACAATTGTATTGATAAAGTTATAGTTGTTTCTGTACCATGTATTTGGCGACTCAGAATAGGTTGGTTGGATTGGACCTATTTTGGGGGCGTCACAGAACATTAAGGAGAATATATTGATGGTAGATTTGATTCCGATAGACTGGGAGAGTTTGATGTTATTTTGGGAATGGATTGGCTGTTCAATTATGGAACGGTAATTGATTGCCAAAAGAAGTGTGTAAACCTTATGACCCCGTCCAAAGGTAGTATTTTATGGTAGCAAAAGTCGCCTAGACAAATGAAATGTCCGATTTATTATGCGAAAGCAAGAAATTGTTGAGTCAAGGATGTGTGGGCTATTTAGCTTACATAGTCGATACTCAGAAGGAGAATGTGAAACTGGAAGAGATACTAGTGGTGAGGGAATTTGAGGATGTGTTTCCAGAGGATTTGCTAGGACTTCCGCCTGACAGAGAAATTGAGTTAGTGATCGACTTAGTGCCGGGGACAGCACTGATATCTAAGGCCCCGTACAGAATGGTTCTAGTAGAAATGAAAGAACTGATGGTACAGTTGCAAGAATTGTTAGACAAGAAGTATATTCAACCAAGCGTATCACCGTGGGGAGCGCTAGTGTTATTCCTAAAGAAAAAGGATGGGTCAATGCGTCTTTGCATTGATTATAGAGAACTAAACAAGGTCACTATTAAAAACAAATATACATTACCAAGAATAGATGACTTGTTTGATCAGTTGAAGGGTGCTAAATACTTCTCGAAAATAGATTTGAGAAGTGTGTATCACCAGTTAAAAGTGAGGAAGGAGGATATACCTCGAACGGCATTCAGAACTCGGTATGGACATTACGAGTTTCTGGTGATGTCTTTTGGTTTAACTAATACACCTGCTGCATTCATGGATTTGATGAATAGGGTGGATAAACCATTCTTAGACATGTTTGTAGTGGTATTCATCGACGACATTCTGGTTTATTCCAAAACTCAAGAAGAACACGTGGAACACCTACGTTTGACATTGGAAACACTAAGAAAGGAAAAGTTGTACGTGAAATTCTCTAAGTGTGAATTTTGGCTAAATCGTGTGAAATTTCTTGGGCACGTGATTGACAAGGATGAGATATTAGTGGATCCATCAAAAATGGAAGTTGTAATTAATTGGGAACAACCACGAACACCGTCGGAAGTGAGGAGTTTCTTGAGACTGGTCGGTTATTATAGACGATTTATTCAAGATTTTTCTAAGATAGCCACTCCATTAACAAATTTGACAAGGAAAACTTTGAAATTTGTTTGGACGGAGAAGTGTGAAGAAAGTTTCCAGGACTTGAAGAAGAAATTAAGCATGGCGTATGTGTTGTCATTATCAGATAGCACAGGAAATTTTGTGGTGTATAGTAATGCCTCACATAAAGGGTTGGGATGTGTTCTTATGCAGAACGACAAAGTTATTGCGTATGCATCAAGACAACTGAAGGATTATGAGAAAGGTTATCCGACTCATGATTTAGAATTGGTTGCAGTAGTATTTGCTCTCAAGATATGACACTATCTCTATGGAGAGAAATGTGAAATCTACACAGACCATAAAAATCTGAAGTATATATTTCACACAGAAGGACCTGAATATGCGTCAAAGAAGATTGATCGAATTGATAAAGGATTACGATTGTGAGATCTTTATCATCTGGGCAAAGCAAATGTGGTTGCAGATGCTTTGAGCAGGAAAGGTCGAGAGAAGTTAATGCTGATAACAACTCAGGAGGAGCTTATTTCAGCAATGGCAAAGCTAGAATTGGAAATCAAATTTCCAAAGGAATACGATGAACGACTATTTTAGATAGATGCCAGTCCAACTTTGGTGGACAAAGTGAAGAATGCTCAACTACAAGATAAAGAATGCGAAACAATCAAAGAGAAAGTGATTGACGGTAGTGATGTAAAATACAAGATCGATACCGAAGGACTACTACGATTCGAGGAAAGAATTTGGGTTCTAGCAGTACCAGAACTTAAAGACGAAATCTTGACTGAAGCACACAACATAAGATATTCGATTCATCCAAGAAGTACAAAGATGTATAAAGATTTGCGGTGACATTTTTGGTGGCCGAATATGAAAAGAGACGTTGCAGAATGCGTTGCAAAATGCTTGACGTGTCAAAAGGTGAAAGCTGAACATCAACGTCCAAGCGGGTTACTTCAACCATTGGAAATACCGGAATGGAAGTGGGAGCATATAACAATGGATTTTATGATAGGACTTCCAACGACTCAGAAAGGATACGATGCGATATGGGTAATAGTGGATAGACTAACAAAATCTGCACACTTTTTGCCAATAAAGATTAGATTTAATCTTGATCAGCTAGCGAAACTGTACGTTAAAGAGATCGTGTCAAGACAAGGAGTTCCAGTATCAATTGTGTCATATAGAGATCCAAGGTTCACATAAAACTTCTAGAAGAGACTACAAGAATGTATGGGAATACAGTTGCGAATGAGTACAACATTCCATCCGCAAACCGACGGGAAAAGCGAATGAATTATCCAAACGTTGGAAGATATGCTGAGAGCATGCATCATGGATTTCAAAGGAAGCTGGGATGAACATTTACCGTTGGTAGAATTTTCCTACAACAACAGTTACCACGCGAGCATCGGCATGCCAACTTACGAGGCATTATACGGCAGAAAGTGCATAACTCCACTTGTCTTTGGAATGAAGTTCGGTGAACGCATAAATCGTTAGGACCGTAATCGGTACAACAAACTACTGAAGTTGTCAAACTCATCAAGACAAGATTAGTAACAGCCCAAGACAGACAAAAATAGTATGCCAATCAACACATGCATAATAGCGAATTTGAAGTAGAAAATTTTGTTTTCCTAAAAGTTTCTCCTTGGAAGGGGAAGATTCGTTTTGGCAAGAAAGAAAAGCTCAGCCCAAGATTTATTGGACCATTTGAAATAATACGAAGAGTGGGGGAAGTGGCTTATGAGGTAGCTCTACCTCCAGAATTGGAAAACATTCATAATATTTTTCACATTTCGGTGTTACGACCGTATAAACCCGATTACAAGCACGTGATCGAGTACGAACCATTACAATTCGATAAAGATTTGTCTTATGAAGAAGTTCCTATCCAGATAGTGGACAGGAAAGAACAAGTGCTCATAAATAAAGTGATACCTTCTGTGAAGGTGATATGGAGAAACCACAATGTCGAAGAGGCAACGTGGGAACTCGAAGCTGAAATGATGAAAAATTACCCTGAGTTATTTGTTATATCTATGTCTTCGATTCTGGGGACAAAATCTTTGTAAGTAGGGAAGAATGTGACGATTTGATTGTTTGAATTGTGATTCTGAGGACATAATCCTTTTAAGGAGGGAACGATGTAACATTCCAAAATTTTAAATGTAATATTAAATATTTATTGATTTATATAAATATTTAATGGATGTGATTATCGTTGAATAAATATGTGTTCAATTGATTTAATTTTGTTTAGTTAATTATTTATTAAATAAATAATTGATGAATTAAGGAAATTATTATTATATTGATATTTCAATTTAAATGATTAATTATTTGTATTGTGTTATTTGATTAAAGGATTTATTTAATTAATTGTGATTTGCATTAATTAAAATAAATATGAAAGCTTGATTAAATATAGTGTGACAAATAACTATATTATAAGGAGTTATTAAAATAAATTAAAGTAGTTTAATTTAGTTTTTGCCAAACAAGGCTTATTATATTAATTCTTTAAAAATTAAAGGGTTTTTGCCAAACAAAGCCTTATGGCTTTTGGAATTTCTAGATTTTTAAATTCTATAAAATAAATAAAATAATAAATATAGTGTAATTATAACTTATACGTTATACCTGATATCCTAATTAGTATTAGTATTAAGGTTTATCAGTTTATTGTTTACGCTTAAGATTAGTCTAGCCAATATACTGAGAAGAGAGAAGAGAAGAGAGCTTGACACATAGAATTGAGAGAATTGAGAGAAGGATTGAAAGGAATTGAGAAGAATTGTTTGCAATTGCAACAAATTACCGAACTATTTGGAGGTATTTATCTAACCTTTGTATTATATATATATATATATATATATATATATATATATATATATATATATATATATATATATGTATGTATATAAATATATGAAGTTACTGGCATAGTTGTTTGTATTCGTGAAATCAAATTTGTTGAATTGTGGAGTTATATAGTTGGTAATAGCAATTGTATATGTTTATGATGCTTAGAAAGTATGTTTAAACAATAATTGCATGCTAATTTTGGTTTACAGTGAAGAAAATTTCGACAGTATATGTTGTGTATATTTTGTTTTCATATGGCTCATGTAAGCATCAATTCTAGTGGCAAATTAGTATGTGAAATTTTAAATTGAAGTTTGTTTATGCTAGTTTGTTGAGATATGAGCATAATCTAATTCGAATGAGATGATTTGGCTATGTTTTGAAATCACAGTGATGATTTTTAGGATGAATGTCAAGAAAATTTAGTTTTTATGAAAAACATGAATTGTGAGAATTAAAATAGTTTTAGTTAGTGTTAAATTTTTCTAAATGGTTGTAAATGTGAGCAATCATGTTTATGATAGTTGTATATTTATTTTACGTGTTATTATCAATGTTTGGTGGGTGAAATTCGTGTTAGTTGGCTTAAGAAAAGTGCCAAGTTTTGTTCGCAAAACGAAGTTATATGCGTCATGCAAGGCCATGACCTTTAAATACGTAAGTGACCTCCTGAAGATAAAACTCACGCTGCATGCTGAAAGTGCCCATTTCCAGACACTGAAGTCTGCTAATTATGCAGACTTTGGTCGTTCTTTGTGGCTTAGCTAAAGGTTATGGTAATGAGTCCAACATGTAACAACATGGCTAATACAGAGTTGTGCTATATGTATTATGAATTCAAAGTTTCAAAAATGATTAGTAAATCAAAAACGGGTTACGTGATAACCTAGTTTATACAATGAACGTTAGTTAAGTGTTGTGATGATTAACACTTGGGAATTATTGGTAGCTTAAGACTTGTGCTTAAATACACGTTTAGCTAGTAATACGTTTTATATTGAAAAGTGAATATTAATATGTCTAATAGATGTTGTGGTTTTAATACTGTGTATAGGTGAACGTGAGTTTTAATATTTTAGCTTACGCTCGAGGCAAGTTTTCTAACTCTACACTTTCATTGAGCTAGTTCATTTATTACATTGTGCAAGTTTTTAAACTCTACACTTTTGTTGAGTTAGTTCTATTATTATAACTTCATGTTTTTGATTGAGCAAGCTTTTTATCTTAACTTTTACTGATTAAGTAAATTGTTCCTAAAATCGATTTGAGCAAACTTTAACTCTAATGTTATTGGAAATTCTCAATTGATTGATTCATTCTAACTTGTTTACAGTTAAGCAAGTTTCTTAAAGTTCAGGAATTTCATTTCTAATGTTATAAAACTTGAACCTTAGCTTATTTTACTTTATTCGCCAAAGGTTAACCATTTTATTCATTTATTGAATGCTTATGCTCTATAGTTATTTCAAGCATGAGTTTGAGATGTAGAATCAGTTCATTTATGATTCTCAAATATTCTAAGTTATGTTGTTATTAAACAACTATTATATTATCAAGCATTGTTGATTCAACTAGTTCCCTAGTTGATGATCATTAAACTTCAATTACCCTTGAAAGCTTATCCAAACCAAACTTTCTTTGGTGCGGACTTGTACTCTAAATATTGAGATGAACAACCCTATGTTTAGGGGTTTATGCTTAGCGTTGAAATGGTTGTGCACAATACATTGTACGAAGGATTGATCCCCCTAAGTACGTGGAGTCCTTATAGTCATATGACTGTTAAAGTTAAAGTTGAAAGATTACTTATAACTGTGGACATGGTTCATGGTCATTTGACCCTCAGTAGTATATTTAAGAATGTTAATAGAACAAATCATTCAGTTCTATTAAGCCTCTGAATTGGCAAATATTGAAATGTTAAAAGAACATATCATTCAGTTCTATTGAGCCTATTATTTGGCAAATGATGTAAAATTATTTATTCTTATTTCAAGTGAGCTTTGTTTGCTAACTCTTGCATATTTATATATTTATTACAGCTATGGTTGAGAGGGTAGATAAACCTACAAGCAAAGGAAAGGGAAAAATGTACAAGTGATGAAGACTTGTAATTTTGCTCAAATCGTTGTGATGATAGACTTTTAATAATGATGTGATGTAATAATTTTATTTCCGCACTTGAATGATTGTATTAAAGGTTAGAGAACCTGGGAGATAATGTTTTTATTAATGTAATCTTGTATAGGCAGGTTTTATTATTCAATTTATTATGATTGGGTAGTTAGATATGAATGTTTTGATTACGTGAACACCAAATCTTGAGGTAATGAAGTACCGGAATTTGGGGGTGTCACAGTTTAGAAGGCTAGAAACGCGTTAGAAAACATTAGATTATATTTCTATAAACCTATTACACCTTGGATAGGTTGGTATGGTTGTTAGAAAGGAGTTTGGAGGCCTAATTTGGATTTTTGTATTTTTCTAGAGCTAAAATCGCAAAATTGCAATAGGGACCCCTGCCCTGGCGGGCCCCCCAATGCAAAAACCCCTGCCCTGGCAGGGGGTGTTCTGCTAAGCTGAAATTTTGAAAAAATAACGGATCAGACATAGTTTACTAAAATGAGCATAACTGTTTCATACGAACTCCAATTGATGTGATTTAAGATGATTCGGAACAAGGACGAATAGGCCTATAACTTTTATTCTTTAAGGTTTTCAATTTGAAATCGTTATGAAGGGTCAAAATGGTCATATTTAGGACTATTGTGTTTTTGGAGGCAATCAGAAGGCGTCAGGCATGCACGTATGCTAGTGTAGTACTGTTGACGATAAAAGATGTTGTTCTAAGTTATAAAACATGGATGTTAGTAAATATAATGATGCTTAACGTTAATACAATAATGTTATAGAAGCATAGTAAGCATACATAAGAGAGGTAAATCGGGCGTATGACGAATAAACATCGAAACGCCGTGATAAGTGTTAATGAACGTAAAAAGTGTTTTAAGTCAAATGAAATGGATATTATAAAATATGAAATGGGTTTACTATAAAACAAATAATGATTCATAGCAAGATTTAAACACTTGAATGAATTTTGAATATTACATAAGTCGAAAAGTTAACACAATCTAATTGAACATTGTGTACTAATTAATAGAAAAGATTATGAGATGTGGAGTAGAGTTTACATTACAATTACTATGTGTTGTTACGTGACTAATAGTTAATGTGTATGATTATATAATTGTGTAGGGCACGTGAAGTGCAGATAACTGTAAGTTGTTAAACTGTTATTGGTAAACAACGATTAAGTCAAGTCTTTCAGTTCCTATTTGTTATGTGAACTTGATGATGAACTATTTTAAATATTTGTTGCAAAGAGCATGATGTGTTCTATATATATTGAAAGTATGAAACGTTAAAGTCAATTTATGACTACGTTGATTGAATAATGAATGTTGATTGAATAAGGAACTCAATCTTTATACTTGTTATATGAAATGCAGCATGTATGTTGTGTTAGTCCAATGTTTATGAGATAGATGTTGAGCATGTTATTATATGCTATGTGATGCATGAAAACTGTTAGATTTTGCTGGACTGTCGAGCTCAACCTTGCAAATAACCATTTTTGCAGGTTAAAGATTTAAGGTAAGGATATGTGCTACGTGAATTATAGAGATCCATATTCATGAAGATTACTTATGTTTTATGGGAAATGTATTTAATATTTTGAATGTAACATGTTGTTGAATTGTAAGTTGAGTTATCCGGTGTATATGGATATTTATTTATGATGTAAGACTTTGTATGGTCATTTTTTTGTAATGATTCATGATATAAATTTGAATCGAAGAGATGTAATGTAAAGGTTGCGATTTAGGGCAATAAAGAAGGAAATGTATAAAAGTTTTAAATATTCTGCATTTTTAGTGATTTTAATATCGAATAATGATGTAAAGATAGATTAAAGTTGTATTGTTAACAATCAAGAAGGAGAATATTATTGTATGAATTTTGGCGTCGTTATAATTAGACCGAGAAGAAGGAGAAGATAAGTTAATGTTAATACGTTATGATCATTTTGACCTAATGTGGTATGCTATGTAATCATGTATTGTAGAATCTATAAAGACACAAAGGAGAAGTTAATTAACTATAGAGGACGCTAAAGGCAAGTGTTCTAAACCCTTGTCTATGCTTATTTTCGACAAGCTTTATGATTCATGTATCTTACGCATGGATTGATATACAAAGAAGTCGAAGCAAATTCCTTCGGCTAGACTTAATGTGTTTTGTGGATTTTCTTATAATCTATCAAAATATTATAAATGTTGCTATCTTATACCAACTGTTTTGGTATGGATTTCAAAGAAAAACTGAGTATGAATAAACAAATGTTTTGTCATCAATCGACATGCATGTGAGGTTGCTAGAACTTAAACGTAGATACATTTAATGAAGTAGTGTTGGACAACATAGAGTAGTATAGGCTGATCACCTAGATGTGCTCGTAAGAAATATCAGACTTACGGACTTGGTGCCATGTTGTCCTTTTCAAAGAAAGAATAAAATGCTAAAGGTCTTGGACCAAAATTGATGTTTAACATATGTTGTGCATTGTTAAACATTTTTAAAGAAAAGAGAAGTGTTATTTTAAATTATCTATAGTACTTCATAACTATTGATTCAGTTATAGAAGATATATGTATTCATATGATTCGAACATAATGCTTAAATGAAATTGTCATACTTGTTGAGCTAGATATGCTCACCCTTGCTCGAACCATATGAATGTAGCTAAGACTGAAGGATCCAGTAAGGATAAAGGAAAGGCTAAGGCAGACAAATAAGTTGTCTTTGTAATAGCATAGTATGAATTTGTATTTATTTGATACAAAGATGAAGAACATATGTAATGGTTACAAAGAACTTGGGAAGGGAAATATTATTTTGTAATATATAGAAGATATATTCACTCTTTTGAGGTATTTCAATTGAATGTATGTGTGAACTATAGCACCATGTAGCACCATCTGTCGGGATGGAAGATACCCGAATTTGGGGGCGTCACATCTAAACTTATCATAAACACTTAATGACACTTCTAGCAAGTTTTTAACACTTTAAGTCACATAAACAACATGATTTAAAGCCATAATTTTCATGTTCTTGCTATTCTTTAAAGTTTTGTCAAATTTCATGAAATCACAATTTACAGATTCATTATAACACCAAATCAGTCTGTTTAAGTTTTGTTCTTTTTGTTTTTATATGTACAAACATAATCATCCATCAATTTACTGTTTAATATGCAATTTAAACGTAAAGTTGGGTACTTTTAAGCCATATTCATATATTTTTCTATGTAAAACTATAAAACTCCAATTTGAACATGATTTCATGGATTAGTTACTCTAAAACACATATAATTGAACTATATATGCTAATAAACATCTAACATCAAGTTTTTAACAAATAAATCACGAGTTTCAATTAACAGATAACTTAAATATACATTTATGGAGAAAAGTTAAAAACATGAATTGAAACTTGGGATTAAGAAATTACCCTTGCTAACTCTGTTAAGATTAATAGAAGATGATAGAAACTCCTTTAATTCTAACTTCTTCTTCTTCAATCTCACAAACCTCTTTCTTTTCTCTCTAATCTCTCTCTATTTTCTCAAAGTTTAGGTCTTACGAATAAAATGTGTAAGTATAAAATAAGACTGATATAAGCGCGCACAGATAACTGGCATTATCGTGGTCGGTTAATCCCTTAGTGGGTTAACTGGCCAACTCCTCTTAGGGCCATGTTTGGCTAGCTTATTAATCTATTTTCTAATTTATTTTAATTAACTTATTTATTATATAGTTTAATAATGTCACACCCATTTAAGCAATTAATCAATATCTTATTTAATTTAATTAAATAAAATAGAATAATTCCACATTAAATCACATAGTCACATAATTAATTTCTCATTTATTAGTTATGTCAAGTCATTAAATCTCCAATTAATTATTAAATTAATTAGAAATAACATTATGCTTATTAAATAATTCATTTAATCAATTAAGCTCAATTAAATACATACTTTTGAATAATAAATTATCCACATTAATTTAATCAATGTAACACATATAATTAAATTAATCTACCACAAATTCATCAATTAATTATTTAACCCAATAATTAAATCATCGAAAAATATTTATTTAATTCAATAAATATTCAAATTAAATTCCAAAAATCTCGTTTGTCATAGTGCATATCCTACTGATAGTTGATAACGGTGCCTACCATGTTGGTAGTTGACAACACAAATCATAGTTTACAACGGTGACTACCTTGCTGGTAGTTGACAACGGTGTCTACCCTGCTGGTAGTTGACAGCGGTGCCTACCCTACTGGTAGTTAACAACAGTTGATCACCGGACTGTCTCGATGCCTACTCGAACGATTGTTTGCAACATCGAAATTTTTCTCAACTCTGGGCATTTAATGTGCACACATATTTAACTCTAATCAGGATGCATGCTAAACTTTTTAATGGAGATGTGCGCTGATATAGCGCGGTTGCACATGTACTGACCATGTATGATGTAATGATCTAAATTTATCCTTATGAGTCTATTATCCTAGGTTGATGCACATGCTTAATTGAATTGACTAGATGTAGAAACATACCACACCCTTTTTGAGGCGATTTGGAGTCTTTTAGCTATTGGGCCTGTAACGCCCCCAAACTCGGGTACTTAAAACCCAAACTCGGTGCTTTACGATACCATTTCTATGAGCGAAATAATACTAATAATAATAACAATAATATAAATATTAAACATAATTTACACATATCAAAGTTTAATCCCAAGTACGCAACCTTTACTATAATACATTACATAATAGATAATAAATATCATTGTCCTAATACTGTCTAACTATTACAAAAGATAACATAGAATTATTCTGATTGCTTTCCTTTTCCTTGTTTCGCCTCTAACATTCCAAATGATCATGCTTAATAAAACATTTAAATTTAAAGCAAGAATGAGCATTTGATTGCCCAACAAGTAATAACAACAATAAATATAAGCTGAAAGGATTAAATATTTTCTTTGAATAACTCTTCTACAACGAATCAACATTTGTGAAGTAAGCTGAACCAATAATAACAACATACTAAATCTATCTCAAATTTTTGAAACTCACAGACGTCGACTATAACTGGAGAGCATTCGACATACTATGAACATTATTTTTTTCATTTTCTCTAGGGTTTAGCAGAACTTCATCCACAAACTATCATAACTTACGGACACGAGGGTGATCTGTCCAATGTGCCCTGTATTGATCAATACTACATGTAAGAACGATATTATCGTTCACTCTATCCACCTTAGGTGCACAAAAGTTTTTCCATATTCTGAATGTTCATACTCACGAAATCAAACCAAAACAATCTGGTTGGATACAATAACGTTCTATCTTGTTCAACAATTTTTTTATGTCTAGCTGAATCAAATAGCTTAGAAGGCTATTAAGTCAACATATACATACTCAAAATCAATAAGTATGTATCAACATATGATTAAATACAATGGTTATCCAAGTGGGGACACTTGTCTAACTCTATATACGAATTAACGAACAGAATAATTATCTGAATTATACAATAATACAATAATCGGATAAGGTATGAACTTGTATGAATACAAAGATTGGATATATAATCAATAATAATAGAGTTAATAATCTGGCACAATAATAATATAATTCTGAAACTTTCTTACTCATGTCTGTTGCATAAAGGAAATGCAAAGGTAGGATACTTGCACAATATAAAGAATAGTTCGGATAGTTGCTCAATAATAATTGGAGTAAGTTTAGGAAACTTGCATAACAAGATATACGAAATAAAAGTAGTGCATAAGGTTTAGATACTTGCCTGAGCTGCTGCTTACAATAACGCAACTTAGTTCTATCTTTTATATCAAAACCTATCATTAATAAGATCATTCGTTTGATTAAAATAATATATCATATCACATAAGATCGCTAATTGCGCATAAAGACATAACCTAATCACATTGTCACATATGTTTAACAGTCATTACATCATAAACAAACACGTATCTAGTCAAATTATCTAAGTACAAATCAATTTCTGAAATATTTCGGTATACCGACGGCTTTATCAGGTAAATATCAAGTCTAAGACTCTATCCTGCAGTTCAATAGTCGTTTAGATATTTTAAATATCAGTCATATTATTTTTCATAGCCATATAATAATTTTTAAATAATTATTATACTTTATCATGAATTTTCAAACTCTGAAATCATTATTAAATGATTTAAATATTAACTAATTCTATTATCATTACTATTTAATTAATATTAAACTATTAATGAAACTATTGCCAAAATATTAGAGTTATTTATAATAACTCAAAATATTTTTAAAGTATTAATATTACCCTTAAATGATTTTTAAAATATTTAAAATTATTTTTAAATAATTACCATTAATATTTAAGTATTAATGTACTATTTATCCAAATATTAAAAGTCATTAATTATAACTTAAAAATATTTTTATTTCATTTATTTCCTCTTTAAATGATTTTTAAATCAATAAAACCATTTTAAAACTATTTATTTAATATAATTATTAAATAAACTTAATATCATTAATATTAAAGTATTATCAATAATATTGATTTATTAATAAAATTATCCTTTAAATATTAAAAGTTATGTTTTATAACTTCAAATATCTTTAAACACTTTATTTTCATTTAAAATAATTTTTCTAATATTAAAATCATTTTTATATTACTTTATTTAATATAATTATTAAATGAATCTAATATCCTTAATATTAAAATATTAATATTTTCATGAGAAAATATCAAAAGTAATATTTTATAACTTAAAATATTTTTAAAATCTCTAAATCATTTTTATATAAATTTTAAATCATTAATTCTATTTTTCATCATTTATTTAATATCTTTATTAAATAACTTAATCATCATTAATATCTAATTAATAATGAAAATCATCACAAAATATTAAAAATTATAGAAAATAACTTAAAATATCTTTTTATATCATAACATATTTTTAAATGATTTTTCATGTATTAAAATTATTTTTAAATAATTTATTTAATATTATACTTAAATAAATTAAATACCTTTTATATCCCAAAAATATTAAATATTTATGAAATATACTTAAATAATTAAAACTAATTTTCGTACTTTAAAATAATTTTTAGTAAATTAATTTATATTTTAATAATTAAAAACTAATTTTCTCTAATTATTTAATATAAATATAATTTTCGTAAATTAAATGTCGTTAAAGGGCTCTATTATGATAGAACCGTCGCTATAGGTGTTCTTGAGCCTGTCCAGAATGTTCATGACAACTTTCAGGGTAGGAGGTTTGACCGGTTTTAATTCTATTTTCCTTCTGCTTCCTGGGTTGAAATTTATGTTACAGTTATAGTACATATGTAATACTTCAATATTATACCAAGTTCATGGCCATAAAACATCCGATCAGTGAGTTATAATGCAATACAAATCTTGTCAGGTCTATTCTTCATTTTCTGGGTTACCTAGAAATGAAGAAAAGCCAAGGTACCTAGTTAGCAGGCTTTAATCTTTGCTTTAAAAGTTAGGTTTGTGTGTTATGAAGGTTTAATCCTATAGTCTTGATGTCAGGGTACAACACCATGTAATTCTTTTTAGTCCATCAATATCAACAACACCATATCTCGAGCTGGCCAACGAGGTCGAAAACTCGCTTCATGAAGAATCTGGGTTTTCCGTAAAATGGATTTCGTGGATCGAGCAACCTACTTTCGACCGCTTACTACATGAATCCTGTTTGTTTGTAAAGTGAAATAAAAGTACTAATCTTTAGTCCCTATACCATATTACAACATAGAAAAACAAACACCATCAAATCATTAAACACAAGTAAGATCCGGGCTCATGAATATGTTGTTAGGACGATCTGGAAAAAATCTGGGTTACCCAGATTTGTTCTTCAAGCAGTTTGGTCAACCTACTTTGACCGTCATTAAATTCGATTCAGTGTGCGATCTGGGGGTTCTAGAGGCATTATTGTGTAGTCCTTATGTTATACTACAACATCAAAACAACAACATGGACTAAATATAACAGATCAGCAAAATCAGAAGCTCCAAAAGTGACTGTCAGAAATTTTGGGTTTCTGGGTTGCCTAGAAACTCAGAATTTCTGAACGGTCAACTCACTTTGACTACGAATACCTTTAAATCTACACAAGAGATGGACCTGATTCAAGTCCCATATTAAAGATCTCATAACCGACTACAAGATGAAAGCCTTAAATAACAAAAATACACATCTGATAGGGATCCATGGGATCTGACATTCATTGTCAGACCCTTATTTTCAAAAATTTCCAGATTTGGAAAATCATCAAATTCGATCCTCTAGATGTTATGTGTTTAACATCTAGCAACTCAGATCATCGATTAACACCCCATACAACATATTTAACACAAAAAAACTAACATCTCACATAAGATCAAAAGATTTTTGAATTTTTAGGGTTTGCACCTTTATGCTCCAATTCTGATTTCTATGCTTCTGATTTGATGTTGGTGTTCGTGGGGCTTGATTTGTGACTGATCTAAAACTATAATTTCGTGGGTTTGGTCTTGAGAGAATATGGCTATGTATTTGTGATCAATTTGGGCCAAAAATGAGCACTTTCTCTCTCTTAAATTATGCAATGAATTGATACAATGAATTTGTAATGGCTGATGTGCTGATCATGTAGTACGCTAGGTTGATAGGGTAGGGTGGCTGGCCAGATTTTGCTAGATATTGTCTAACCAATAGTTTAAGAATGGGACAAAATTGTATTTTAGTAATTTCATTTTAATCTCAAGGGTATTCTTGTCCAAGGTGCTTGAATCTAGGGTTTAATCACTAGATTTTACATCTTAAAGTTTTCCATAAAATTGTTAGGGTTTGGACAATTAAAAATTAAAGTGTAATAAAAATTTATTTTTTATCCCAATTAGGGTTTTTAATAGAATTTTATGTTTTTTTGTAATGCCCGAGAAAAATTGGATTTTTATGATAATTAAATTTTTATTTGATTATGTGGATTAAATGAATTTAATTGATTTCTTTGTGAGTAAGCTATGTGAAGGTCGTTCTATGACCTAGAATGTGCTAACGTGGTTAGTATTCTGGCTACGTGTTAGAAATAGTTGTTTGGAATTTCCAAGACGATAATAATTGTTTTCCGAGAAATTTCCGTAAAAACACTATTCATCCGTTTCTGTTCGGGGAATTATTTTAAAATTCTGGGAAACGCGTAATGATAGAATATCGTGATGAGTTGGAATATCTGATAATATTTCATTTATGGAAAATGCAGTTTTCGCCTACGGACTTAAAACCTAAGGGTTGAGTATATTGATTTCCGAGGAGGAAATAATATGCGTAAAAGGAATGGCGTTAGAGTTAAGGCGAGTGTTATGCCTTTGGTGATACTATTTATTATCTATGTATAATACGTTGCGTAAATACGAAGTACAATACGATTATTGTACGAGTAGTATACGTAGATAATACGTAAATTGTACGTATGTGATACAATTCGTATTATAGAATTAAGTTAAGACTTGATGACTAATTCATTTGAGTTGGATTATTAATTAATCCAATCATTTGGATGACCAAGGCCCAATGTTAATTTAGTTAAGCCCAATTCATTAAAATCGAACCGTGGGTCGAACCGGTGGGTCACCGAATGGGTAAAACCCATGGGGCAACCCATGGGATGTCACAAAAAGGAGGTGGGCTGGCCACCTTGGTGTGGAAGCCAAGATAAAGCTTGGTCACCAAGTGTTTTACTTGGTGACCACACACGAATAGTAAGGAGGTGGTGTTTATTGTCCAAATTGCCCTCCATTCTAGTTTTCTATAAATAAGAAGCTAGGTTGTTTCATTTGAGAGTTTTCAAATTTGCCAACCTATATTATTTGAGAGAGAAAGAAAGCTACACTTGCAAAAACATACACTTGGAAGCTTTAACTTCTATTTTTCCAAAAGATTTCCTAAGAGTTGTTGAGGTAATACTTCTTGTTTCTCATCTCCATCTCTTTTAGATTTTCTCTCATTTTAGAGAATCATGAAGGGGTGGTAGATGTCATGAGTGAAGTTTTGAAGATGACTTACCATAGATTCAATCTCTATAAGTCATGAGATTATAAAAATAGTAAGGTTTAATATAGTTTTGAACCATGGAAATATTGATAGTTGAGATCGATTGTTGATAAACAATTGAGCTCCATCAATACGTTAGTATATGCATCTTGTTTGGTCAGGATGTAGATATGAAATCCATGGAGTATTCCATGTGATTTGGCTTAGAGAACATTAGTAACGAAGTTATGGCAAATTTTACGAAAATAGACGTTAAACGTCAAAAACGTAGAAATTCCGGAATGGTAGTCGAAAGTTGCCATAAGACTTGAAAACGTTAGTTTTCAATGTCAACACGTGAGATAGGGTAATTAAGAGTTGTAGGTTCGAGAATCGTCGGATTCCGACTTAGAACGAAGAAAACGAGCATTGAACGCTCATTAACGCTATTTAACGACATAAAAAAATGAACTAAATAGTGAATTATGAGTTAACGGATTCGAAAGTGTTGAATTCTTATATGAACACGTAAAGGATGTAATTCTGACTTGTTGAATTGAATGGGTCAATTCGATGTAAACCGAATAAATTAGGAAGCCAGAGTTTCGTTAGAAAACCAAAACCGTTTTGGCCAACTGGTGCATTGACTTGTGTCAGCAGCACAAAAACCAAAGACAAAGTGGTGGCACCGCAAATACCAGACTCGACCGAGTACCTAGCTAACTCGCGCCACAGTGCCACTAATATACAAGGATGGCGGCGGCACAAATACTTAAAGAAGAAAAAAAGTTGACCAAGTTAGGTTTTAAACTTCATTGTTTAGAGACCTACCTGAGTTGAGTTTATATACTCAATAAATGTACTAAGACTAATCCTATATTACCTATACTAAGGTATAGACTATGAAACTTAGGAATGTAATGCATGTTAACAAGATATGTACAACGAACAAAGTTGGTACCTTATCAACGATGTTTGAGTCCTAAGTTAATAACGCGTCAATAGAGTGATACACCGACGAAGGGTAATAAGTCATGTTGACTTTAATAAAGATATTAAGTTAACACAGACATAGAAGAGAAAGAAGCTTGTAGAAACAATGTGAATAGTTGTTTGATAGCTAATTATAGTGTGCTATGTGAACATATCATGTAGATTCTGTAAAAACTGTGGTCAGTCGAGTAAGTTATTTGAAGACGCTGAAAGGAAAGTTTTCTTAACGCTTGTCTAACTTCCATGTTAGCCAAGTTTTATGTGATTTGTTGAACTGAATTGCAAGACTTGTTTTAAAGAAAGGGTCAATGCCAGATTTTAACTCGGCTAGACTATTCGTAAGATATAGATTGATTATTATTCATATCATTCTATATAGAAATGTTAACGCTATCCTATGCCAAGTAATTGGTACGAACGTGAAGGTAAGGTTTGTCTATTAACAAACAAAAGTATTTTTCATCGATTATTCGATGGGCACACGAGTTTGCCAAAAATATTAAACGTAAATACGTTTAATGAATGTAGTGTTGATCAACATAGGGTACTATAGGCTGATCACCTAGAAGTGCTCGTAAGTTATACGGATGAATGGCCTTAGTGCTGTGGACTCCTTTTCAAGTATGAAAACTGAAATTTACTATTCATGGTCTATCGACCAGTTCAGAATTCCTAATCTATTCTATACTTTGGGAATTGATGTTATGAACTGTTAAAGTATTATTGATTCAGAATACTTCATAACTATTGTTCAGTTATTTTGGAATTGTTGTATAATTCATGAATGTGGTATTCCTGTTATCATTGATTAAACTTGCTAAGCTGTCGTGCTCACTTCTTGCTTGAATTATATAACTACAGTTAAAGATGAACGTATTGTGAATGCCAAGAATGATAAGGGCAAAGCTAAGATGGATGCTTAGGTATTGTGTAATAGTTTAGTAAGTTTGTATGTATTATACATTATGAACAATGAACGATGTAGCCGGTTTATGAACCTGGGAAGGATTAAACTTTGATTGTAATAAGAAGATAGTAATTACTTTCATTTTGTTGTATTTCAATGGAATGATTGTATGGATGTTAGTACAGTGGAGCACCATCTATCGGGTTGGAAGATACCCGAATTTGGGGGCGTCACAAGTAAAAGTGGTGGCCATTTAATACTGAAACCTACGAGAGTACCACATTAACTCATACCACAAAGACCACTAATATACAATTAAGGGATGCCGCGCCACAACGCCGACAGTAGAAAAAAGTTGACCAAGTTAGGTTTTAAACTTCAGTTGTTTAGAGACCTACCTGAGTGGAGTTTATATACTCAATAAATGTACTAAGACTAATCCTATATTACCTATACTAAGGTATAGAGTATGAAACTTAGGAATGTAATGCATGTTAACAAGATATGTACAACGAACAAAGTTGGTACCTTATCAACGATGTTTGAGTCCGGTTAATAAACGTCAATAGAGTGATACACCGGGACGAAGGGTGATAAGTCATGTTGACTTTAATAAAGATATTAAGTTAACACAGACATAGAAGAGAAAGAAGCTTGTAGAAACAATGTGAATAGTTGTTTGATAGCTAATTATAGTGTGCTATGTGAACATATCATGTAGATTCTGTAAAAACTGTGGTCAGTCGAGTAAGTTATTTGAAGACGCTGAAAGGCAAGTTTTCTTAACGCTTGTCTAACTTCCATGTTAGCCAAGTTTTATGTGATTCGTTGAACTGAATTGCAAGACTTGTTTTAAAGAAAGGGTCGATGCCGATTTTAACTTTCTGCTAGACTATTCGTAAGATATATATTGATTATTATTCATATCATTCTATATAGAAATGTTAACGCTATCCTATGCCAAGTAATTGTAATACGGACGTGAAGGTAAGGTTTGTCTATGAAAAAACAAAAGTATTTTTCATCGATTATTCGATGGGCACGCGAGTTTGCCAAAAATATTAAACGTAAATATGTTTAATGAATGTAGTGTTGATCAACATAGAGTACTATAGGGTGATCACCTAGAAGTGCTCGTAAGGTATACGGATGAATGGCCTTAGTGCTGTGGACTCCTTTTCAAGTATGAAAACATAAAATTTACTGTTCATGGTCTATCGACCGGTTCAGAATTCCTAATCTATTCTATACTTTGGGAATTGATGTTATGAACTGTTAAAGTATTATTGATTCAGAATACTTCATAACTATTGTTCAGTTATGTTGGAATTGTTGTATAATTCATGAATGTTGTATTCCTGTTATCCTTGATTAAACTTGCTTAGCTGTCATGCTCACTTCTTGCTTGAATTATATAACTGCAGTTAAAGATGAACGTACTGTGAATGCCAAGAATGATAAGGGCAAAGCTAAGATGGATGCTTAGGCATTGTGTAATAGTTTAGTAAGTTTGTATGTATTATACATTATGAACAATGAACGATGTAACCGGTTTATAAACCTGGGAAGGATTATACTTTGATTGTAATAAGAAGATAATAATTACTTTCATTTTGTTGTATTTCAATGGAATGATTGTATGGATGTTAGTACAGTGGAACACCATCTGTCGGGTTGGAAGATACCCGAATTTGGGGGCGTCACATTTTTAATAGAAAATTAGGGTTCCTTAATTATCATTAGGGTTCCTAAATTAACATTTCAATTTACTAAAATAATAATTAGGGTTTATAATTTTAGCAATTAGGGTTCCTAATTAGCAATTAGGGTTTCTAATTTTAAATTAGGGCTTTCAAATATTAATTAAGATTTTATCTAATTAACATTAAATCTAATAATACACAACATAAATTCTATAACACCAATACTACACAGTTTTGAACTCATAATTGAGTTTCAAAATAGGTTTTAACAAATTGATATAAGGTTTGACATTAAACACCATCATTGACCAATACATACAATATATATTTATAATAATCGAAAAATAATAATATTATATTTAATATAATATTATTATTCTCATTCATAGCTCAAAATCCAGATTTAGAGTTTGGATTCCATATCTTATTATCTTTCATATATAACATTATTAATTAAGTTAAAATAATTAACTTAAATAATCAACTAAAATTCATATAATAAAATAGTAATTCTAATAATTCTAATAATCATTTCCTATATTATTTAAATAATATAAAAATTATATTTTCTTGGAAAATAAATAATAAAGACATTTCTACTATAAAATAATTATTATAAGTATATACGTTATAATGATCAATAATTCTAAAATAAAATTGTTTGAAATTATTCATGAAATAAATAATTTTATTTATCACATATATACATATACATTACTTGACACATATTCTCATCTTTAAAATAAAAAAAATTAATATGCAAAATTTCTTATTTATTTATGTAGAAAATATTCAAGTTATTACATTCACCCTCCCTTATAAGGATTCCATCCCCAGAATCACCGTTTTAAAACTCATACTTACAAGGGTACATAACATACATAGTCATTTCAAATAGATCTCGATCAGATTTGATCGAATCGATCTTTAACTATTCAACATAAAGCTTGTCTATTTGATTAAACGGAAGTTCGATTGCTAAGAGAACTCAAATTCCTTCTTCAAAATATTTTTATAAAATAATTTATTATATATTGGAAAATCATATATATCAAAATATACAAGTTATACGAATAATACCTGGAGTTGCATTCTCAGCTGCCACCGTATACTGGACCGTCATATTGAAAACTCTTGCGGTTGATTCTGTTGATTTGTTTGTTGAAGTAGGTTCCGTTGTCACTAGAGTCCCGCTGCCTTTTCCTTTACTCGCGCTCCCCTCGTATCCCTCCTTTTTTCTGACACCTTTTCACCTTATGCTCCGTTGATCCACACTTAAAACACCTCTTGTTCATCCATGGATTGGGGCAGTTAGGAGAGATAACTCTCCCGAGTGATTCTTTCCGCAATTTCCACACTGCGCAACTTGTTTCTTTCCACCTCCTGGCCTACTTCTAGTATTCCCGAAATTATCTCCTTTTCTTTTCCCAGTCTTACTGCCACTATTTTCTTCTCCGGCATTTAGCTTGATTTGCTTCCCACCAAAATTTGCATCCCTTTCATCGATAGGTGATAAAAGTCATCTTTTTGCCCATCCGTTACTCTAGTCACACAAACATCTCTATAGGTCAATTGATCCTCTAAATCTCAAGCGGTTTGATTGCCTTGAAGTCTTTGAAGTTTGTCGATCGATTATTTAGTCGATTTCACTACCGGTGATCCATTCTCGCATAGCTTGAGCGCCTATATTCACAAAATTTTATGCTCGTCCGGTTGTCCTCCAAATTTTGTTGATAGGTTCTTCCGCTTTGGTTTCGTTTACGCTCTTGGCGGTATTATCTGATTAAATAAAATCATGTTCATCTAACTAATCCCATCGTACTTTTCATAGCATAACACATACTGCTATAAACATCTGTTATCCCCTTTGTGACATAAAAGTCGGGAATCGCTGCCACAACTTATACAAAAGTTGAGAATATTACTTTACACCTATATACTTATCATATACATATCATAGAATCATACACATTAAAGTAACACTAATACTACTTATTTTATACGCCTTCACTAAGGATCAATTACTTAGCATTCTATATATTTCTATTATCCTCAATAATCCATTCTCACATAACTATACCTAGTTCGTCAAACCTTCCACACATTATGAGTTTAGGAACTCACCACAAACATATGAGTTCAAGAACCCGAACTCGGTGCTTTACGATACCATTTCTATGAGGGAAATAATAACAATAATATAAATATCAAACTTAATTTACATATATCAAAGTCTAATCCCAAGTACGCAACCTTTACTACTATACATTACATGATAGATAATAAATATCATTGTCTTAATACTGTCTAACTATTACAAAAGATAACATAGAATTATTCTGATTGCTTTCCTTTTCCCTTGTTCTGGCCTGAACATTCCAGTTGATCATGCTTAGCTGAAAACATTTAAATTTAAAGCAAGAATGAGCATTTGATTGCCCAACAAGTAATAACAACAATAAATATAAGCTGAAAGGATTAAATATTTTCTTTGAATAACTCTTCTACAACGAATCAACATTTGTGAAGTAAGCTGAACCAATAATAACAACATACTAAATCTATCTCAAATTTTTGAAACTGCGTACTGACTATAACTGGAGAGCATTCGACATACTATGAACATTATTTTTTTCATTTTCTCTAGGGTTTAGCAGAACTTCATCCACAAACTATCATAACTTACGGACACGAGGGTGATCTGCCCAATGTGCCCTGTATTGATCAATACTACATGCAAGAACGATATTATCGTTCACTCTATCCACCTTAGGTGCACAAAAGTTTTCCATATTCTAATGTTCATACTCAATGGAATCCGAACCAAAACAATCTGGGTTGGATACAATAACGTTTCATCTTGTTCAACAATTTTTTATGTCTAAATCAATCAAATAGCTTAGAAGGCTATTAAGTCAACATATACATACTCAAAATCAATAAGTATGTATCAACATATGATTAATATAATGGTTATCCAAGTGGGGACACTTGTCTAACTCTATATACTGAATTAATCTAATGTAATAATTATCTCAATTATACAATAATACAATAATCGGATAAGGTATGAACTTGTATGAATACAAAGATTGATATATAATCAATAATAATAGAGTTAATAATCCGCACAATAATAATATAATTACTCAAACTTTCTTACTCATGTCTCATGCATAAAGGAAATGCAAAGGTAGGATACTTGCACAATATAAAGAATAGTTCTTGATAGTTGCTCAATAATAATTGGAGTAAGTTTAGGAAACTTGCATAACATGATATACTGAAATAAAAAAGTAGTGCATAAGGTTTAGATATCATCGAGTCATTGCTTACAATAACGCAACTTAGTTCTATCTTTTATATCAAAACCTATCATTAATAAGATCATTCGCTCGATTAGAATAATATATCATATCACATAGATCGTTAATTGCAACAAAGACATAACCTAATCACATTGTCACATATGTTTAATACCATTACATCATAAACAAACACGATCTAGTCAAATTATCTAAGTCCAAATCAATTTCAAAATATTTCTAGATACCAACGGCTTTATCGGGGTAAATATCGAGTCTAAGACTCATCCTCGCAGCTCAATAGTCGTTTAGATATTTTAAATATCACCATATTATTTTTGATAAATTTTATGATAATTTTTAAATAATTATTATACTTTATCATGAATTTTCAAACTCAAAATCATTATTAAAAGAATTAAATATTAACTAATTCTATTACCATTAATATTTAATTAATATTAAACTATTAATGAAACCATTGCCAAAATATTAAAGTTATTTATAATAACTCAAAATATTTTTAAAGTATTAATATTACACTTAAATGATTTTTAAAATATTTAAAATTATTTTAAATAATTACCATTAATATTTAAGTATTAATGTACTATTTATCCAAATATTAAAAGTCATTAATTATAACTTAAAAATATTTTTAATTCATTTATTTCCTCTTTAAATGATTTTAAATCAATAAAACCATTTTAAAACTATTTATTTAATATAATTATTAAATAAACTTAATATCATTAATATTAAATTATTATCAATAATATTGATTTATTAATGAAATTATCCTTTAAATATTAAAAGTTATGTTTTATAACTTAAAATATCTTTAAACACTTTATTTTCATTTAAAATGATTTTTCTAATATTAAAATTATTTTTACATTACTTTATCTAATATAATTATTAAATGAATCTAATATCCTTAATATTAAAATATTAATATTTTCATGACAAAATATCAAAAGTTATATTTTATAACTTAAAATATTTTATAATCTCTAAATCATTTTTATATAAATTTTAAATCATTAATTCTATTTTTCATCATTTATTTAATATCTTTATTAAATAACTTAATCATCATTAATATCTAATTAATAATGAAAATCATCACAAAATATTAAAAATTATAGAAAATAACTTAAAATATCTTTTATATCATAACATATTTTTTAAATGATTTTCATGTATTAAAATTATTTTTAAATAATTTATTTAATATTATACTTAAATAAATTAAATACCTTTTATATCCCAAAAATATTAAATATTTATGAAATATACTTAAATAATTAAAAACTAATTTTCAGACTTTAAAATAATTTTTAGTAAATTAATTTATATTTTTAATAATTAAAAACTAATTTTCTCTAATTATTTAATATAAATATAATTTTCAGAAATTAAATGTCGTTAAAGGGCTCTATTGCGATAGAACCGTCGCTATAGGTGTTCTTGAGCCTGCCCAGAATGTTCATGACAACTTTCAGGGTAGGAGGTTTGACCGGTTTTAATTCTATTTTCCTTCTGCTTTCTGGGTTGAAATTTATGTTACAGTTATAGTACATATGTAATACTTCAATATTATACCAAGTTCATGGCCATAAAACATCCGATCAGTGAGTTATAATGCAATACAAATCTTGTCAGGCCTATTCTTCATTTTCTGGGTTACCCAGAAATGAAGAACAGCCAAGGTACCTAGTTAGCAGGCTTTAATCTTTGCTTTAAAAGTTAGGTTTGTGTGTTATGAAGGTTTAATCCTATAGTCTTGATGTCAGGGTACAACACCATGTAATTCTTTTAGTCCATCAATATCAACAACACCATATCTGAGCCGGTCAACGTAGGTCAGAAAACTCGCTCATGAAGAATCTGGGTTTTCCAGAAAATGGATTTCAGGACTGAGCAACCTACTTTGACCGTTTACTACATGAATCCTGTTTGTTTGTAAAGTGAAATAAAAGTACTAATCTTTAGTCCCTATACCATATTACAACATAGAAAAACAAACACCATCAAATCATTAAACACAAGTAAGATCCGGGCTCATGAATATGTTGTTAGATTTATCTCGGAAAAAATCTGGTTACCCAGATTTGTTCTTCAAGCAGTTTGGTCAACCTACTTTGACCGTCATTAAATTCGATTCAGTGTGCGATCTGGGGGTTCTAGAGGCATTATTGTGTAGTCCTTATGTTATACTACAACATCAAAACAACAACATGGACTAAATATAACAGATCAAGAAAATCGAAGCTCTAAAGTGATCCTCGAAAATTTTGGGTTTCGGGTTGCCTAAACTCGAAATTTCGAACAGTCAACTCACTTTGACTACTGAATACCTTTAAATCTACACAAGAGATGGACTGATTCAAGTCCCATATTAAAGATCTCATAACCAGACTACAAGATGAAAGCCTTAAATAACAAAAATACACATCCGATAGGGATCCATGGGATCCGACATTCATCATCGAACCCTTATTTTCAAAAATTTCCAGTTTGGAAAATCATCAAATTCGATCCTCTAGATGTTATGTGTTTAACATCTAGCAACTCGATCATCGATTACACCCCATACAACATATTTAACACAAAAAAACTAACATCTCACATAAGATCAAAAGATTTTTGAATTTTTAGGGTTTGCACCTTTATGCTCCAATTCTAATTTCTATGCTTCTGATTTGATGTTGGTGTTCGTGGGGCTTGATTTGTGACTGATCTAAAACTATAATTTCGTGGGTTTGGTCTTGAGAGAATATGGCTATGTATTTGTGATCAATTTGGGCCAAAAATGAGCACTTTCTCTCTCTTAAATTATGCAATGAATTGATACAATGAATTTGTAATGGCTGATGTGCTGATCATGTAGCTGCTAGGTTGATAGGGTAGGGTGGCTGGCCAGATTTTGCTAGATATTGTCTAACCAATAGTTTAAGAATGGGACAAAATTGTATTTTAGTAATTTCATTTTAATCTCAAGGGTATTCTTGTCCAAGGTGCTTGAATCTAGGGTTTAATCACTAGATTTTACATCTTAAAGTTTTCCATAAAATTGTTAGGGTTTGGACAATTAAAAATTAAAGTGTAATAAAAATTTATTTTTTATCCCAATTAGGGTTTTTAATAGAATTTTATGTTTTTTTGTAATGCCCGAGAAAAATTGGATTTTTATGATAATTAAATTTTTATTTGATTATGTGGATTAAATGAATTTAATTGATTTCTTTGTGAGTAAGCTATGTGAAGGTCGTTCTATGACCTAGAATGTGCTAACGTGGTTAGTATTCTGGCTACGTGTTAGAAATAGTTGTTTGGAATTTCCAAGACGATAATAATTGTTTTCCGAGAAATTTCCGTAAAACACTATTCATCCGCTTCGTCGTTAGGGAATTATTTTAAAATTCGGGAAACGCGTAATGATAGAATATCGTGATGAGTTGGAATATCCGATAATATTTCATTTATGGAAAATGCGCTTTAAGCTACTTACGACTTAAAACCTAAGGGTTGAGTATATTGATTTCAGGAGGAAATAATATGCGTAAAAGGAATGGCGTTAGAGTTAAGGCGAGTGTTATGCCTTTGGTGATACTATTTATTATCTATGTATAATACGTTATAAGAAATCGAATAAGTACAATACGATTATTATGCGAGTAGTATACGAGAATAATAATAAATTGTAATGTATGTGATACAATTCAGATTATAGAATTAAGTTAAGACTTGATGACTAATTCATTTGAGTTGATTATTATTAATTAATCCAATCATTTGGATGACCAAGGCCCAATGTTAATTTAGTTAAGCCCAATTCATTAAAATCGAACTGTGGAATCGAATCCTGGGGTCACCGAATGGGTAAAACCCATGGGGCAACCCATGGATGTCACAAAAGGAGGTGGTTGGCCACCTTGGTGTGGAAGCCAAGATAAAGCTTGGTCACCAAGTGTTTTACTTGGTGACCACACACGAATAGTAAGGAGGTGGTGTTTATTGTCCAAATTGCCCTCCATTCTAGTTTTCTATAAATAAGAAGCTAGGTTGTTTCATTTGAGAGTTTTCAAATTTGCCAACCTATATTATTTGAGAGAGAAAGAAAGCTACACTTGCAAAAACATACACTTGGAAGCTTTAACTTCTATTTTCCAAAAAAGATTTCCTAAGAGTTGTTGAGGTAATACTTCTTGTTTCTCATCTCCATCTCTTTTAGATTTTCTCTCATTTTAGAGAATCATGAAGGGGTGGTAGATGTCATGAGTGAAGTTTTGAAGATGACTTACCATAGATTCAATCTCTATAAGTCATGAGTTTATAAAAATAGTAAGGTTTAATATAGTTTTGAACCATGGAAATATTGATAGTTGAGATCGATTGTTGATAAACAATTGAGCTCCATCAATACGTTAGTATATGCATCTTGTTTGGTCAGGATGTAGATATGAAATCCATGGAGTATTCCATGTGATTTGGCTTAGAGAACATTAGTAACGAAGTTATGGCAAATTTTACGAAAATAGACGTTAAACGTCAAAAACGTAGAAATTCCGGAATGGTAGTCGAAAGTTGCCATAAGACTTGAAAACGTTAGTTTTCAATGTCAACACGTGAGATAGGGTAATTAAGAGTTGTAGGTTCGAGAATCGTCGGATTCCGACTTAGAACGAAGAAAACGAGCATTGAACGCTTATTAACGTTTACGAACGTATATAAAATGAACTCAATAGTGAATTATGAGTTAACGGATTCGAAAGTGTTGAATTCTTATATGAACACGTAAAGGATGTAATTCCTGACTTGTTGGAATTCGAATGGGTCAATTCGGATGTAAACCGAATAAATTAGGAAGCCAGGAGTTTCGTTAGAAAACCAAAACTGGTTTGGCCAACCTGGTGCATTGAGACTTCTTGTGTCACAGCCGCCAAAAACCAATACAAAGTGGTGGCACCGCAACAGCTTGAGACTCGACCGAAAGTACCCAAATTAACTCGCCACACAAAGGCCACTAATATACAAGGATGGCGGCCAAGTAAATACTTGATAGAAAAAAGTTGACCAAGTTAGGTTTTAAACTTCAGTTGTTTAGAGACCTACCTGAGTTGAGTTTATATACTCAATAAATGTACTAAGACTAATCCTATATTACCTATACTAAGGTATAGACTATGAAACTTAGGAATGTAATGCATGTTAACAAGATATGTACAACGAACAAAGTTGGTACCTTATCAACGATGTTTGAGTCCGGTTAATAAACGTCAATAGAGTGATACACCGGGACGAAGGGTAATAAGTCATGTTGACTTTAATAAAGATATTAAGTTAACACAGACATAGAAGAGAAAGAAGCTTGTAGAAACAATGTGAATAGTTGTTTGATAGCTAATTATAGTGTGCTATGTGAACATATCATGTAGATTCTGTAAAAACTGTGGTCAGTCGAGTAAGTTATTTGAAGACGCTGAAAGGAAAGTTTTCTTAACGCTTGTCTAACTTCCATGTTAGCCAAGTTTTATGTGATTTGTTGAACTGAATTGCAAGACTTGTTTTAAAGAAAGGGTCAATGCCAGATTTTAACTCGGCTAGACTATTCGTAAGATATAGATTGATTATTATTCATATCATTCTATATAGAAATGTTAACGCTATCCTATGCCAAGTAATTGGTACGAACGTGAAGGTAAGGTTTGTCTATTAACAAACAAAAGTATTTTTCATCGATTATTCGATGGGCACACGAGTTTGCCAAAAATATTAAACGTAAATACGTTTAATGAATGTAGTGTTGATCAACATAGGGTACTATATAAGTCGATCACCTAGAAGTGCTCGTAAGTTATACTTGGATGAATGGCCTTAGTCTTTGTGGACTCCTTTTCAAGTATGAAAACCGAATTTACTATTCATGGTCTATCGACCAGTTCAGAATTCCTAATCTATTCTATACTTTGGGAATTGATGTTATGAACTGTTAAAGTATTATTGATTCAGAATACTTCATAACTATTGTTCAGTTATTTTGGAATTGTTGTATAATTCATGAATGTGGTATTCCTGTTATCATTGATTAAACTTGCTAAGCTGTCGTGCTCACTTCTTGCTTGAATTATATAACTACAGTTAAAGATGAACGTATTGTGAATGCCAAGAATGATAAGGGCAAAGCTAAGATGGATGCTTAGGTATTGTGTAATAGTTTAGTAAGTTTGTATGTATTATACATTATGAACAATGAACGATGTAGCCGGTTTATGAACCTGGGAAGGATTAAACTTTGATTGTAATAAGAAGATAGTAATTACTTTCATTTTGTTGTATTTCAATGGAATGATTGTATGGATGTTAGTACAGTGGAGCACCATCTATCGGGTTGGAAGATACCCGAATTTGGGGGCGTCACAAGTAAAGTGGTGGTATTTCAATACCAAACTCGGCCGAAAGTACTGTTAACTCGCCATGAAACCACTACTAATATACAATTAAGGGATGCCGCGCCACAACGCCGACAGTAGAAAAAAGTTGACCAAGTTAGGTTTTAAACTTCAGTTGTTTAGAGACCTACCTGAGTGGAGTTTATATACTCAATAAATGTACTAAGACTAATCCTATATTACCTATACTAAGGTATAGAGTATGAAACTTAGGAATGTAATGCATGTTAACAAGATATGTACAACGAACAAAGTTGGTACCTTATCAACGATGTTTGAGTTCTGTTAATAAACGCCAATAGAGTGATACAATCGATTTAAGGGTGATAAGTCATGTTGACTTTAATAAAGATATTAAGTTAACACGCATGACATAGAAGAGAAAGAAGCTTGTAGAAACAATGTGAATAGTTGTTTGATAGCTAATTATAGTGTGTGCTATGTGAACATATCATGTAGATTCTGTAAAAACTGTGGTCAGTCGAGTAAGTTATTTGAAGACGCTGAAAGGCAAGTTTTCTTAACGCTTGTCTAACTTCCATGTTAGCCAAGTTTTATGTGATTCGTTGAACCGAATTGCAAGACTTGTTTTAAAGAAAGGGTCGATGCGATTTTAACTCATTGCCAGACTATTCGTAAGATATAGATTGATTATTATTCATATCATTCTATATAGAAATGTTAACGCTATCCTATGCCAAGTAATTGGTACGGACGTGAAGGTAAGGTTTGTCTATGAAAAAACAAAAGTATTTTTCATCGATTATTCGATGGGCACGCGAGTTTGCCAAAAATATTAAACGTAAATACGTTTAATGAATGTAGTGTTGATCAACATAGAGTACTATAGGCTGATCACCTAGAAGTGCTCGTAAGGTATCAAGTCTAAGACTCTATCCTGCAGTTCAATAGTCGTTTAGATATTTTAAATATCAGTCATATTATTTTTCATAGCCGTATAATAATTTTTAAATAATTATTATACTTTATCATTAATTTTCAAACTCTGAAATCATTATTAAATGATTTAAATATTAACTAATTCTATTATCATTACTATTTAATTAATATTAAACTATTAATGAAACTATTGCCAAAATATTAGAGTTATTTATAATAACTCAAAATATTTTTAAAGTATTAATATTACCCTTAAATGATTTTTAAAATATTTAAAATTATTTTAAATAATTACCATTAATATTTAAGTATTAATGTACTATTTATCCAAATATTAAAAGTCATTAATTATAACTTAAAAATATTTTAATTCATTTATTTCCTCTTTAAATGATTTTTAAATCAATAAAACCATTTTAAAACTATTTATTTAATATAATTATTAAATAAACTTAATATCATTAATATTAAAGTATTATCAATAATATTGATTTATTAATAAAATTATCCTTTAAATATTAAAAGTTATGTTTTATAACTTCAAATATCTTTAAACACTTTATTTTCATTTAAAATAATTTTTCTAATATTAAAATCATTTTTACATTACTTTATTTAATATAATTATTAAATGAATCTAATATCCTTAATATTAAAATATTAATATTTTTCATGAGAAAATATCAAAAGTAATATTTTATAACTTAAAATATTTTAAAATCTCTAAATCATTTTTATATAAATTTTAAATCATTAATTCTATTTTTCATCATTTATTTAATATCTTTATTAAATAACTTAATCATCATTAATATCTAATTAATAATGAAAATCATCACAAAATATTAAAAATTATAGAAAATAACTTAAAATATCTTTTATATCATAATGATTTTTAAATGATTTTTCATGTATTAAAATTATTTTTAAATAATTTATTTAATATTATACTTAAATAAATTAAATACCTTTTATATCCCAAAAATATTAAATATTTATGAAATATACTTAAATAATTAAAAACTAATTTTCAGACTTTAAAATATTTTTTAGTAAATTAATTTGTATTTTTAATAATTAAAAACTAATTTTCTCTAATTACTTAATATAAATATAATTTTCAGAAACACTAAAGGGCCCTATAGCGACAGAACCGCCACTATAGGTGTTCTTGAGCCTGCCCAGAATGTTCATGACAACTTTCAGGGTAGGAGGTTTGACCGGTTTTAATTCTATTTTCCTGTTGCTTTCTTGGTTGAAATTTGTGTTACAGTTATAGTACATATGTAATACTTTAATATCATACCAAGTTCATGGCCATAAAACATTCGATCAGTGAGTTATAATGCAATACAAATCTTGTCAGGCATGTTCTTCATTTTATGGGTTACCCAGAAATGAAGAACAGCCAAGGTACCTAGTTAGCAGGCTTTAATCTTTGCTTTAAAAGCTAGGTTTGTGTGTTATGAAGGTTTAATCCTATAGTCTTGATGTCAGGGTACAACACCATGTAATTATTTCAGTCCATCAATATCAGCAACACCAGATCTGAGCCGGTCAACGTAAGTCAGAAAACTCGCTCATGAAGAATCTGGGTTTTCCAGAAAATGGATTTTAGGACTGAGCAGCCTACTTTGAGCGTTTACTACATGAATCCTGTTTGTTTTTAAAGTGAAATAAAAGTACTAATCTTTAGTCCCTATACCATATTACAACATAAAAAACAAACACCATCAAATCATTAAACACAAGTAAGATCCGGGCTCATGAATATGTTGTCAGATTTATTCGGAAAAAATCTGGGTTACCCAGATTTGTTCTTCAAGCAGTTTGGTTAACCTACTTTGACCGTCATTAAATTCGATTCAGTGTGCGATCTGGGGGTTCTAGAGGCATTATTGTGTAGTCCTTATGTTATACTACAACATCAAAACAACAACATGGACTAAATATAACAGATCAAGAAAATCGAAGCTCTAAAGTGGTATCCGAATTGCAGGTTCGGGTTTGCCGAAACTCGTAATTTCTGAATCAATCAACTCACTTTGACTACGAATACCTTTTAATCTACACAAGAGATGAACCTGATTCAAGTCCCATATTAAAGATCTCATAACCAACTACAAGATGAAAGCCTTAAATAACAAAAATACATATCTGACAGGGATCTATGGGATCTGACATTCACTGTTAGACCCTTATTTTCAAAAATTTCCAGATTTGGAAAATCATCAAATCCGAGCCTCTAGATGTTATGGGTTTAACATCTAGCAACCCAAATCATCGATTAACACCCCATACAACATATTTAACACACAAAAAACTAACATCTCACATAAGATCAAAAGATTTTTGAATTTTTAGGGTTTGCACCTTTATGCTCCAATTCTGATTTCTATGCTTCTGATTTGATGTTGGTGTTCGTGGGGCTTGATTTGTGACTGGTCTAAAACTATAATTTCGTGGGTTTGGTCTTGAGAGAATATGGCTATGTATTTGGGAATAATTTAGGCCAAAAATGAGCACTTTCTCTCTCTTAAATTATGCAATGAATTGATACAATGAATTTATAATGGCTGATGTGTTGATCATGTAGCTTCTAGGTTGATAGGGTAGGGTGGCTGGCCAGATTTTGCTTGATATTGTCTAACCAATAATTCAAGAATGGGACAAAATGGTATTTTAGTAATTTCATTTTAATCTCAAGGGTATTCTTGTCCAAGGTGCTTGAATCTAGGGTTTAATCACTAGATTTTACATCTTAAAGTTTCCCAAATAATTGCTAGGGTTTGGACAATTAAAAATTAAAGTGTAATAAAAATTTAATTTTTTCCCACTAATTAAATTAGGGTTTTTAATAGAATTTTAGGGTTTTTAATAGTAAATTAGGGTTTAAATAATTAGGGTTCCGTAATTATCATTAGGGTTCCTAAATTAACATTAGGGTTCCTAAATTAACATTTCAATTTACTAAAATAATAATTAGGGTTTATAATTTTAGCAATTAGGGTTTCTAATTTTAAATTAGGGCTTTCAAATATTAATTAGGGTTTTATCTAATTAACATTAAATCTAATAATACACAACATAAATTCTATAACACCAATACTACACAGTTTTGAACTCATAATTGAGTTTCAAAATAGGTTTTAACAAATTGATATAAGGTTTGACATTAAACACCATCATTGATTAATACATACAATATATATTTATAACAATCGAAAAAATATTATATTTAATATAATATTATTATTCTCATTCATAGCTCAAAATCCAGATTTAGGTTTGGATTCCATATCCGATTATCTTTCATATATAACATTATTAATTAAGTTAAAATAATTAACTTAAATAATCAAACTAAAATTCATATAATAAAATAGTTATTATAATAATTCCAATAATCATTTCCTATATTATTTAAATAATATAAAATCATATTTTCTTAGAAAATAAATAATAAAGACATTTCTAATATAAAATTAATTATTATAAGTATATACGTTATAATGATCAATAATTCTAAAATAAAATTGTTTGAAATTATTCATGAAATAAATAATTTTATTTATCACATATATACATACAAATTACTTGACACATATTCTCATCTTTAAAATAAAAAAAAAATTAATATGCAAAATTTCTTATTTATTTATATAGAAAATATTCAGGTTATTATAGGGCCCTTGTGCCCCATTTCATTGTTCTTTTTATTCGCGATCCGGCTAGACTGATGATCTGGGTGCCGTTGACGTCCCTGGAGGGTGAGGCCCATTGTTTCATTGCCCTGATTTTGAACTTCTGTGTAGAGGCCTCGACTTCTGATGACTTGGCGTATGTTGACATATTTAATGATATAGATTTCATTTGCTAGACCTTTTATTGTCGGGTGTCTATTTTTGAGTTAAGGACTCTCTTGAGAATTTTCCCCTTCCTTTGTAAGGGCAAGCTTATGTCGCCGTGATTTCTTTCAGGAGTTCTTCCCTTTCTTTTGATGAGAAACCACGAAATTTTGCCACGAAATTTCAAGTGTCTACACCAAGCATACCCTTTAATGTACCCTAAATGTCTTAAGGGACATGTCAAAGTATAACTCATCATACACAAGATATTATGACGATCTCAAGTCTAAGGATCACTTGTACTACTATCACTACAAGAATTCCTATTGACAGTCAACTAAAACTCCATTAGGTATTCCTTAGCGAGCCACGTTCAATGAACTTATTCTTGAATAAGCACTTACATACTTGCTTTAGTGTCTCCACAAAAATGATCATTAGATTAATCATCCTCATCTAATGAGCAAGCAACATGTGTACCAATCTATCCAAATTCATTAATCCCTTTTTAGTAATCCAACGATTGAGAACAATTTTAGTTTATGAGCTATCTAAGAATTTAGATCTCATTAGGATGATCATCATTATGATTCTAAAAGTATTGCTCAAAACTATGAGTTTATCACATATTATAAAACAACACCACGTAGATAAATTAGAAGCCTTTAATAAATATTTATTTTATTAATAAATGATAAGATTGTTACAAAGTATATGCTTTATCATCAAACATGATTGGCTTGTGTGCATACTACTTTCACACATCCGAATCAAAATTATCCAAGTTAAGTCCAACCTAGCACTTACATATATTCAAAAAGAAAAATATTATTCTTTTGGTGACACAACAAAATAACATCGTTCAATTCCTTTAGAAGCATCAAATGCAATAAAACAAATCTCAAAAAATTAAGATAATCCTTGTGGTGACACAACAAACTTATAATGATTAATTGATACTCTATCATTGTTATCATACTATAAGACGACGTTCGATATTCTAAATATCTTTAAACATTTAGGACTTAATTTAATACCTTTGTGGGGTTTGTTATTATTTGTCTCATCTTGTTTAGCACACATGCACATATATATACAATACGCGTCATATTAATTTACATGTGAAGCATGTTGCATAATATATATATATATATATAGAGAGAGAGAGAGAGTCCGGTTCCAGTCCGGACTCCCGGATGGTACTAAAATCCGGATTTTTTTTTGCCTTTTTTTAAAAACAACTAATTTTTTTTTAATATTTTATGGAACTGGTATTTTTCCATAATACAGTGTTTTGGGTGTGATTTGGATACATATAACAAAACAGGTCTGTACTCTGTATTATGGAAAAATTTCAGTTCCATAAAATATTAAACTTATTTTTTAGTTGTTTTTTAAAAAAAGCCAAAAAAAAAATCTGGATTTTAACAAAATCCGGGAGTCCGGCTCACCCCCTTATTTTACATACCATGCTCACCCCCTTGAGCGACGGACTGGGCGACGATACGGTCCATCGCTATATCAGAGAATCGTCGTCTTAGCTTTTAAGAACAGACAATATATAGAGACGGACCGAATCGTTGCCCGTTCCGTCGCTAAAGGGGGTATGCAAGGTATGTAGGATCAAGGGGTATGTCCTTGATCCTTTTAGTGTGTGTGGGTATATATATATATATATATATATATATATATATATATATATATATTTTTTCTAGTTTGGTTCACTAGAGCCACCAAATGAACCAAAAGGTCAAACTCTAGGTGCAAGAACCGAATTTAAATATAACTGTCACATTTAAATTCCGAGCTCCATTACAAACGGGTCTTCAAGCGCTCCTTGCTCCTTTGTCTCCAATTCTTCAAAATATTTCTAACTATTCTTATTAAAAAACTATTTACAATAAATTGAAATCTTGATCAATAGTCATGGGGAAGTATATAGGAGGGAGATATAGTTTACATCAAGAAAAATTAGAGAAGATGAGGTATGTAGACCCAATTTATAAAACTCATACATTTATGCATTCAACTAAAATAAAATTCAATCACATTGGTCAATAGTACATAATCAATCCCATATATTATCATACATATCACCATATGTATCAATAAATGATATTCATCTCAGGAATAATAAATCTATTCCATATAGTCATCGAAATTATTTAATGAGCAAACGTTTGCTAAAAATTTAGTTTTGAAACAAAATAAACTCTTTTATTATAATTAAAAACCAAATCCAAAATAAAAAATCCTTTAATTTTAGCAATCTGAAATCATATTCCAGATAAAATGAACATCTTTATTTTAAACTTTTATCAAATAAATAAACCGTTTATGTTAATTGAAAAAACAAAAAAAAAATCAGATTTTGTAGAGGGGCGTGGCCGCGCCCAGAATGAACTAGGAATCGGCGTGGTTGTTCTACAACCCAGAAACGTTTTCTTGTTTAGGACGCAACAGAGCCACGTAGCAGAACTATAATTTATTCTTCAGCCGATAAAATTTGATCATATCATATATCAATTTATACATGGAATCAGCAAAATCGATAATTAGCATAATGTTTGGCTTTGATACCACTATTAGATTTGTATATAGCGCGATCATGCAAACAAATTACATAAAAGTAGCGGAAGTGAGATAAAATCAAGTTTAAAATTATTCATACAAATATTCACCATGACCATGCTTTGTGCTCAATTATCAATCATAAGAAAGGGATGGAGAGCGGATTCATACCCTTATAAAAACTAGCTTCCTCATGTATGAGTTTAAATCAAAGTCCTTCGTGCTCCCATTGAATTCACTAGGTTTGATTCCTTTCTTTGATCAACGTTAGCCACCTAAGTGTTTGTCCTTTAGAGGTGATCCACCAAGGAATAATCTTTATTCAAAAAGATATGTGTTTGACAAAACCATAGATTCTATCTCTCTAGAATTATACGTACTCTCCTAACTCTTGGAATTGTGTGTGTTGTAACTCTAATCCATAATAAGACTTTCTACTTATAAATGTAGGCAACCCTCCTAAACTATTTAGGAATAGGGTTTTATTTTATAATCAATTAAACTCCTTTAATTAAGTATATTCCTAATCTAATTAGAAATTAATAAGAGTACATTTATTAATTAATTCCCAAACTACTTTAGGAATTAAATAATAATAGTAATAATAATAAGACTCCTCTTATAAATTTATATTTAATATTTTCAAAATATTAAGCTATTTAATTTATTCTATCATCATAGATTAAATTAAATACACTTAACTTATTATTACGATTATGCCATTTACTTCTTAAATAAATATTTTTCTTTTATGATGTGACCTTTTAGGCTCACCATATTAAACCAGTTATGAATAAATCAATTAGAAAATTTCCAATCTTATTTAAATAAATAAATTAGACTATTTAATTTATTTAAATAAATAATATTTAGACTACAATAAGGGTAAGCTCTTTAGCGATCAATGACTTTTCAGATAATATAGATTTCAACATTAATCATAAAAGAACCTTTGAGTTAATAGTTATCGTACAATTCAATCATTCCATCATACAATGTCCTAATTAAATATAAGACATGAAAATACTGTAAAGTCTTATTTTATTAAATTATATATATTTTAATTTTCAAATGCACAACTCCAAATAATACAAATTAGAAACTCCTTTCTAATTTCATTTTGCCTTGGCCAATGACTATAGAGTTGTCATTTATTGAATAACATAGGACATTCCCTTCTTTTAATATAAGCTTTATATTCTTTATTGATCATACATTATCTCCATGTATAACTCATTATACCCAAGCATATCTTTTGAAATATCCTAAGGGTCTTAAGGGATATGTCAAAGTATAATTCACCATACACAAGATACTATGATGATCTCAAGTCTATGGATCACTTGTACTACTATCACTAGAAGAATTCCTATTGACAGACAAGTAAAACTCCATTGGGTATTCCTTAGCGAGCCACGTTCAGTGAACTTATTCTCCAATAAGCACCTACAAACTTGCTTTAGTGTCTCCACACAAATGATTATGAGATCAATCATTCTCTTCCTAAGAGCAAGCACCGTATGTACCAATCTATCCAGATTGACTAATCCCTTTTTCAGTAATCCAACGATTGTGAACTATTTTAGTTTTAAGCTATCAAAGAAGTTAGATCTCATTAGCACGATCATCATCATGATTCTAAAAGCATTGCTTAAAATTATAGGCTTATCACATTTAATATAAGTTGCCACAATAATATGAGTTTAGGAACTTGTTCAAGCAATATGTAGTCCAAAAACAGATTAAGGACTGTCCATACGCTTAGGAGTTGAAAAACAAACCATTAAGTTATGAGTCACAAACTAACCATAAGCATGAGTTTTAAGAACTCGCACCTAACCTTAGTATTCTTTATCTATTAAATATAAATATAAGAAAAGAATCACCTTCCCACCATATGTATATTGATAGCGCGACACCAACATTCCAATGATTATCAATGTGATAAACTAATTGGTCATTAAACCAAGCACAAAACCCCTGCCCATACACAAGCTTGTACAACTCAGCTATCACATGAGTTCTCAATTGAAATCCCACATAATTCTAATCTTTTCTTTCTATTTGCTCAATACAAACTTTTTTCTTTAATTCGTATTTCATCATTTATAACTCCTTCTGGGTTTTATCTTTGTACTATCTTATAGTACCTTTTTCGTACAACAATTCTGCTATAAAATTTCAATCATTTGATCAATCATCTATCTTTCTATGACTTGATCAGATCACATCGTGATCTTTTCTTATAATCATGTTATATTACGATTCTTTTCTATCTTATGATTATTTTGTTTTACGATCTTCTTATCTTTCCCTTTAATCATGTTATATTATGATTTCCTTTATGTTTTTAGTCTTATAGACTATGTCTATTCATTATTACTTTTCATCTTTATTATCAGAGTCGGGTAACTGTTGATTCTTATCTTATAACTCTTTGAGATTCTTCTTTAAATCTTCTTTAACTTAATAATTAATTTCCCAAATTCATCTCTTATAACTTTAAACTCTATTCGAGTTTATTCCTTTCATCCTTATCCTCATCTCTATGGTTATAGCCTAAGGTACTTCCACTTATGGTTTATAACCTATCAGCTTTGATACCAAATGAAGCACCCCTAAATTTGTGTCCCTTAAACCTCAGACCCAGTGCGTCACGATAGATCATCTTCTTACATATTCTATAACTAACGCGGAATATATAAACATACATTGTTCATTTCACAATGGTTCTTGTAACGCCCGAGAATTTCGAATTTTGAATGAATTAAATTTTTATTTGATTATGTGAATTAAATAAATTTAATTGAGCTATTATGTGAGTAAGATGTTCGAAGGTCGTTCTATGACCTAGAATATACGGATGTGGTTAGTATTCTGGCTTTGTGCTAGTATTAATGGTTGTGAATTATCAAGATGAAAACGAAGGTTTTTCGAGAATGTTTGCATAAAAACACTATTCATCAGATTTCATTCGGAGCTAGGGTTTGGAATTTCGAAAAACGCGTAATGATAGAATACGAAGATAGTATGGAATATCCAATAATAATTCCGTTATGGCAAACGAAGTTTTCACTTGCGGACGTAAAACCTAAGGGTTTGTGAAAGAGGTTTCCGAAAGGGAAATGCAATGCGTATAGTCGTTTCGGATATTATACGTATGAAATATGAGTATTATACTAGTATAAATACGGGTATGGTATGAAGAATAGTGCGACGTATAATATAATTATTATAAGAGTATTAGACGAAGAGAATACGTGAGTAATACGCATACAATATGAGTCGTATTAATGGAGTATGAGTTAAGGGTTAGTATAATCTAATTGGACTTAAACCAAAAGCAAGCCCAATAAATTATATGAGAAAGCCCAAGTTAAGGCCCAACGTTAAATTAATGTCAAGCCCAATCCAAAAGGTAAACCGCGGGTCGAACCGGTGGGTCATGGGATGGGTAAAACCCATGGGGCAACCCATGGGATGATCCATCAAGGAGTGGGCCGGCCACTTGGTGGACAAGTAAAGGCAATACTTGATCACCGAGTAATTTGCTTGGTGATCAAGAAGTGAATAGTAAGGAGGTGGGGAGTTGGACAATTTTACCCTCATGTTGGTTGCCTATATATACAAAGCTAGATTTGGCCATTTTGTTGTCTTACAAAGCTTGTCCAAATATATATAGAGAGAGAAAGAGCTAGAATCATATAATTCTTCTACTTCCAAGCAAACCAATAGGCGTTTATCAAGAACGATAAGTGCTTCGAAGGTAAATTCTCATAAACCGTAATCTTCATCTTTTTCGATTTCTTTCTCGTAGAAGAATCGTAGATTGGTGGAGCATGTTTATTGAGGAGATATAAGGATGCCTATTAATGATTAAATCATTGATAGGTTATGACCAAATAAAAATCGTAAGTGTTTTCGTAAGTTAAAAACCATAGAAAGTCTTGAATGAGAACTTAGTTTTGAATGAACGTTTGAAATACCATTATAGCTAAGGAATGTGCCTATTGTTTGGTTAGGATGACTATGATGAATCAATGGAGTTTTCCATTTGATTTGGCTTATAGAACACGAGTAACGATGTTATGGCGAATTTTGCGAAAATAGACGTTAAACGTCGAAAACGTAAAAAACCCGGATTAAAGGTCAAAAGTTGTCGTGTGACTTGAAACCATTGGTTTCCAATGTCAACACGTGAGATAAGGTAATTAAGAGTCGTGGGCGAAAGAATCGTCGCATTCCGACATATAACGAAGAAAACAAGTATTGAACGGACGAAAACGTTAAACGAACGCTTAAAATGAACTCAAAGGTGAATTCCGAGTTAACGGATTCGAAAATGTAAAATTCTTATACGAACACTTAAAGGATGTGATTTGTGACTTGGAGGCTTTCGAATGGGTCAATTCGGATATAAAACGAACAAATTAGGAAGCCGAGAGTTTCGTTGTAAAAAGTGGACTATTTTGGCTAACTGATGCACAGACTCGGCGTCGCAGCGCCAAAACCAATACAAAAGTGGTGAGCGCCACATACACAGACTCGGCCGAAAGTACCTGCTAACTCGTGTCATGAGCCACCACTAGAATACTAGGGATGTCGTCTTGCACATGCCACTAAGTAGAGAAAAAAGGTTGACCAAGTTAGGTTTTGTTCCATTTTGAATGTTGACCTAAAGTAAGACATTGAAGGTACTTAATGTACATGATAAGACTTACGTTAAATCACTTATAAGGTGATAATGTAAAAAGTTTTGGTATGGTTTAATAGAGATTAAACAAAGAACGCGAAGACGTAATAAGTAAACCGTGAATGTTCAACGTTGGTATTTAACGAATAATGATCGAATGACGGTTAATGGCATAAGAATGTTAATAGGACGTGACGAAGTATAGAAAGTCGAATTGACTTTAATAACGAAGTTAATTTAATTAAGACATAGAAGAGAAAGAAGTTGGTTAGAACCGTAAAGTTAGTTTGTTTTGTGAATGTATCATGTAGATCCTGTAAAGACTGAGAATAGTTGAATTGTTTATTCGAAGACGCTTGAAGGCAAGTCTTTCTTAAACACTTGTCTAACCTTTGTGTTAGCCAAGTTTTACGTGATGCATGTTATACAATGCATGTTATACAATGCATGAATGATTTTAAAGAAAGTGTCGATGTCTGTTTTAACTCGGCTAGACTAATACTGAAGAGTTGATTGATTTGTTTACAAGTCTTTCGATATAGAACTGTTAACGCTATCCTATGCCAAGTATTTGGTATGGATGTAAAGGTAAGTTTGTCTATGTACAAAAAAAAATATTTTTCATCAATTATTCGATGGGCACGCGTGGTTGCCAAATGTTGAACGTAAATACTTTTAATGTAAGAGTGTTGATCAACATAGAGTATAATAGGCTGATCACCTAGAAGTGCTCGTAAGTAAAGACAGATGGATAGCCTTAGTGCCGGATATCCTTTTCAAATATGAAAACGAAAAGAGTATGTTCATGGTCTATTGACCGGTTCATCATTCCTAAGCTATTATATATACTTTGGAATTGTTGTTATGACATGGGAAGTACTAGTCAAAGGTTTCATAATGCTTCATAGATAATTGTTCAGATATGGAATTAAAGCATGTAATTGTTAATGTTATATTAATATGATTCTTTGTTAAGACTTGCTAAGCTAGTTATCCTCATTCTTGCTTGGACCATATGTTTGTAGCTAAAGCCGAAAGAACTGAGAGTTCTCAGGGAGATAAAGGCAAGGCTAAGATGGACAATTAATCATCCTGTAATAGACTAGTGTATTTGTATGTAATATACTCATGAAGAACAACGAATGTATTCTAAGCAATGAACACAGGAAAGGATTTATTACAAATGTAATATAAAGATAGTAATTACACTCATTTTGTTGTTATCTCAATTGAATGATTGTATGGATTGTAGTATCATGGAGCACCATCTGTCGGGTTGAAAGATACCCAGATTTGGGGGCGTCACAGGTTGGTATCAAAGCAATAGGTTATAAAACTTAAGGGGGAACAACGTTAGGCTAATAACCTCGTTAGGAAAGGAAGAGTCCGAAGAAAGTTAACTCGAGTCTAAGAGTTAATAAGGTACTGAGGAAACTCCGTAACAAAAGATTTAAAAGATGGAAAGTAACCCTAAATGGATTAAATGTGATTTTTGCTTATATTATTGTGTATTATGTACTAATCAATTTGTTATTGTAGATGTCGGTCGATAGCTTGATGTATATGGATATACATGTGATCAGCGAGGAGTCCGTGAACTGAGTTGAGACAGTACCAGTGCCTATAGCAGACATACCTGTAGTGATTCTAGAAGAGTCAGAGCCCGAGGAATATTATTCGGAGGAGGACTATTCTGAGGAGACCATGGGGATAACATCATATTTGAATATGATGATTGTTGTGGAGGATGATATGGAGGTGACATCGATTAATACGGTGATGCCTTCCCTATAGTCGACACCTACAGAGACTATGAGGGCAATGTACCTCTCAAAGGTTGATCAGAATGCGTAACCGCGCACAATATGTTCAAAGACTGTAAGGAAGAGATCACCGATCTCTATGGGGCAAAAGGAGTCTGCAGAGTCGACTATGAGATAGAGCATGATGAGAAAGTGCTCATGACTGACAAGGCTAGAGACTATAAGAACGAGGTCGTAGAACTTCGTAAGAAACTGGTTGAAAAAGACCATAAGATATCATATGTAAATAATAAAGCGCACGAGGATTTCAAGCTTAAGATAACTTGTTATTCTATCGAAGTTTGACAAACCTCGACATACTATAAGTCGAGATATTGTGTCAATTTCGCGAACCGTATACATGAGAATGTCATATAAAGATTAGAGTAGTATGGTAAATACTTTTATGTAGTGACGAAAACCCTCTTTTGTATAATTAAAGGGTAGTCTTTTTGTAAATCCCAATTTTTGTAAAATTCAATCGCGGGATAGATATGTAATAACTTTTGGGCTATGGAAAACAACTTGTAAATAGTTTTGATCTATAAAGAAGCATTTTAATATAAGGAAGTTTTTATTTTAAATTACTTTGCTGTGTATGAGTTATTATTCAGTTGTTTGACGACTAATAAAGAAATAATCAAATAAGTAATAATGGAACTTTATTTATTTAATCAGAAATGCCGCCAAGAAGAAGGCAACGTAATCAAGGGCGGAATCGCATAATAACGGAGGGTGGTAGTGAGGCATTGACTCAATACCACAAGGATAGAAAGAATAAGAGAAAGGGAGAAGGAAGAAATAAGGCAGAGGTTGGTAGTGGTAGTGGCAATATGCCTAAGAGGAAGAATTTTAACCCAAGGAATACTAGGACAAAACAAGGGGATCCTAAACGAAGGATGGAGACATGCAAGACATGCGGTAAGACTCATATGGGAGTCTGTCTGAAGGGGAAGCTTGGTTGTTATAACTGTGGACAGGAGGGTCACATATCTCCCAACTGCCCTAATCCTAAGAAAAATCGGGAATGTTTTGTTTGTGGGTCGGTGGACCACATGGCAAAAAATTGCCCAAACAAAGGGGCGGAGGGTAGTAAAGGTTCTGGTAGTGGCAATTTGGCCATTACTGGACCAACACTACTACAAAATATCAAATAGACAACACTTAAACCACATAAAAACGTTGTGGTATTTTTTTTCACAACATTTTTAAAAAAAACGTTGTAGATATATATGCAAAAACGTTATCTATTTAAAAAGGCATTTTTTTGATTTTAACTATATTACATTTTTTAAAAAAAAAAACGTTGTCAATGTTAAAAAATACGGAGGTTAAAAACTTGAAATTAAAACTGTGTTTGAAAAAAGGAGAGCGAGGCTGTCTAGCTAGGGTTTCGTTGCAGTCTCATTTGGCTGGGATTTGGCCATTTGAGGAGGACACAAAGCTCACATTCAAGCTTCCAAACCCTATAATCGATTTTCTACAGCTCAATAACACCGATTACAGGTTCTCTCTCTCTTGTTGGTGATTGATTGAGTTTCTCCCTGTTAATAAATTATGTCCTCACTGAGTTCTGATTTACTTATCTAGCTCTTCATATATATTCCCCGTCTTCACCCTTGAAGAACGCTCCGATTTCTCTCCGAAATCTGGTATTCCGGACTATCCAATTTTTTCCTGAGGTAAAGTCTGACCCTAGAACCATGTTTCAGGGTTCGGAAAAACTAATTCGTGTAATGCAACGGAGGAAATCGGAAACTAGCTCAGCCTCCAGAAGGTATGGTAATTAGCTTGTGTTTTCTCTCATTGTTCTAATTTGAGTTTTGATCTCCTTCAATATTGCAACTTTTGCAAACTAGGGGACGCGTGTCCTATTTTTTTGGTTTATGAGATGTGATTTAGCGTCTCTTGCACCAGGAGGATTGGTTCGTCTATTATGATCATGAGTTAATATGCAAGACATATTTGCGCCTCAAGAAGTTCCCTGTTAATTATCAACTTCTTGTCTCCACCCAGGTACCTCTTATCATCTTATCTTTATCCTTTTTCCTTTTTATTGATCCCAATTATATTTTCCGTGTTATTTATTTTTTATTTGTAATAGATTTTCAAACCTCTAACTTTGATACTTACTGCATAATATAATGGTACTATTACACAGTTTGGATTGGCTTTTGGTTTTGGCTAGTCTGTTTCAAGATGTTTATAAACCTTGTATGACATTCATTTAAAAAATTAATATGTAAACGTACATATGTAGACTATTTTATATTTTGATAAAGAGATGTTTATTATCTTTATGTGGCTCGTTCAAACTACAACGTCCTCGAAAAGTATTTCAAGTAATTTTGTACTGTAGTAAATTTTGAGCATTGCCAGATATAATCATGAAATGATTGTCTCTTCAGGGATCATTCTTTAACTTTATAATGTAAATAAAGTTCATTTATTTAGAGAAGTTGAGAACAATATGTTTCAATGTCAACATGTGACATACCGTCGCATGAAGGATACATTGATACAATTGAGTAAAGGTGCATTTAGCCCTCTCTATTTTCTGACTACTTTCTCCTTTTTGAATTTTTAGTAATGGCTTTGCAGTTTCCATAATGCAAGTGAAACTAAACATGATTAGCTGAACCATTACATCAAGCCCTTGTAATTGTTCACTTCACTATAATATATTGCTTCTTTATCATTCGGCATTTGTGTACTATATTGCTTCTTTATCATTTTGCATTTGTGTAATAATGTGCAAAAAAACTATGCAATTAAATAAGAGAATAGGTTGTAACTTTTAGAGGTTGACAGTGTCACTCTAGACTTGATTGCTTATTAAAAATGAAATGAAGATTTTATCATACTTCTTAAATTTTGGAGAATCTTGTCTAGCTTTGTATTAATTCATGTATTTGTATGCGCAGGGAATGGGTGATTTTCTGAATGAAATGACAGCTATGATGAGCCAAAACAAATCTAATGTAAGTCTCTGTTCTCATAGTTTCCACTACTGACTATTGTGTTACATATCAATTTATTGTTATTTTAGTTCATATCAATTCTATAAATAAATACTAATGGTAATAGGTTTGTAACAACTATAAGTAAATCTCTTAAATGATTATGTTATTCACTTGTGTTTTAATTTTTGGACATGAAGGATTTGAAAACAGGGATGTATGTCAGCTTGGTATACACTTCTTTATGTCAGCTTTAACTTATTAGTGTTTATAGTGCTCACAAGTTTCTATTGTTTTGCATATCATTTTTATTGTCCTTTTGTCTTTATATGATTTACAGACATGAGGAGGGATGTGCAGGAAATTTTTTAAGATGACTCCTCATGATAAGCAAGTTATGATGTTCTCTGCAACACTGAGCAAGGAAATCCGTCCTGTTTGCAAGAAATTTATGCAAGATGTAATTTCCCGTGGCCAACTTTTCTTGATTTTTAAAGTCACAATCGTCTTTCATAAATACAAACTTTCTACAAGCTTAGGTTGATGGGATCTCATAGTAGACTTAGATTGCAACGCAGAAACAAGCTTAGGTAAAAACATGCAAGCTTTATGGTGCTTTTGATACTTATGGTTGCAGAAATTGTCTCCTTTACTTCATTGACAGAGGCGGAAAAAGATGGGGCATCCTCCATAGAAATAAAATCATACTCATACAGTAGGAGCTGATTTTGGTGCTGTATTTTGGAAAAAGACCCTTGTTTGCATGGCAGTACTTGTCCCCTATATGGAAACAAGTTCTCCAACATGACACAACACACACACACACTAGTAAAGCTGAAATCAGGTTTTTCTTCCTTTAAAATTCTGGACATGATTTCTTCTATTACTAATCTCCATTCTCTTGTTTGACAGGGAAGTGAGTACCCTTCCCATTCTGAGCCAGACCCAGGAAACAAGTGAGTTTTTTATTCACATCATCTAAATTTTTTGCAAATAGAATTAGTTTTTACAGGAGAGCCGTTCAAATCCTTTGTTAATATTTACGTATCATGACCTTTGTGTTCGGATTTCTCTCAGGAATCAAGTCAGCTGGATATGGGAGTTTAATGATGAAAACTATCCCATAGATGGAACAGATTAGGTTAAAGTTATGCTTTTGGACTCGAAAATTAATTAACATTTTTGATGTTGAAAGGAATGTTAATTCAGGTGTTTGACTGCAGATTAGGTTCAGAGTTCAGTGTAAGCTATCCTTCTATATGGTGCTTTATATTTTCTTTGAAACTTGATGTCCGTAGTGCACTTTCTGGTGCTTCACTACACAGTATCATAGAAATTTCCCCCCTCCATGGATTCACTAGTTTAGTAGTTTATGCAATTTTCATGTTGTGATGTTTCATTACTGAAATGTTGTCCTGTTGTGCATTACTTAATTTTTATGTTCATCTCACAAGCAATAGTTGAGAATTTGTGCAAACAAGATTAGACTACTTACAACACTAATGGTTCGTGGTGCAGAATGTGTTCTAATTTTGTGTGTTAACTGAAGACCAAACACAGAACATCTAATATTTCAATGTTCTTCTTGCAGGTAGAGGAAGATGTGGTGCAAGGAATTGTAGGTGTTGTGCCCATTCCATCTGATGATGCAGGGAAAGAGGAGGTGATCTCAGCTTTAGTTTCTAATGTGGAAGCAATGATAAGAGCTGACAGGAAGACTACTGGTAATTTTTTCTTGTTTATAACATTGTTATCATAATATCATGTGTGAATAAAATCTTTAGGAATTTACAGAGATTAAAGTTGGACTTGTATCATAAAATCCTTTCTTCCTGTTTGATAAATAGAAAATGGCGGTGGATTCTAACTACCAGACTTTTATCAATTTAAAACTCTCTCTTTATTAGGCATCAGTAGAAATGCTTGCAAGGAAAAAATTAATTGGGGTATGAATTACTGAAACTTAAGAAAGGCAACATTGGAAATATTTGCAGTAATAAATAAATTAAAAAACTGCCTGGGTGTTGATTTTGATTAGGATCTCTTATCTCCTTTTTTTCTCTAGAGAAAACGAAGTGGAATTGAAACATCCTGTCCATGCTAATAAGCTTTTCAGTACTGGTGCTTTAAGCTCAACTTGTCCTTTCCTAAGCCTTTACTACATTGTATTTTGCAGCTCTCTTTTGAAGTTATACTACATTTGAAGATAATATCTCTCTAAAGGTGTGTGGACTCTTAGGGCATGAAACTGTAATGCTTCCTTTTTTGTTGTTGACAAAGCTCAATTGTATTTCCCCACTTTTTAGCTATAAATTATCAGGATTACTATTGTTTATCTCAAAAGTGAATTTGAGATGTATGGATAGTTTGGCATTATTGAGATGTAAATTTATTGTATGGTATTAATATTTTTTGTAATTGGCTTTACAAAGAATTATTGGGATGTAAACGTTTTGTATGGTATTAATATGCTTTGTAATTTTAGCTATATATCATGGCATTAGCATATTGCAGGTGCATTGGTAATATAGATGAACTATAATTTTTTTTTTCTTTTTTTTTAATCTACAATATTTTTAAAACGTTGTGTAAATGTGTCTAAACGTTGTCTGATATACTAAACAACAACGTTTTTATCTAAAAAACGTTGTGGAATCATACCTTCTACAACATTTTTAAGCATCTGCTAATTTTTGAAAAATAAATCTACAATGTTTTTTTCCTAAAAAACTGTGTATTGTGCTTAACTACAAAGTTTTAAAAACGTTGTGTAAGGGTGTCAAATAGACAACACCCTTAACCATGACGTTTTTTTGACTGAAATTACAACGTTTTTTTCGCGTTGTCTATTTACTGTTTTGTAGTAGTGCAACACCATCATTGGGTAGATCCTCAGCCCGAACGTTTAATAGGATCGTCCAAGATGCGGTTGCATCAACGGATGAAGTAGCAGGTTTCATTCCAGCAATGAAATAAATGCTTACGTGTTATTTGACTCGGGTGCTACTTGTTCTTTTATAGCATGTGGATTTGCTAAGCAATTGGGATTAAATCCTGAAAAGTTAGAAATACCTTTAGACGTTAAGGTAGCAAACGAGGAGATAATTCCCATTGAACATATTCATAGGAATTGTTTCGTAGATATCAGGGGTAATAGATTATCGGTAGATCTTTTATTGATAAGGTTAAGGGAATTCGATGTGATTCTCGGTATGGATTAGTTAATTAACCATATAGAGATAATAGACCGTTATAGAAAGAGTGTAAACCTAAGGCTTTCTAAGAAACTTGAGGTGGTGTTTTATGAAAATAAATCATCGGGACGTTCTTGTTGTCTAACCATGACACAAGCTAGGAAATGCTGAAGAAGGGGTGTAAGGGTTATCTGTGTCATGTGGTGGATACCCAAAGAGTGGGAACATCATTGGAACATATAGCGGTAATTCAAGAATTCGCGGATGTGTTTCCGGAGGAGTTACCCGGTATTCCGCTAGATAGGGATGTAGAATTTGTGATTGATTTGTTGCCGCATTTACACACTTTCGCTTCAAAGGCACCATATAGGATGGCGCCAAATTGAGATGAAGGAGTTAATGGTTCAATTCAGTGAACTATTAGATAGAAAGTACATTCAACCGAAAGTGTGTCTCCATGGGGAGCACCCAGATTGTTTGTAAAGAAAAAAGACCGATCGTTACGATTTTGTATCGACTATCGAGAGTCGAACAAGTTAACGATTAAGAATAAATACCCGCTGCCGTGATCGATGATCTACTTGATCAAAAGGAGACAAAGTATTTTTCTAAAATAGATTTAATACGTGGTATCATCAATCGAAAGTGAGGAAGGAAGATATACCTAAGATTTGCTGTCGTAACTCAAGTTATGGGCATTACGAGTTTTTGGTTATGTTGTTTGGGTTGACAAATGCGCCACCAGATTCATGGATATGATGAATGCAGTGTTCAAATAGTATTTGGACAAGTTCGTCAGTAGTGTTCATTGATGATATTCTAGTCTATTCTAAGATGCCAGAAGATCATGCTGAACATCTAAGAATAGTGTTGGAAACATTACGGAGGGAGAAGTTGTATGCGAAATTCACTAAGTGTGAATTTTTGCTCGAACGAGTGCAGTTTCTAGGACATGTTATAGACAAAGATAGCATATCCGTAGATCGAGCGAAGGTGAAAGCGGTGAATGAGTGGGAGCAACCGAAAACGCCAACCGAAGTTAGGAGTTTTCTGGGGTTAGCGGGATACTATAGAAGGTTCATTCAGGACTTTTCTTAATTAACTACTCGGCCGACAAATCGACGAGGAAGTTTGGAAGTGAAGTATGTATGGACGTAAAAGTGTGAGCATAGTTTTCAAGAACTAAAAAGGAGGTTGAGTGAGGCACCTGTATTATCTTTACCAAATGATACGGTGAATTTTGTAGTTTATAGCGATGCTTCGCATAGAGGACTAGGTTGCGTACTTATGCAGCATGGCAAGGTCATCAAGTTTGCACACACGCCGCTTAAAGGATTATGAGAAGGTCTATCCTACTCATGACCTAGAATTAGCAAATTGTAGTGTTTGCTTTAAAAATATGGAGACATTATTTATACGGGGAGAAGTGTGAGATATACACACGACCATAAAAGTCTCAAATATATCTTCACACGTAAGGAGTTGAATATGAGGCGCAGAAAGGTGGTTAGAGTTGATAAAAGATTATGATTGTGATATCTTATATCATCCGGGGAAAGCAAATTTAGTAGCCGACGCGTTAAGTCAGAAGGGTAGGGAAAAGCTGTTAACGTTAACCACTCGGAATGAGTTAATAACAGAGATGGCCAGGATGGAATTAGAAGTTAAGTTGCCAAGTGAAACAACAGAGATGTTATTCTCAATAGAGACTCGACCAACGATAGTGGAACGGGTTAAGAAAGTACAGATAAGTACTGAAGAATGCGAGCGTGTGAAAAAGATAATGAAGGATGACGTGAAGACTAAGTATAACCTTGATAAAGAAGGTTTACTTCGTTTTGAAGGAAGAATTTGGGTTCCAAATAATTCAGAGTTGAAAGAAGAGATTATGTGTGAGGCTCATAGTTCGAGGTACTCGATACATCCCGGTAGTACTAAGATGTATCAAGACCTTCATCAGAACTTTTGGTGGCCAAACATGAAGAGAGAGATCGCAGAATACGTTAGTAAGTGCTTAACTTGTCAGAAAGTTAAGGCTGAACATCAATGGCCGAGTGGATTGATACAACCACTGGAGATTCCGGAGTGGAAATGGGAGCATATCACCATGGACTTTGTGGTGGGACTTCCAACAACGAGAAAAGGGTACGACACTATTTGGGTAATAGTGGATCGGTTAACTAAATCAGCTCATTTTCTACCAATAGGAGTTAGGTATAACCTAGAGCAGTTAGCTAAGCTTTATGTCAAGGAAATCATTTCTAGACATGGAGTACCTATTTTGATTGTGTCCGATCGTGATCCACGATTCACGTCGAACTTTTGGAGGAGTTTGCAAGAGCAAATGGGAACGCATTTGAGATTGAGTACGACATATAATCGATAGACGGATGGACAAAGTGAACGCACGATTCAAACACTAGAAGATATGTTAAGATCATGCGTTATGGATTTCAAGGGGAGTTGGGACGAACATCTGCCTTTGGTAGAATTCGCTTACAACAATAGTTTTCACGCTAGTATAGGCATGCCGCCTTACGAAGCGTTGTATGGGAGGAAGTGCAGAACACCTCTTTGTTGGGATGAAGTAGGTGAACGTCGAATGTGGGGACCTGAGATGGTACAACAAACGGCAGACATGGTGAAGCTGATAAGAGCTCGATTAGTAGCTGTAACGACCGAGAAATTCAGATTTTATTGTAAAATAATTTTATTAAATTAAATAATAATAAAATCATATTCCATGTGTTATCAAGATGGTTGTCATTGTATAACCTATTGATGGTAGAATATCGTAGTATTTGGGCTACGTGGATGAATTAAAGTGTTTGAATTTCCAAGACGAAAATAAAAGTTTTCCGAGAAATTTTCTGAAAAACACTATTCATCAGTATTTGCTTGGGATATAATTTTGAGATTCCGAGAAATACGCAATGATGGAATAACAAGGTAAGATGGATTATGTAATAAAAATCTAGTTATGGAAAATGTAACATTTCGCTTGTGGACTTAATTTATGAATGTTAAGCAAAGCGAAATGTTAAAGAATAAGTAATAATGGTATGATACTTGGTATTGTACAAAGTAATAAAAACGAGTATAATACGAAGTATTATACGAGTTTGTATGGAGGATGAAATGTCGTATATAAATTCTATATGAATTATAATACGAAAATAATACATGAACTATAGGTATGTGTATTAAGAAATGTTAATGGACTTAGATGATTGGTTAAACAATTATATATACAAGTCCAAGTGAATTAAAGAGAGAAGCCCAACTATAAATTAATGAACCAACTAGTGTTTGTTAATATAAGGCCCAAGGATTTATTAATCCAAGCCCAAGCTAGAATCCATGGATTGTATAACCCATGGGGCAAACCATATTGATATGGTTAATGTGTGGTGACCAAGTGATGTGGTGATCAAGTAAGTGTGATGATCATGTAGGAGTATTGACCAAGACTTTGAAGTAATGACCAAATGTAGGATAAGTTTTGTGCCTTGCAAGTAATGAATAGTAAGGAGGTGCATAAGGAGGTGGGATGATTTAATGACCAATCTACCCTAACCTTGGAAAGTCTATAAATAGAAGAGCTTTACAAGCCATTTGTTGGTTGATTAATTAATCCAACACATATAAAGTGCTTAAGTGTTAGAGAGAATAAGCTACACATAAGTCATTCTATAAGTAAGAAGAAGAAGCAAGCTACTTACCAAGACTACAAAAGAGTAAGACTTCTTCTCAATTATCTTCTATCTCTACCTTGATAGGATGATAAGAAAAGTTGGATTAAGAAACATGAATGAGTAAGTAATGAACTTAAGCCAAAATAAGTTGGTAATAATTCATTTAAGCTAGCATAAGTTATAAACTTATGTGAAAATAATATGAACTTGTAAGAAGTTTATTAAGAGAAATGATATGAATGTAAAAGAAATTATATGATCATATGTATCATGTATACCTAAGTAAAGATATATGTGAAGAGCATGTAAAGTATGATGATTAAGAAACCTTAATTGTCATAAGTCATTAACAATGAAATCTTAAGTAGTTATAGTTGACAAGTTATAAACTTATGAAGAATAAGTCAAAATCCAACAATGAATCTAAGTTGTTGTATTAAGTATGTTAAAATGTTCACATGATGAATGAAGTTCATTTGTAATGTCGAACAAATCATAAGAATGAAGAATCGCTTTAATTTGCACGATTGGACGATAATCGTCGAATACGTAAAAATTCTCGGAATGGAAGTCAAATTTTGTGTTTAATCATGAGACCATTGTTTTCCAATAGAGACAAGTCATAATTGGCTTTTAAGAGTTGTGGACTCGAAAAATGACCGGATTTTGACTTAGAACGAAAAAACGAGCGTTGAACGTTCACGAACGTTTATCGTTTACGTTAAAAGTGAACCAATAGGTGAATTTTTAGCAAAAGAAGTCAATTAGATAAAATTCTTGAATGGTCATGTAGAGTACGTAATTTGTGTACCGTAGGCTTTTGAACGAGCCAATTCGGACTTATAACGAAAAAGTTATGCGTCTCGAAGTTCACAAAATTTCAAAATCAAATTGATATTCGGTGCACAGAGTTAGCCGCCACAGCCAACCCTAGTAAAAGACCACAGGCATGCATGAAACAAGAATCGAGCTCATCAGAAGAGTTCGCCAGCAACAAGAACCTTAGTTCAATAAGTGAAATACAGCACCATGAACAAATGACAAAATCCTCGAGTGTGGATGCCACAGCGCAGGCCCCATTAAGTAAGGACTCGCGTCGCACGCCAAGTCCGGGGAAAATGGCATTAGAGCTCAGCGCCACAACGTCATGAGATGTAAATATAAAGTCAAGCGCCAGCAGCGCCGATCCTCGTAACAAAGATAGTAATGAAGGTTTCTAGGTACAAAGAAAAGAAAACCTAAATGGATTCAAATTAAACACAACTTAAGGAAGGTAAGATAACATTGTTTAAACTTTGTTAAACCTTAAGGAATGTAATGTAAAGGTTGAGATAACCTAGTCAAATATAATGCAAGCATAATGACAAACCGAAACGAATAGTAAATGAATCTAATACACAATTAGATTGAAATGAAGGGTATGATATAGTCATATACATACTGGATTATGTGTGACCTAATCTAAGGCATTATGTGATCATGTATTGTAGAGACTTGAACGACTTGAACATAAAGTTAAAATACCGTAGCAGACGCTAAAGGCAAGTATTCTAACTCTTGTCTCAGTTCAATCTGAACAATTTTTTAAGGTTCATGTATTCTTTCGCATGAATTGAGGTATGTTGAAGTTGAAGCCAATTCCTTTGGCTAGACTTGATGAATTGATAATCTATTCATGTATTATCAAATGTTGCTATCTTTTGTCAACTACTTGATATGGTTTTCAAAAGAAGACTGAAATGTTAAACAAATATTTTGTTTCAGAAACGACAGTGCACGTGAGGTTGCCAAATGCTTAAACGCATATACGCTTAATGGATGTAGTGTTGATCAACATAGAGTACAATAGGCTGATCACCTAGAAGTGCTCGTAAGTGATATCGGGCTTACGGACTTGCTTCCGGGTTGTCCTTTTCCAATAAAGAATGAATACTCGAGGTCTCTGACCAGAGTGAATGTTTTACTAAATATTGTTGTTATTGTAAAACATTTTGAAAGAAAAGATGAAGTGCTATTTTGAATTACCAATAGTACTTCATAACTATTGTTCAGTTATCGAAGATATACGATTTGTATGTGTCAAGCATGTTGTTTTAAATTGTTATACTTGCTGAGCTAGTTATGCTCACTCTTGCTTGAACCATATGAATGTAGCTAAGACTGAACGTCCCGAAGAATCGAAAAAGGATAAGGGAAAAGCTAAGGCAGATTACTAAGCTGTCTTGTAATAGTATAGGTCTATTGTTGTAATTTAACTGATATTATGACAAAGAACCTTTGTAACGGGTTTAGAACTTGGGAAATGTAAATATTACTTTAAATATATAGAAGTTATATTCGTTTCTTTGAGACTTTTCAAATTGAATGAATGTATGAATGTTGTATGAAGATAAACCATCTCGTCGGGTTGAAGATACCCTTGATTTGGGGCGCCATCGTTGGTATCAAAGCCTAGGTTATAAAACTTAAGGGGGGAAAGTAGAACCTTAAGTCATAACCTTATGAAAGAATAAAGAAGTAAAAGATGGAAAGTAACCTTATAAAAATGCATTATATTATGTTATGTATTTTTATTATTTTACTGACGTGTACTAATCAAACTATATTGTTTTATTGTAGATGTCGGGAAAATGATATGTATAGAGATATACATGTAGTAAGCGAGATTCAGATTAATCGGTAGGGATACTACCAAATCCTGTGGAGTCAGAGAACCGTAGTTGGTGACCATCGAGTTGGGAGACTCAGACGACTTAGACTACATGTCCATATTTGATGGCATATTGGAGGAAGAGGTGGACGTGATGTCCTTTGACCAGGTTCCACCTATAGAGACCCAGGTTCTACCTACAGAGGAAATGTCTACGGGGGAATCAATGAAGGCACTATTTATGTTGGTATTGGATAGGAATGTCCATTACTGCCAAGAGGTTAAGGAGTTGAAAGAGGAACTCCGAGCTGTCTGTGAGGACAAGACTAGTATGGAAGGGATGTGGGAAGAGGAGCACGATGATAGAGTCCTAGCTATGGAGAAAGTCCGAGATTTGAGAGGTGAAGTCTTTGAGCTCAAGCGGGAGCTAAAGACTAAGAAGCGGAAGTTGGAGAGGATGTCCTATATTCATAGGAGCTCTCATGTAGATTTCCAACAGCAGGTAGCTGGATATGAGGTAGAAGCAGGACAGACCTGTCATACCATTAGTAGAGATGTTATTGCTGGTTTGGCCAGAGCTGATTTTGAGAATGCCTTAGGGCAGATGTAATCTAGCAATAACTAGAGTAGAATAGATATGTAAATATTATGTATCTAGTAGTGACGTAAAACCCTTTTGTATAAAAAGGGTAGTCTTTTGTAAATCCCAATTTTTGAAAAGTAATCATGGATGGAAATGTAATTAGCTAAGGTTTAATGTAAACAATGTATTTATATACAAGTTATGAATCAATATAAATCTTTTTATGAAATATGTTGAGTAATGAGTATAGTTATATAACAAACCAACAAGAATAAAGTAATAATGATGTGTTGTTTTCTTAACAAAGAATGCCGCCAAGAAGAGACAACAAAATCGTATGCTTAATGTTAACCAACCGTAAATCCAATGCGTAGTTCGTTAATCTTTTAACTAACCGTTTAATAATGTACCAAATTTATTTACTTTTAAGATTTAAATAATTTCAAGGAACTACTAACCTTAGATTTATCGAGAAAGCATTTGTAGTTATAACTCAATTTCAATAAGAAATTTTTGCTTTAATTTAATATATATATATATATAGGTGGGAATAAAAATATTTGATAGATAATTTATTTATTAGATGTAAATTTTCTTATTAGATTTATTGATAGTTATAGATTATATTCTTTTAATTTTGTAATAAAAATATTTATTAATTATTTTCCATGAAAATAGATTATGGTATATATGATATGATTATTAGGATTCTATGATATGTATTTTATTATATTAGGTTAATTATTTTTAGCTTAATTAATGATAGTATGTGTGAAGGTTATGTCAGATATGAATTCAAAACCCTAAGTCGATTTTGAATAAGGGAAGAGAATAATAATATTATATTATTTATATTTTCGAATATAGATATGTCTCGATATGTGTAATGTTAATATGTGGAACAATTATAGTAGAACAAAGAGAAACCCTAGTATTACTAATAAACTATAGTACAGAGTTAGTTATGACCGTAAGATTTGTTAAGTTGTGGGTTATGTAATTTATGACCCTCATTATATTTATCGCCGCCAGGTAAACCCTAATTGATATCTAAAAAACCCTAATTACTAAATTAGAACCGTAATTGCTAAGTTATAAACCCTAGGTATTAATTTAGCAAAGTTAGTAGTAATTAATATATTATTAAGGCTAATTTACAAACCCTAGGTGATTAGAAAACCTAGTGTAATTAGGGAACCCTAATTAACATTTTAGAAACTAAGATTTCTTATTTTGCCCTTAATACACAATTTTAGATTTAGAGCTTATGAAAACCCTGTGGTCAAACCCTAAGGGTTAAAAACCTAATAGGTGTGAGAAGTTACCAAAGTACCATGCACTTTATGAGCCAAATGACCAAAATGCCCTTTAGCCTTATTTAATAAGATAACTTGTAGAACTTGCCATAACTTTAGTCAGTGACCAACCTTTGCTAGACATGTGGTCTAAGTACTAGCCTTTAATCAATCAACAACTCACATGATCATCCATTACATATGATCACTATATAAATAGATCAAAGAGAGGAAAAGTTACAAAACCAAGCTCAATTACCTCATAACACTCAACCATTTCCTCTCTACTCTCTAACCCACGAAATTATAAGACAAACTAGTCCCAATACCAAATTTCACGAACAACCTCATTAAAATCGTAAGCTTAGAATCGTAGATTGTTCATCAAAGGTATAAAACCCTAGTTTGAATTTCTCATTCATAATCTGTTGTTAGATTTTGTGTTTAAGTGTTAGAATATGTTTATTATAGTGTCTTATGACGATCCGGGTTGCTAGATGTTAGATCCATAACATCTAGAGGCTCGATTTGAGTTTTAAAGAAACTGAAAATCATGTTTTGAGGTCCGATAATGAATGTCGAGCCTCTAGATCTTTCTGTGTTATGTATTTTGTGTGTTTGATGTTTTAGACTTGTATTATGCTATATGGACTTTGCTTCTAGACTTGAAATCGTGCTTAGACCATGACCGTAACAAACGTTATTCAAGGTCAAACTCAACCGACCGAAAGATGACCAAAAGTTTCGGGCATTCCCGAAACTCAAGAATAAAGGTCCCACAACACTTCCCAAGGCCTATAACCGCAAAAGTTAAATGTTTTGTTGATGTTGTTGTATCTAGCTTGTAGCTTCGTTAGTTGTACTCCGTATCTATGCCTTTAAATCCCTTAAACAATCAATAGATTGTAAGTAGTGGATGGTCAAAGTAGGTCTCTCAAGATTGACTTACAGCTTCGGGTAACCCGTAATCATTCTTCAAATATCGACAAGATGTTCATGAACACAGATCTTGCTTGTGTTTGTCAATTAGATTGTGTTGTTGTGGCAAAGTTATAGTATTGCGGATGGACTATAGAATGATTCCTTTATATCACCTAGATAACAAAATGATCGAAAGATATTGGTAGTCAAACTAGCCTTCGATCACGGTAGAGCGCTTTTCGAAAACCCGTAAAACCGCATGAATGTTATTTCCGATATGCTTTGACCTATTGCTAGCGTATGATTTTGATGTTGTTTGACCGATCCGATGATTTATAATTGAACCTTGTCATGTATACTACAACCTCGAGCCATTATATCACATTAACACTAACCGTAACCTAGAGAAATTGGAGCATCAAAGGGACCTAGAAGTCGTCTCGATTTCTCGAAAACCCGTAAAGTCCTCGACAACACTTTTGGAGGCTCGATCTCGCTGGTTATAAGTTATATGAACTTGTTTTCATTGGATCTTGTTGTTGTGCATTAGTACTACAATCTGTGACCAACAACTTGCCTAGAAAAACATCACACACTATTATAATTTTGGTCAAAGTAGTCCACTCGTTAACTGCCATAAATTTCTGGGTTTGCATGATGAACGCGAAGAACACCTATATATGATTTGCTCGCCGCTATAAAGCAGCCTTTAGCGACGCTTTATTCATAAAATTATTATTTTTATTTAATAATTAGTATTAAATAGTTTTTAATTATTAAAATACAAAATAAATTCCTAAAAATTTTTTTAAAGTCCTAAAATGAGTTTTTAATTATTTTGAATATATTTCATTAATATTTATTATTTTTGAATATTAATGGTATTTAATTTATTTAATTATAATATTAAATAAATTACTTAAAAATGATTTTTGTACTTGAAAAATCATTTAAAATTATATTATGTTATAAGAAAATATTTTAAGTTATTTAGTGATGATTTTCATTAATTTAAATAATATTAATGATATTGATTTAATATTTTAATATTATGGTATTTATTTAAAATGATTTAAAATGTTTTAAAAATCATTTAAGGGTAAGATAAATGTTTTAAAAATATTCTGAGTTATTATTAATAACTTTAATATTTTGGCAATGGTTTTATTAATAATTTGATATTATTTAGATATTATTAATGGTAGAATTATTTGATATTTAAATCATTTTATAATGATTCCGGTGTTTGAAAATTTGTGATAAATTATAATAATTATTTGAAAATTTTTATGAGGCTATGAAAAATAGTATGACTGATATTTAGGTTGTCCAGAATAATATTAAGGGTATTAAATAGAGTTTTAGACTAGATAAGTACTGATATGTCATTTCAGACAATCGGCATGTCTTTTAAATTGATACTTGACTTAGATAGTTTGATCAGAGATATGTGTTTATTTGAGATTTAATGATCAGAAAACATGTGTGCCAATGTGATTAGGTGATGTGTCAATCGTTGCAAAGCGAGCATATGTGTGTATATAAGATGTTATTCTAATCGATCGAATGATTTTATTAATGATAGGTTGTTGAATTAGAGATAAAATTAGTCATGATTGTAAGCAAAGCAGACTGTGCAAGTATCCTACCTTTGCATTTCCTTTATGCAATGGACATGAGTAAGAAGTTTCAGAATTATATTATTATTATGCTATATTATTAATCCTATTATGATAGATTCTATATCCGATCATTGTTCATCAACATGTTAGTATATGGTAATTCAGATATATATTTTGTTCGTTAATATGGTTATACAAGTATCCCCACTTGGATGATCATTGTATTCAATCACATTTTGATATATAAATATATATACGCCTAAGCTATTTGTTCAGCTAGACACTGATTCAAAAATATCGTTGAATATGATAAACCTTTTTGTATCCAATCAAATTGCTTTGGTTTGGATTCCAGACTATGCATGAACATCCCGAACATGGGAAAATTTTTATGCGCTCAAAGCTGCCAGAGTGAACGATAATATCGTTCTTGCATGTAGTATTGATCAATACAGGCACATTCAAGGCGATCACCCTCGTGTCCAGAAGTTATGACGGTTTACATGATGAAGTTCTGTTAAACCTATTCAAAATGAAAACAATGTTCATAGATGTCACCTTAACCCTACTTATAGTCAAGACGCAGCTTTTAGAAATGTGATAGAGAGTTGTTATGTTATTGTTATCTGCCTCGATTACTTCACAACTTTTGATTTGTTGTAGAAGGAAGTACAAAGAAAACATTTAATCCTTTCAAACTAATATTTATAATTGTTATTACTTTCATTGGCACTCAAATGCTCATCCTTGCTTAATTTAAATGTTTTCAGTTTAGTATGATCGATCAGAGGGCTCTACCAAGAACAAAAGGAGAAGAAAGCTACCCGAATAAGTTTGTGTTATCTTATGTAATAGCTAGACTTAAATAAGATGATTATATTTATTATCTATCATGTAATGAAATGTTTTAAGGTCACAGACACAGGATTTAGAAAACTCTGATATGTAAATTAAGTTTGATATTTATGATAATTTTATTACTTCCGCTCATAGAAATGGTATCGTAATACACTGAATTCGGGTTTCAAGTATCCAAATTTGGGGGTGTTACAATAGCAAATGTTGAGGAAGGTCAAAAGGTTGCCTTTGCAACCTATTTGATGAAGGGAGAGGCCAACTTCTGGTGGGAGGCAAACTAGGCTAGGGCCAATATAGGGAACCTAACGTGGGAGAGGTTCAAGGAGATTTTCTTCGAGAACTATTTTCCCACGAGTATGCAAGGGAGGATGGAGATGAGGTTTCTAGAATTGAGACAAGGGGATATGACAGTTCCCCAGTATGCTGCCCAGTTTAATGAATTGGCACGATTTGCTCCACATCAAGTGGACACTGAAGTGAGGAAGGCTAGAAGGTTCGAGCAGGGCTTGAAACCCTGGCTCTATAGCCGAATCTCTGTGTTCCAAAGTACTTCCTTTGGAACCATACTAGAAAAGGCAATAATTGCCGAAGGTGGGAATGAGGCTCTTAGCCAGTACCACAAAGATAAGAAGACCAAAGGCGGGGTTGATGGAGGAACCAAGACCGAGGGAGCCAAAGGGAAGTGGCGGCGATTTTATTTAAGAGGAAGGGCTTTAACTCGGGAATACCGGGAGCGAAACAAGGGGACTCCAAGAGGAGGATGGAGGCTCAGAAAACTCATGCGAGAAGACTCACTTAGAGTCTCACTCAAAGGTAAGCGAGATGTTATAATTGTGGACGGAAGGGCACATTTTGCCTAACCCAATCAATCCAAGAAGAATCACGGATGCTTTGTATGTGGATCAACTGACCACATAGCAAAGAACTGCCCGAAGAAGGGGATAGAAGGAAATAAGGGACCTAATAGCGGGAAGTTAGCTATTAGTGGTCAAGCTCAGACGGGAAAATCAATGGCCCATACTTTTAATATGACGGTCCAAGATGCGGCGGCATCAGGGGATGTAGTTGCAGGTATTATTCCAATCAACAATATGAATGCATACGTCTTTATTTGATTCGGTGCTACTTGTTCGCTTATAGCATGTGATTTTGCTAGACGATTAGAATTATTTCCCAAAAATTGCCTCGTACCTTTGAACATTAAGGTAGAAAACGAAGAGATAATTCCCATGAAGATATTCATAGGAGTTATTGCGTAGAAATGCGTGGTTGTAAGTTATCGGTAGATTTAATACTGATAAAAGTTAGGAGAATTCGACGTAATTCTCGTGGATGGATTGTTGATTAACCATGGGCAAATTATAGATTGCCAAAAGAAATGTGTGAGCATCGGGACGTTGAAGCAACCTCCCGTAATATTTTACGGTAGTAAATTTACGGACGTCCGTGTTGCCTTACGACGACACAAACTAGAAAACTTTTAAGGAATGGTTGTGTAGGTTACCTATGCCATGTTGTTGATACCCGAGAGGGGGAGCAACCATGGAACAAATACCTATAGTAAACGAATTCATGGATGTATTTCCAAGTGAGTTACCGGGTTTATCACGGATTGGGAGATCGAATTTGTGATAGACATCGTGCGGTGAATGGCACCGGTCTCAAGGAACCGCACTGAGTATGGGCACGGTGGAAATGAAAGAACTAATGGTTCAAATTCACGGGAACTATTGGACAAGAAGTACATTCAACCAAGTGTTTCACTGTGGGGAGCACCGGTTGTTTGTTTGTTAAGAAGAAAGATGATCGTTAAGGCTCAGATCGACTATCTGAGTTGAACAAGTTAACGATAAAGAATAAATACCCATTGCCCAGGATCGATGATCTCTTTGATCAATTGAAAGGGGCAAAGTATTTTTCTAAAATAGATTTGCGGACGGGGTATCATCAGTTGAAGGTTAGGAAGGAAGATATACCAAAGACTGCATTCAGGACTCGTTATGGTCATTACGAGTTTCTGGTGATGTCATTTGGGTTGATTTAATGCACCAAATTTGCATTTATGGATATGATGAACAGAGTGTTCAAACTATATTTGGACAAGTTCGTCGTGGTGTTTATCAATGATATTCTAGTCTATTCTAAGACGCCAGAAGATCATGCCGAACACTTAAGATTAGTGTTGGAGACACTAAGAAAGGAGAAGTTATATGCGAAATTCACCAAATGTGAATTTTGACTGGAAAAGGTGACGTTTTTAGGTCATGTCATTGACCAAGAGGGGATTTTAGTGGATCCAGCAAAGGTGGAAGCAGTAATGAATTGGGAACAACCGAAAACGCCGACTGAGGTGCGGAGTTTCCTAGGGTTAGTAGGGTACTATCGAAGATTTATCCAACATTTTTCGAAGATAGCTACCTCGTTGACTAACTTCACAAGGAAGACGGTGAAATACGTATGGACAGATAAATGTGAAGACAGTTTTCAAGAACTGAAGAAGAGATTAAGTGAAGCTCCTGTTTTGTCATTGCCGGATGACACGGGAAATTTTGTAGTGTATAGTGATGCTTCACATAAAGGACTTGGTTGTGTGCTTATGCAAAGATGACAAAGTCATTGCAGATGCATCTCGGCAATTGAAGGATTATGAAAAAGTTTACCCTACTCATGATCCGAACTCGTCATGCAGAGTGTTTGCTTTCTAAAGATATGGAGACATTATCTTTATGAGGAAAAATGTGAGATATATACGGACCATAAAAGTCTAAAATATATCTTCACTCGTAAGAGTTGAATATGAGATAGAGAAGATGGCTGGAGTTGATAAAGGATTATGATTGTGAAATCCTGTATCACCCTGGAAAAGCCAATGTAGTTGCCGACGCCTTAAGTAGGAAGGGTCGGGAAAAGTTGTCTATGTTAACGGCTCAAAATGAGTTAATAATTGAGATGGCTAGGATGGAAATAGAAGTGAAGATGCCGAGTGATTCGGGGCAATTACTCTTTACGACGGAAGTGCAATCTACCATCGTAGAAAGGGTCAAGGAGGTACAACTCAAGGCGGATGAGTGTAACCAAATGAAGAAGCGGTTATCCGAGAAGGAAGAGGTTAAGTATAGTCTTGATAATGGGGATTATTAAGATTTGAGGGAAGAATTTGGATTCCGAATGAGATGGAATTAAAGGAGCAAGTGTTACAAGAAGCTCATAGTTCGAGGTACTCGATACATCCTGGTAGCACTAAGATGTATCAAGACCTTCGACAGAGTTTTTGGTGGCCAAACATGAAGAGAGAAATAGCAGAGTATATGAGTAGGTGCTTACCTTGTCAAAAAGTTAAGGCCGAACATCAACGACCCAGTGGTTTACTACAGTCATTGGAGATTCCAGAATGGAATTGGGAGCATATCACGATGGACTTCATGGTGGGACTTCCGATGACGCAAAAAGGGTACGATTTAATTTGGGTAATAGTGGACCGGTTGACGAAGTCGGCTCACTTTTTGCCAATTAGGGTCAAATATAACTTAGACCAGTTAGCTAAACTTTATGTTAAGGAAATCATTTCCGCACATGGAGTACCTAAGATCAATTGTGTCGATCGTGATCCACGATTCACATCGAACTTTTGAGGAGTTTGCAAGAGCGATTGGGAACACAAATGAGGTTAAGCACGCTTATCATCCACAAACTGATGGACAGAGCGAAAGGACAATTCAGATGTTAGAAGACATGTTGAGATCTTGCGTCATGGATTTCAAGGGTAGTTGGGATGATCACCTACCACTAGTAGAGTTTGCATATAACAACAGTTATCATGCAAGCATAGGCATGCCGTCGTATGAAGCTTTGTATGGGAGAAACTATGAGAACACCTTTATGTTGGGATGAGGTGGGAGAACGCACGGATGCTAGGACCGTAATTGGTGCGGCAGCAGACATGGATGTGATAAAGTTAATTCGGATGAGTCTCGCCACACCAGTGATGATATGTAAGAAGTATGCACTCACATAGACTAAGTCGAGAGTTTGAGGTGGGCTCAGATGTGTTTCTAAAGGTATCTCCCTGGAAAGGAAAGATACGCTTTGGAAAGAAGGGAAAGTTAAGTCCAAGGTTTATAGGACCTTTTGAAGTATTAAAACGGGTGGGAGAGGTAGCGTATATGATAGCATTACCTCCAGACCTAGAACGAATACATAACGTGTTTCACGTATCTGTATTACGTCCATATAAGCCGGACTATAAGCATGTAATCGAGTATGAGCCGATTCATATCGAGAAAGACTAATCATATGAAGAGTCGCCGATGCAGATCATTGATAGAAAGGAACAAGTTCTGAGGAACAAGGTAATACCATCAGTAAAAGTATTATGGAAGAACCACGACGCTGAAGAAGAAACGTGGGAACTAGAAGAAAAGATGAAGAAAAATTTTCCTCACCTATTTGATTAAAGTAAGACGAGATTCTGGGGACAGAATCTTTATAAGGGGGGAAGAATGCAACGACCGAGAAATTCGGATCTTATTGTAAAATGATTTTATTAAATTAAATAATAATAAAATCATATTCCATGTGTTATCAAGATGGTTTTCATTGTATAACCTATTGATGGTAGAATATCGTAGTATTTGGGCTACGTGGATGAATTAAAGTGTTTGAATTTCCAAGACAAAAATAAAAGTTTTTCGAGAAATTTTCTGAAAAACACTATTCATCGATATTTGCTTGGGATATAATTTTGAGATTCTGAGAAATACGCAATGATGGAATAACAAGGTAAAATGGATTATGTAATAAAAATCTAGTTATGGAAAATGTAACATTTCGCTTGTGGACTTAATTTATGAACGTTAAGCAAAGCGAAATGTTAAAGAATAAGTAATAATGGTATGATACTTGGTATTGTACAAAGTAATAAAAACGAGTATAATACGAAGTATTATACGAGTTTGTATGAAGGCTGAAATATCGTATATAAATTTTATATGAATTATAATACGAAAATAATACATGAACTATAGGTATGTGTATTAAGAAATGTTAATGTACTTAGATGATTGGTTAAACAATTATATATACAAGTCCAAGTGAATTAAAGAGAGAAGCCCAACATTGTCCTTGTGTTTAATAATTTCTACTAATGGACAAGTTAGCTTAATTATTCCACTTAGGATCCTCTAGCCCATAATATCCTCAATTTAGCTTTTATTTTAAATGCCCAATTTTGATTAATCAAATGTCTACAATACCCCTAATCAAGTGAGCTAAGTATTAGATTGTATTTTATTCCTTTGGGCTTCTCTTTTAATTGTTTTGGGCTATGTACTAAACATAGTCTAGCAATTTTAATAATGTTACCCAATTTCATTATTTAGGGCTTCCATTTCCAATCACATGAAGTTTAATTACTTATACATGTGACTTTATCTCATAACCTAATTAGATTTACAAGAATTAGTTTTAAAAATTATTAGTCACTTGAAATACTAAGTTTACCCACTTAAGTTAGTATATATATTAAATACTAACTTTTCCGTATTACCATAACCCTTAGGTTATTTAATAGTCTTACCTAATGTATAATTAGGTTACGAAGCTTTCATTTTATGAAATCTATAAATGTATATATCCATAACTATAGTATACATGTTAATTGACCCATGCACCACTTCACATGTGTTGTCACATATAAAATCCTTATATAACACAAGGTTTAAAAAAAAATCAATAATGTACATACATATATAGTGACTTAAAATTCACGGTTATTACATCCTCCCCCCCTTATAAGAATTCCATCCCCGGAATTACATATAAGGTTACTCAAAAAGGTGTGGATAATTTCCTCTCATCCTTTCTTCGAGTTCCCACGTAGCTTCTTCAGCATTGTGGTTTCTCCAAAGAACTTTTACATAATGTATAACCTTATTTCGCAATTTCTGTTCCTTTCTATCTAAAATTTCAACCGGAATTTCCTAATACGACAAATCCCTTTCGACCTGAATTGGCTCGTACGATATCACGTGCTTGTAATCAGGCTTATATGGTCATAGCACTGACATATGAAACACATTATGAATATGTTCCATTTCAGGAGGTAGAGCTATCTCGTACGCCAATTCACCTATCTTCTTTAGGATCTCAAAAGGTCCAATAAATCTCGGACTCAGTTTACCTTTCTTTCCAAACCTTATCTTCCCTTTCCAAGGAGATACTTTCAAAAATGCATAGCTTCCTACCTCAAAATCTCTTTTCTGGCGATGTAAGTTTGCATACTTCTTCTGGCGATCTTGAGCTGCTACCAGTCGGGCTCTTATCACCTTGATGGTCTCTACTATTCTGCATCACGCCTCGTCCCAACAATGACGTTCACCTACTTCATCCCAAATAATAAGGCGTTTCTACATTTCCTTCCATACGGTGCTTCGTTTGGTGGCATTCCGATGTCAAGTGATAGCTATTGTTGTATGCGAACTCTACTAATGGAAGATGATCCTCCCAGCTACCCTTGAAGTCCATCACACAAGCTCTGAGCATGTCTTCAAGTGTTTAAATCATTCTCTCGCTTTGCCCATTGGTATGCGGATGATACGCGGTGCTCATTCGTAACTGCGTCCCCATTCTTTCTTGAAGACTCTTCCAGAAGTTTGACGTGAATCGCGGATCCCTATCCGACACAATAGATACTGGTACGCCATATCTCGAGATAATTTCCTTGATATATAATTTGGCTAGCTGGTCCAGACTATACCTGATCTTGATCGGCAAAAAGTGAGTCGACTTTGTAAGACGATCTACAATCACCCATATGGCGTTTTGCCCTTTTTGCGTTACAGGAAGTCCCACCACAAAATCCATCGTGATGTGCTCCCATTTCCACTCTGGAATCTCTAAAGGCTGTAGTAATCCACTCGGTCGTTGATGTTCTGCCTTGATCCTCTGACAAGTTAGACATCTGCTGACGCATTCTGCAACCTCTCTCTTCATGTTTGGCCACCAAAAGTGTTGATGTAAGTCTTGATACATCTTTGTGCTTCCTGGGTGTATCGAGTACCTCGTATTGTGCGTTTCTTGCAGAATCTCTTCTCTTAGTTCTGGTACTAACGGTACCCAAATTCGTCCTTCAAATCTTAGCAGTCCGGTGCCATCAATCTTTTATTTCAATTCATCCCCTTCAACTAACCGCTTCTTGATGTTGTCGCAATCCTCGTCCTTCTCTTGAGCCCTTTTAATCTTATCTAATAAAGTTGGGCTCGTTGCCACTGTAAATAATTTCTCGTTGGTCTCTATCGGATACTTAACCTCTAAGTCAAGTCGTTCGAAATCTTTCACCAATTCCTCTTGAATGGTCAACTTCAGTAATTTCTCTGTCTTTTCTACTCAGAGCATCTGCCACTACATTTGCTTTGCCTGGATGGTACAGAATCTCACAATCATAATCCTTGATCAATTCTAGCCATCGGCGCTGCCTCATATTTAGCTCTTTCTGCGTGAAGATATACTTCAGACTCTTGTGATCCGTATATATCTCACACTTCTAACCATACAAATAGTGCCTCCAAATCTTCAAGGCAAAACTATCTGCATTAATTCCGTGTCATGAGTTGATAACCCTTCTCATAATCCTTCACCGACGTGAAGCGTCACGCGAATGACCTTGCCATCTTTGATCAAGACACGTACCAAGACCCTTGTGTGATGCATCACTATACACTACAAATCCTCCCATGTTGTCTAGTAAGGCCAACACAGGTGCTTGACTGAGCCTCTTCTTCAATTCCATGAAACTTTCTTCACATTTCTCCGCCCAAACAAACTTTCATCGTCTTTCTAGTAAGGTTGGTCAACCATGATGCTATCTTTGAAAAATCTTGGATGAATCTTCGATAGTATCCTCGCTAATCCCAAGAAACTCCTAATTTTTGTCTGCGTCTTTTGGTCGCTTCCCGCTTGATAACCGCTTCTACTTTTGCTGGATCTACCGAAACACCATCCTTGTCGATAACGTGGCCCAAAAACTGCACTCTCCGCAACCAAAACTCACACTTGGAGAACTTTTCATACAACTTCTCCCTCCTTAACGTCTCCAACACTTTCCTTAGATGTTCAACATGTTCTTCCTCTATCTCTGAATATACCAGAATGTCATCGAAGAACACGTCAACAAACTTATCCAAATACTGCTTAAACACTCTGTTCATCAAATCCATGAATGTCAGTCAAGATTCGTTAACCCAAAAGACATTACCAGAAACTCAAAGTGTCCATACCGAGTTCTGAATGCCGTCTTTGGAACATCCTCTTGTCTCACCTTTAGTTGGTGATAACCGGTCCTCAAGTCGATTTTTGAAAAGTATTTCGCTCCCTTCAACTGATCAAACAGATCATTGATCCTGGGGAACGGGTACTTGTTCTAAATAGTGACCTTTTTCAACTCCCGGTAGTCGATACAAATCCTTAATAACCCATCCTTCTTCTTTACGAATAAGACTGGTGCTCCCCACGGTGATACGCTTGGTCGAATGTATCCCTTATCTAACAACTCTTGCAGTTGAGCCATCAGTTCCTTCATTTCTACCGGAGCTATACGATACAACGCTTTGGATACCGATGATGTCCCTGGTGCCAAATCGATAACAAACTCTATCTCTCAATCTGGTGGCAATCCCAGAATCTCATCTAGGAAAACGTCAACGAATTCCCTTACAATAGGTATCTCGACCCACCACACCTCGACTCAAGGGTATCCATAACGTGAGCCAAATAACCTATACAACCCTTCTTAAGCAACTTCCTTGCTTGCATCATCGTCAGACAACAAGAATGTCTTGGCGATTCACTACCATGAAATACAACCTTTGACTTATTCGGAGTCTTTAGGTGTATACACGTTTTCTTACAGTTAATGACCGCTCCATGACTTGATAACCAATCCATCCCAAGGATTACATCATACTCTCAAAGACGAATCGGTATCAAATCCACATTAAGCTTAAATCCTCTTACATTAGCACAACAGTTCCTATGAATCTAGTCTACAGGGATAATTTCTTTGTTTGCTACTTCTACATTCATTGGGTGTTCTAATAGTTCATGAGGTAAACTTAATCTTTGAGCAAATTCATCGAATCGAAAGAACATGAAGCTCCAAATCAAATAACACATATGCATTTATATCGTTGATCGGAATTATACCTGACACCACCTCCCTGGATGCCACGACATCTTGCACTGTCATATTGAATGTACGTCCTATCGGCTTGTTTGGCTGGGCTTGTTCTCCACTGGTTGTCTTAGTGTTATTTCCCCTGTTGCCATTTCCGCCATCCTTGCTTTTCTTCTTCGGGTAATCCTTGATCCGATTTCCCACTTCACCACAGTTATAGCAACCTCCTTTCTTCACCTTAGGACAATTGGGTGAGGTATGCCCTTCTTGTCCACAGGTATAACATACCGTTTTTCCTTTCAAGCACTCCCCCGAGTGACCTTTTCCACAGTTTCCACACACTGACTTCTTTTATTTCACACTTCCTTGCTGAATCTCCAAATTGCTACCCCCACTGCTCCATTTTCGCTTCTTGTGGTTGCTACCACCACTGCTAACATTCTGATTCCCACTTTCTACTTTCTTCTTGTTCTTCTCCCGATTGTACTTTGAGACCGCTTCGCTTCCACCTTCCGCTATGAGAGCTTTCTCCAACAGAGTTGAGAATGATGTGATTTGCAAAACCTGTACCTTATTGTAAATCCACGGCTTTAGCCCATTTTGGAACCTTCTTGTTGTCCTCACCTCCGTATCCACCTGATGTGAAGCAAATCTGGCCAATTCATTGAACTTTGCAGCGTACTTAGATACTGACATATTTTCCTGTTTCAATTCCAATAACTTGATCTCCATCCTCGCTTGTGTACTCTCAGGGAAGTAGTTCTCGAAGAACAACTTCTTGAATGCTTCCCAAGTCACAATTCCGGCCCCGGCTTTGTTCTGGTTGGCCCCCCACCAATAGTTAGTCTCACCCTTCATTAAGTAGGTAGCAAATATTGTCTTCTGCTCTTCTGCTACTCTAGCAATAACGAAGGCCTTCTTAATCTCCTTTACCCATGTCTGGGCTTCTATCGGGTCTGCTATTCCTCTATACTCCGGCGGTCCTACTGCCATGAAGTCTGTAAAGTTGACTAGTTGGTTGCCTGCCTGATTTCCTGCAGGTTGAGCTTGATTCCTCATGGCTTCAGCCATCATGTTGATAAAATCTTGCATTGGGTTCGGTTGAGCTCCCACTGCATTATTAAGTGACTCTTTAATCTCTTGGTTCCTCAGTCCACGTCTGGGCGACATTATCTAGTGAAACAAAATTCTAACACGTTACTCGGGTTTATTATCATATAAGTAGTTAACATGTAACACGCTACTGAATTCATACAATCAGATGATTATTATGTGAGAGTTTTAAATTACCAAGATTTGGAAGTCTTTCTCCCTGATTAGTGGGTTAAGTTTGTTTTTAAAAAAAAATTAATTTCCAATTCAGTCTACTGGATTCACATAACATTAAATAGACAATCTACTATTTAAAATTTTCCAACACATAACATAATAATACTGCATTTATATTCATATACCGATCTTCAGTGACTTACATGATTAATACAAGTATATTTATAAATGCTACTATCCCATTTTAAACAAAAAAGATGGGATTAACTCATAATGATACCTCCTTACAAACACAAATAGGGATACTATCTTACTACCTACTACCTCACCCCTGCTGAGGTTTACATCATCATAAAACCCTATTACATAAAAAGGGATACTTATGCATCTATCTACAACTGGGTCATTACATAATCATCACTTTGGTGGCCTCATTGGGTCACCGCCTGACAGCTCTGGGGAAGCAACTACTCCATAACTCTACGTCGAATCGGATCGACTAGACTCTCCTATCTCGAGTGGACCCTCCTAGCCCCCTCAATCGCTACCGCCATCATATCAAGGCCTAACGCCACTTGATCCTAAAGTCTCTACCCCGACCTTCATGGCATCCAAAGGTAATCTATAATTGGTCCACCCGCTTGACCGACTCATGAAATGCCTCTCCCACCAGATCTTATCGACAATCTCCACGCCAAACTCACTCAGACGCCAGATGCTCTACGCCAAAGTCTTCGCGAACTTTGCCTTCTCATGCTCTAGTCGGACTCGCATCTCTCATGTAGCTCCATCACAGCTTGATGAGCGAGATCCTTATACTGCTGCTCCATGTGCTGATTGTTCATATTCTTTGCCTCCAACTGCAAAATCCTTTGCTCCTGAGCATGGTTTTTCTCTAACAGGTTACTGATCATCACATCCTTCGAGGTGTTCAACACCTCCTCTGGAACGACCTCCTCCTCTACAGAATGGCTCCCCTGACTATCACATGGCATCCTATAAAACAAGGATACAACATCAGTACTACAATAAAATATATTCATTGATGAAATGAAACAATATTTTATTAAGTACAACACATACTCAAATGAATTTCCATAATCCATCTCCTAACATACTCTATAAGAGTTTTCTACTAAGGTTATAACCTAGGTTTCGTGATTCCTAATGTTTGTAACCTACGCCTTTGATACCAACTCAGCGACACCCCCAAATCCGTGTTCTCTAACCTCGATTCAAGTGGCTCATGATCTATCATCATCATAAGCATTCTATAACTACTACGAAATAATAAACATACATTGTTCATTATAATAAAGTCTCATAAATCGTCCCAAGGTCTCCATAACCTTAACTTTAAATACACCATTCATAATACAAACAATTTTACTTAAGAAATTCCATCGAGATAATAGTTAAATTGACATTCATTCTAAACTACTCCTCGGATCTTGCCCTCGCCCTTGTTCTTCGTGGTTGATCCTTCTGCTTAATCGAAAAGATGTCATGATATAGCAAGAGTAAGAAACTAATTTGCTTCGCAAGTTTATATACAAGGAGATATATCATGACTTAGAAAGAAATATTATGCTCAATGTTCAACAATAGTATAAGATTGTGAAGGAACATGAATTAATAATCAACAATTGAATATTTGATAATCGAATAACATGAATCGAGTGGTTTTGAATAACCATGAACATTTGCCAAGGTGCTCAAAGATTTAAATCGACCTCTTAATAAGTTTTGGTATTCAAGGATCAAGATTTCATACCTCGTGATTTATGCATAAACACTTAATAATCCAAAGATTGATATCATGCCTTAATCAAATTCGCCCTTTTCTCGAATAAAAGTTCTTATCATATCAATTTAATAAGAACAACTATTTAAAACACATTTGATTTAACAAATTTAGACATGCTTGATCTAGTCGAAATAATTAGCATAAATCTATTTCATAAACAGCTTCATAAATAAAGAACTTTAATTTAATTCACGCTCAATAAAGAAGAGAATCTAATTCAATCGCACAAAAGTGCTAATTTCAATAATCAATATAGACATGAATAATCATCAATAATTATTCATTAACATGCTTTGAAAATAATAACTCGAGTTTGAGTTAGGAAACTTGCCTCATCTGTAGATTATAGCTACGCAATTAATTTATATCCACTATGCAGTTATATTATCTTCCTTTGAGAGACCTATAGTTAATCTTTCAATTAGTCAAAGTCTATATTAGATTATGTAATCACATAGATATTATACATTACATTTAGTTCTTATAAACATTATCCTGCCTAGATAGTGTTACTATTAATTAACGACTACCTTTAATTCACATAATATTATTAACTTAGATAATATTTAATTCACCTTCTAGTATTATTGGTTCACTAATAATACTTTCATTCACTCACTAATATTATTAACATTTAATAATATTTTATTTCTTTACTAATGTTATTACATTTAATAAAATTTTATTTAATCTCTAATATTATTATTTAATAATATTTTAATCATTTAATAATAATACTTTAATATAATATTATTAATCTTTTAATAATATTTTAATATAAGATTAATATCTTAATCTAATATTATTAATTATTTAATAATATTTTAATGAAATTTTAATTTTAATATTTTTATTTACTTAAAAATATTATATTCTAATATTATTAACATCATAATAATATTTTAATGATTTATTGGATTAATAAACAATTTATTTTAATTGTTCACTCTTTATTAAACCTCTTATTTAATATCCATAAAAGGTCATAAATGATATTTCTTATCATAAATTACCAAAGTGCCTTAAGATAGTCATGATATAATATATTATGAGCATTCAAGCATAAAAATCACATTTTTCTCATTAAAGTCATCATTTAACTATTTATTTCCTTTTATTCATAACCTAACCATTTTTTAGGAAAAATAGCAAACTGACTTCAAAAATTCCCAACTTCTGGATTGTGACAGAATATGAATCAACAATGATCCCCTAATTTTTCTGGAATTTTAGAAAATGGTTTACTATTTTTAAAGTGTCCAAAACACTCGGATCTTGGTCTATTTTTAATAAATTGAGTTTTACTCAGACAAATCTGAAATTTTCAGGGTATGCTCTCTTAACATATATAAAGCCACTGTAACAATTTCGGAATTTTCTAGTGTATACGCAGTGAGATATTCGAAGGTTAATATTTCGGAGTCCTTTACGGAATTGGCCATTACTCACAACCTATAAGTCGAAACGCGTCCATTCTTTTTCCTACACGTAGATAACTTCTTAAGGTACCTCTGTAAGTTTTCTCAAATTTTTAAAAGACAAGAAACTGACCAAAATAGCCTCATGAAAAACGGATCAGTAGCTGATTTAGGGTTTTCAAAGCCTCAACATGCAAAGTGGACTGTTTTGGGAAAAATAGTCTCAAAGGTTTCAAAACTTGCTAGATTTGTATTCTACCACTTGGGTTTACTACATAACTCATGTCTCTAGCACCCCCCTTCGACGGATCACAATTCCAAGTTGTAAAACTTGAGTTACACAAGATTTAGTGGAAGAACAACAAGAGTTTTCACCCTTGGAGAACATATGCTCATTTTCTTCCTCTAAGTCTTTGATCTAACACTTAAGATACTTAATTCCATACATGATGATATGTAGAACTAGTGTATCTTGAGTATTTGTACATAACCCCATCAAAACTCAAGCTAGCAAAACAAAGTAAAAGAAGAAGATGAAGGTAAGTTATACCTTGACTTAGTTGCTACCTTTCTTGATTTTCCAAAGTAAGTAATAAACTTAGGAGGCATGAACAACTAGCACTCCTATCTCTTTCTCTCTATAGCCGAAACCCTCTCTCTCTTTTCTCTCTTTGAAGTTGGCTAGCTTGGGAGCAAAAGATAGAAGAAGAAGATGGAGAGAAAAATGAGATGTTGGAAGAATGAAATGTGTTTACAAAATAAAATGGGCAATTCACTAATAACCCCCATAACTATTTTGTTGTCCATTGGGTAAAAGCTTTGCATTATCACATCCATTAGTCTAGACATGATTAAAGGTGCATAATGGAGTGGCAACCAGTGGGAGCTTGACAACATTGTCCTTGTGTTTAATAATTTCTACTAATGGACAAGTTAGCTTAATTATTCCACTTAGGATCCTCTAGCCCATAATATCCTTCATTTAGCTTTTATTTTAAATGCCCAATTTTGATTAATCAAATGTCTACAATACCCCTAATCAAGTGGGCTAAGTATTAGATTGTATTTTATTCCTTTGGGCTTCTCCTTTAATTGTTTTTGGGCTATGTATTAAACATAGTCTAGCAATTTTAATAATGTTACCCAATTTCATTATTTAGGGCTTCCATTTCCAATCATATGAAGTTTAATTACTTATACATGTGACTTTATATCATAACCTAATTAGATTTACAAGAATTAGGTTTAAAAATTATTAGTCACTTGAAATACTAAGTTTACCCACTTAAGTTAGTATACATATTAAATACTAACTTTTTCGTATTACCATAACCCTTAGGTTATTTAATAGTCTTACCTAATGTATAATTCGGTTACGAAGCTTTCATTTTATGAAATCTATAAATGTATGTATCCATAACTATAGTATATATGTTAATTGACCCATGCACCACTTCACATGTGTTGTCACGTATTAAATCCTTATATAACACAAGGTTTAAAAAAAAAATCAATAATGTACATACATATATAGTGACTTAAAATTCACGGTTATTACAATAAAGATAAAGTCTTACTAGTTCAAATATATGTTGATGATATTATTTTTGGTTCTACTGACGAAAAGTTATGCAAGAGATTCTCTAAGATAATGCAGAGCAAGTTTGAAATGAGCATGATGGGTGAACTGAATTTCTTCCTTGGACTGCAAGTAAAGCAGACTGATGAAGGAATTTTCATAAACCAAGCCAAGTTCATCAAAGACTTCTTCGAAAAAGTATGGCATGGAATCACCTCTCCATGAAAAACACCAATTGCTCCTGCAACTAAGCTTGACAAGGATGATAAAAGTATTGATATCACTCAATACGAGAGGTATGATAGGTTCTCTTTTATACCTAACTTCCAAAGAGACCAGGACATTATTTTTGCAACATGCATATGTGCTAGATTTCGAAGCTAACCCTAAAGAGTCACATTTGTGCCGTAAAGAGGATCTTGATTATCTCAAGGTACACCTTTACTTGGGGCTTTGGTACCCCAAGGAATCCTCATTTGAACTAACAGGATACACAGATCTCTGATTTTGCGGGATCTGCGAATAGATAGAAAGTGTACCGAAGGCACTTGTCAACCTGCTAGGAAGCAGACTTGTGTCCTGGTTTAGCAAAAACAAAACTCGAAGTCCACTTCAACTCAGGTTTAATATATTGTCATAGCAATTTCGCCGTGCTCAATTTCTATGGATGAAAAATCAGCTAGCTGACTATGGGTTTGATTTCAAATCTATTCCCATTCACTGTGATAACACAAGTGCCATAGCAATAACTCATAATCCTGTTATGCATTCTAGGATTAAGCATATTGAAATAAGGTATCACTTCATTAGGGATCATGTAAAAAATGGAACTATATCTTTACAATATATCCCTACTGAAAATTAACTTGCTGATGTTTTTACAAAACCTCTAGATGAATCTAGATTTAATAAGTTAATAAGTGAGCTAGGCATGCTAAATCTACAACCATAAAATATATGCTCTAGATTGTGCTAACCATAACAGATACAAAGGCTGAACTCAAATCGTAGATATGATCAAGGAAAGTCCACGATCAGAGAGAGCTGAAAGACAAAACAACCTCAACGACCGTAGCAAAGACTCAGCCATCGTAGAGCAGACTCAATGATGACAAAAGCCTCATCAACAAAGCAAGAGTACACCCTGTGATGATAAGCTTCAAAACAAAGCAATCCTTCTGATAAGCGTCTCATGAACAAACCTAAACCTTGACTCACTCCAAGAGGTTGGCCCTTCCTAAGTTGCCTTAAAAGAATGCTTTATCATAAACTCATCACAAGGTTCAGGATAGACTCGACGATCGTAGCTCAGACTCGATGAATGATGGACAGACTCGACGATCATAGATCAGACACTACGGTTGATGAACAAACTCGACGATCGTAGCTCAGACTTGACAAAGGCAAAGCACTCAACGATCACTGAACTACCTCAACGATCGTAGTCCTCCCTAAGGACACCTCAGCTCTGAAAAACCCAAGGGAAAATCAGTACAATCCTGCACAGTCAAAATCGTAGAGCCAAGCAAATATCGACACCTATCCCACTAAGCGAAAAAGAAGAGAGGGAAGTTACAAGTACAAATTAAAATCGTATTTTTGAAATCTGAAGTTCAAAAGATTATCTCTCTCTCATTCTTTCTCTCTCTCTCAAAGAAAAATCCCTAACTCAAAATAAAGCTCAGTCGAATCTCACTTCCAGTTATAAAATCAATGGCGTCATCCAATGTTATCTCAGGCTACAGACTCTGCTTTGATGAGTTCAAGACAGCTCCACCAAAATTTCACAAGACCTTGGCGCTACTGAAGAAGGCGGGTCTCGAAGAGGCTCTGGGCGAAGACACACTGATATATCCCAAACTGGTGAAAGAGTTCTACAAGAATGGTGTGTTTGAAAACAACACCATCACTACAAAAGTAAGGGGAGTAGAAATCAGACTGAAGGCAGAGGACTTCAATCTTACCCTAGGTCTCAAAAATGAAGGGCATCCATACTTAGATACCGTAGACTTCCAAGAGGGACAAAAAAAAACCCCTCCGTAAAAGGGTACAAGAAGAAGGAGTTCCCGCAGAGGTACAAATTTTTAGCTGATATTATTGGGAAATGTATATGCTGTAAGAGCTCAGCTCATGATTCGATGACTGCCACGTATTATGGTATACAACTCAACTATGGAGCTATATTACTCGAGTGGATTGGCAAGTGGATCATCAACTCGAAGAAACAGAAAGCTCTCAGAAGATGCTATATAGGCATTTCTTGAGTATCATTCTGCAATCTGCACTGGGTGACAAAATTGGGGATGAAGAAGGAGAAGCCATCAACCCAAATCGAAGAATGACCCAACAGTTATTTGAAAATTGGAAGAGGAACCCTGCAGAGTATGTTCGAATGATGACAGAATCCAGTGGAAGAACTGGGGATCTGAAGAACTCAGGCCTTCCAGGAAACATGTCTGTGGTCAGGGAGATCGAAGAAGAAGAAGAAATTAACAAAGAAGAACCCTTTGTCCTTACCAGAAAAAGCAAGGGCAAGAGGAAGCTAAGGGCTAGACTGGTGGAAGAGCCTCAAGGATCTACCACTGATATACATGTAGAGTCCTCTAATATAGACACTCTGAGGATGCTAAGGAGAAAGCAGCAGAAAGATGAAGCAGATAAGGATCAGGCTACCATATCCCAGATCCTGAAGAAAAAAAAAGTTGGTCATAAGTCCAAAAGGCCATCAGTCACCTCAATTGTAGAGTCTCTACTGTTCGTAGAGACCAGACCAAGTATGGCAGGCAAGGAGGTAGCTGCTTCAAGCATAGTGGCTATTGAACAGGACAAAGCTGAGATTCAAGAGAGTCCTGAAGTTGTGGCAAAACCTAACAAAGCAAGGAGAAAGCTGGTAAAGAAGTACATTCTTGAAAATAAAAAGGTGCTCGAGAAGGAAGCAAAGAGTATGGTTGCTAAGAAGGAAATATCCAGAGCAAGTCAAGAGGAAAATGCTCCAGCTGAGGGGGAGATCCCTGAAATTCTCATGATAGAGAATACACTAGCTGAGGGGGAAATGCCTAAAACTCAAGAAGATGCTCCAATTGAGGGGGAGTTTATGAGCTTACCAGAAGATGATCAAATTGAGGGAGAGCCTCAAGATATCTCCATGGCAGAAGAGGATGTCCCTGCCAGAAATGAAAAGGAACCAGTGCCAGATCATCAAGAGCCCATTGAAATAATGGAGTCGTCCAACGAAGACAGAGAAGAGGAAGATGATAATGATGAACTTCAGATCACTGGTGTGGGCAGAGATGGGTATAGAAGCTACCTATACAATCAGATGTTCTCATACCTACCCATGATTCCATACCATCAAGCCCAAATCAACAACTCTTGGGATCACATTTTCTGGAGTTTCAAAGAATATCCAGCCATCTCAGTGCTGGCTCATGGATTCCCAGGGAGATTCCACTTTGCAAAGAAGTTGATTACCAACACCTCTTCCTCAAAAGATAAACTTGAGGTACTGTCTATCCCTATCCACTTCAGAGTTAATCACTTGTCATCATCATCATTTAGTCAATTCTATGAATTCCCTTGATGGTTGGAAGTGATTCATAATCCAGTAAATCAATTTCCAGTTGTAGAATCCCAAAATTCTGTAACTGAGGAACCAAATGCAACTAACTTTATTTTGCTCCCACAAACCACCATCTCTACGATCCATGGCTCTAGCCCAGTCATAGAGTCCCAAATAGAAATCGTAGAGCCCCATAGTCCAAACATTGAAACTCAGGCCCCTCCATCAAACATACCATCCTCCTCCTCAAACGACTATTTTAGTCTTGATCTTTCTCTCTACTCAATGCAAGATCAGTCTCAGAAAGAATCCCCTCCATTCATCAATCCTCAAACCAATGATGCTCTCCCAAATCTGCCTACAAAGGATGACCTGAAGGAAGAAAACCAAGGACATGGTCAAGAACATAGAAGAAATCCTGGAATCTCACTCCGGCCTCATTCATATCCGGCTGAATCAAATGATCACAGCTGCAAAAAAAATTTCCTGGCACTATGAATGCTGAGCTTACAAAGAAGCTGAGGGAAATTATCCAAGAAATTCGTAAGAGCATGAAGGACAGAGATGAGACTCACTTCCAGATAGCTGCCAAGCAAAGAGAGGCTGTTTTTGAAATGCAGAAAAGTCAAGAAGTTCAAAATAAACTTATGTTGGAGAACATCATCAACTTGAAAGCCTCAGTCCATGATTTCCAGAAATCTTATGTCAATCAGGAACAACAGAATGACATTGTTCTCACTGCCCTCCGAAACAAAGAAGCTAGATCTGAAAAACAGATCAAGGAAAGTCGAAAGGACATTGCTCAGACACAAAGCCAACTGAACGAGCTTGTCCAAGGAGTGAATCGACTTTTTGCAGATATTTGAACACTTGATGCTGACATAAAGGGGGAGAATAAAGGGAAAGGGGAAGAGGACAATTTTCACGAAGCCCTCCTGCAAGACAGTTCCACCAACAGACTACACGATCAAGCAATCAGACTCAACGATTTGATCAGCAGGAAGTCTTGATGGCTCAGCCTTTAAGAAATCAAGGGCCAACTATCAGCTCACCTAATGTGACCACCATAGGCCTAAGAATGCCAATTGGAGATCCAACCATGAATATGCATGATCACAATCCGATAGTAAGTCCAAGTGAGCTGGAAGAGTTAGCCAGAAGAGAAGAAGCTAGCAGGAAAAGAAGGGCTGAGGAGTATGCCAATCCTCCAAGGAAAAAGTCAAAGAAATAGAGATAAGTTAAAACTTTAAATTCCTATTGATGTAAAGCTAAACTGCAATATTTCTTGAACATCAATAAATTCATGCTTATTCTCTAGAAATTTCAACTGCTCACTGAAATACTAAGTCATGTTTAAATTTCCTGCAAATGCATCCAGACACTAATAATCATGACAACAAATCTCCTTGGTTATGTCAACATCAAATAGGGGGAGATTGTTGGGAGAATGCATATTATGATTTGATGTTTTAATGTATATGCTCATGATTATTTGTAAAGTCCTTCAAGTAAGATATGTATGAGGACTTAGTGATAGATCAAATTTGTTAGGTTGATCTAAGCTCTTAACGTGTATCATTCTGTAAAGGAATGTATAGATAGAAAGATCAAAGCTGTTAGGTTGATCTTGAGATGTAATAGATAGGCTTCAAAGAAATCGGAGTGTATAAATCTGATCAACATTGTAGAAGTCAATACAGAAACGTAGAGCTTATAAGATCGTAGTGTGCCTGCCTTGAAGGGCCTCTTCGGGAATCGTAGAGTGGTCCCAACGTTTGCCGAGCCAACTCAACGATCGTAGCATGCTGAAGGAAACGTAGAGTTTACAAGTCAACGATTGTAGTGTGCTCTCGGAAACGTAGAGTTATAACCTAGTAAGCAAAGATTGTAGTGTGCAAAGGTTTAAGAGAAATCGTAGTGCTCTCGGCTGATAGCATCAGATCAAGCACTAAGGCGACAAGTCACTACGATCTGAATCGTAGAGCATCATCTGTCTTATGTCAGAAAACGTTGAGCCTCATGATATGTGTGAAGACAGATTGCAACATATGAGGAATGTATTCTAGACGTTGTAGTACTCATCAGTCCCAAAGTAATATGAAATATCCTTAGTATGCAACAAAGAAGCGTATTGAAGAAGCTAAGGAAAGTACCATTGGTAAGGGGGCAAAACACCTTTTTAGGTGTTAGGTGAGAAAGTAGTCTGCTGTGTCAGTGGGCCAGAATGCAGTTTCAGAAGATGTGCAGAAATGTCTCCATCAAAGATCAGAAAAAGTCAAATGCATTTAATGCCTCAACGGATGGATCCAACGGATAGTTTTCAAGATCACATATATGATAATCAGACAGATGAGAGAGACATTTAAGCATTGAACAAACAACGTGAACAGCTCTCAAGCTAAACTCTACGATCTGAGAATTTGCAAAGCTTGCTCAGCTACTCAGTTCTTTCGAACAAGTGCTTAAACAGCAATTGGGTAGCAACCATCAAGAACTCAACATCTATCAATCAACTGAAGAAGAGTACCAAGTCTGCTGGACTTGAAGAGTTCTAAGTGAATTGTAAGAAAGCCAAGTTCGCTGGACTTGAAGAGTTCAAGAGTGAACTAAGAAGTTCCTAGACTGCTGGTCTAGAAGGAATCTGTGTGATTCAGAAGTTGTAAAAGACATACTTAGTGGATATCCTACTCGTTGAGTAGAAGAGTGGACTAGGAGCTTTAAGTGCTCTGAACCACTTAAAAATGACTGTGTCTTTTACATTCATATTATAACTGCTATATCAGCCACAACTGCTATAATTGCCTCACTCTCATAACTCCACTGCTTTGAAAAGAAGATTAAAACAAACATAAATTTTGCTAAGTTTTAATCATCATTAGAGAACAAGTTTAAAATGAAAATTTTTTAAATATCTATTCAACCCCCCCCCTTCTAGATAACTATTGTGCCAACTAGGAACTAACAAATGTGGTATACCTCTATTGAAACCATTTTCAATAAGATAGTTAGTTGGTTTTTCATACCATGCTCTAAGTGCTTATTTAAGTCCATATAAAGCTTTGTCTAATCTATGGACATTATTATAGAGAGTTGGATTGATGAAACCTGGAATTTGCTCCACATATACTTCTTCTTAAAGTTCACCATTCAAAAATGCACTCTTGACATCCATCTGGAAAACTTTGAACTTCATGTTGCCAGAAAAGGCAAGGAATATCCTTATAGCTTATAGTCTGGCAATAGGTGCGAAGGTCTCGTCGTAGTCGATGCCTTCTTCTTGGAAATAACATTTGGCCACTAGTCTTTCCTTGTTCCTTGTGATTACCCCATCTTCATCCATTTTGTTTTTGAAGACCCAATTGGTGCCAATAACTTGGTGACTTCTTGGTCTAGGAACTAATCTCCAGACTTTACTTCTTTCAAACTGATTCAGCTCCTCTTGCATGGCTTCTATCCAACTCGAATCTTTAATCTTCTTGGGTTCCATTTGGGACAAAAAGCTCAGATAGAAACACTCATTCTGGGTTGCAGATCTTGTCTTAACTCTTACATTTGGATCTCCAATGATCAGGCCTTGAGTGTGATCTTTTACCCATTTGTTCCCTGTTGGAACAATTGTTCTTGTGCCTTCTTATCTGAATTCTTCAAGATTGACTTTTGTCTCTTGTGGCAGAGGTTTGTCGTCTAGTGTAGCTCTCTTCATGATCTCTTCTTCTGGCTCGACGATTTCATCTTCTGGGGCTGCGATCGTGGTGTTGGGCTCGACTACCTCATTCATAGTGTTTGAGTCATCGATTGTAGTGCCATGTGGTATAGACTTGTTTGAGTCTATTTCATTAAAGATGATGTGAATCGAGACTTTTACACTTAGCGTCTTCTTGTTGAACACTCTATAGGCCTTGCTGTCTGTGGCATATCCAAGAAAGATTCCTTCATCTGACTTGGGTTGGAACTTAGTCAGATATTATTTTCTATTCTTGAGAATGTAGCATGTACAGCCGAACACCTGTAAATAACTGACATTTGGTTTTCTTCCTTTCCACAGCTCGGAGGGGGTCTTCTTTAGTGTAGAGTGAACAAGAGACATGTTCTGAGTGTAACATGCAGTGTTGATAGCTTCTGCCCAGAAGTATTCAGGCAGATGAGCTGCTACTAGTAGAGTCCTTCCAACTTCAACCAGCGTTTTGTTCTTCCTTTCAGCTACTTCATTTTATTGTGGAGTTCGTGTAACGCCCTAGAAAATTCGATTTATGAAAATTGAATTTTTATTTGATTAAATGAATTTAATTGATTATTTATGGGAGCAAGCTAATTGAAGGTCGTTCTATGACCTAAATATATCAGAACGTCGTAGGATTTTGTCTACGTGGTAGAATTAAAGTGTTTGAATTTCCAAGATGAAAATAAAAGCTTTTCGAGAAATTTTCTGAAAAACACTATTCACGCATTTCTGTTTGGAAATTATTTTTGAACTTCCGAGAAATACGTAACGATAGAATATCAAGGTGAGATGGAATATCCAATAATATTTCAGTTATGGAAAACATAATATTTCGCATGTGGACTTAATTTGAGAACGTTAGGAAAATCAAGCGTTAAGAAGTTAGTGTAATGATTGTATAATACATAGGTATTGTACGAGGTAGAGAATACGAGTATGATACGAAGTAGTATACGAGTATGTATGGATGATGGTATATCGTATATGATGAATAAGTATACGAGTTAGAATACAAGAATTATACGTAGAGTATATGTTATAAGGCTTTAAGCCATTTGTGAATAGACTTGTGGTTTATGTGGAATGTACAAGTCCAATATGATTTAATATTAAAGTCCAAAGGGAAGTGTGACAAGGCCTAAATGTAAGAATGGTTAAGTCCAATATAAGTTAATGAACAAGCCCAAGTGTTTGTTTAATTAGAAGCCCAATGTATAAGTTAAATTAGATTAACTAATTAAGCTAAAGCCCAAAGTAAGAACCAAGGGGTTATGGGTTGGTTTAAACCCATGGTTTAAACCATGGGTGATCCAAAGTGATAAATAAGTAACTTAATGCTTAAGTGTTGTGATGGGCAAGCAAAGGATAGAAGTTATGATAAATAAGTTAACTTAATGGCTAAGATAAGTGGTGAGCAAGTGACTTGGTGGCTAAGTAGATGTGGTGGCCAAGTTAACTTAATTAGGAAGTAATGAATAGTAAGGAGGTGGGGTGGTTTTATGTCCATTATGCCCTAACTTTGATTTTCCTATAAATAGCAAGCTTAGGATTTCATTTGTAGATTGTTTCATTTCATCCAAACAAGTTAAGTGCTTATTTGCTTGAGAGAAAAAGCTAGAAAAGCTAGAGTTCATATTTCAAGAAACAAGAAGAAGATTATGTGACACCCCCAAATTCGGGTACTTGCAACCCAAACTCGGTGCTTCACGATACCATTTCTATGAGCGGAATAATACTAATAATAATAACAATAACATACAAATCAAATTTAATTTACATTTATCAGAGTCTAATCCCAAGTACATAACCTTTACTATAATTCCTTACATGATAGATAATATATATCATTGCCTTAATACAGTCTAACTATTACAAAAGATACCATTACACATATTCAGTTTGCTTTCCTTTTTCCCTTGTTCTTGGTCGAACCTTCTAGCTGTTCACACTTAGCTGAAAATATTTAAATTAAGCAAGGATGAACATTTGAGTGCCCAACAAGTAATAAAAATTAGAAATATAATTAGCTGAAAGAAATAAATATTTTCTTTGTACATCACGTCTACAACGAATTTATAGTTGTGAAGTAAACTGAACCGATAATAACAACATAACAATTCTATCTCAAATTTTTGAAACTACGTATTGACTTTATATATAGGTATTAGTTGACAGGTTGTGAACATTGTTTTAGTTTTCGCTAAGGTTTAGCAGAACTTCATCTGCAAACTGTCATAACTTACAGGCACGAGGGTGATCTGCCCAATCTGCCCTGTATTGATCAATACAACATTAACAAGAACGATAGGATCGTTCACTCTGTCCGCCTTGGGCGCATAAAAGTTTTCCTGTGATTAGGATGTTCATACTTAGTCTGGAATCCGAACCAAAATAATTTGATTGGATACAAAAAGGTTTTTATCATATTCAACGACATTTCAAAATTTATGTCTAGCTGATCAAATAGCTTAGACTATTATATATATATATATATATATATATATATATATATATATATATATATATATATCAACATGTGATTAAATACAATGATTATCCAAGTGGGGTCACTTGTGTAACCATGTTTAGAAATTAACGAACATAATATATATATGAATTACCATATACTAACATGTTGATAAACAATGATCGGATATAGAATATATCACAATAAGGTTAATAATATAGTATAATAATAATATAATTCTCACTACTACAAAACAGTAAATAGACAACGCGGAAAAAACGTTATGGTTTCAGTCAGAAAAACGTCGTGGTTAAGGGTGTTGTCTATTTGACACCCTTACACAACGTTTTTAAAACGTTGTAGTTAAGCACAATACACAACGTTTTTTAGAAAAAAAATGTTGTAGATTTATTTTCCAAAAATTAGCAAATGCTTAAAAACGTTGTAGAAGGTATGATTCCACAACATTTTTTGGATTAAAACGTTGTTGTTTAGTATATCAGACAACGTTTAGACACATTTACACAACGTTTTAAAAATATTGTAGGCCAATTTGGCTTTTTGTTCATGCTGTTGCCGAGCTTGGTCGCCAAGTTCTGGACTTTGGTACGCCAAGATACAAGTTTTTTGCCAGCAATATTGGCCACGCCATGCCGTCTTATGTCAGCCATGATCGTTGGCTGCGACTCGGGCCATAGCAAATACCAACCACAAATGTAAACTATGGCGCCATGAGATGCAGAGTTAAGCGTAATGTTCTCGACAGCTTTTAGTTTATTACGAAAAGTTTGAAAATAAATGTTATGTGTTAATAATAGGAATGTTAAATGATGATCTCAGTAGTATTAAACTATGAATGATCATGTTATCAAGGGTTAACTAGTATTAACATAGTTTGATTTTGTGAATTGGTAATTTAACCTACATGATGTATATATTTGTTTATATAGATATAAAAGGTTGGTAATGACTAATTATGTCATGATGACATATATATAGGGTATTGAGATTCAAGTGGTAAGGGTTAGCTTGTGCTAAAGGCAAGTTCTCTAACTCTACTTTTATAATTGTGCGAATATTTAAACTCTTTTGAGCAAGTTTTCTAACTCCTTACTTTCATTGAGTTAGTTGTTTATGCAAGTTTTCTAACTCTAAAACATCATTGTGCAAGTTCAATTTCGTTGAGTACATTATTGTTTTTAATTCAAATTCAATTATACAAGTGGCTAACTATACACTTTCGTAGAGCTAGATGGTTTATTATTGAGAAAGCTCTTGTATCTAATTGTTCATAGGGATGCAAGTATTCTAAATCGTATATTTAGTATTGAGCAAGTTTCTTTTATATGTAATTTGTTATTTAGCATGCAAATCGCTATATTTTAATATTGTAGTATTGAACAACTTTATCGTTCAAATTACTATTCATTATGCATGCTTGGTAACTAATTATCAATAACTTTGACTTAATATTGTTCAAAGCAAATTATGTTATGATTATTCAATGTTTATGCTATTAGATTATTCCTAAAGCATGATATTAATTTACAAATATCGATTCAGTTATGATTATTCCATAGCATAGAGTTATTTCTTTTGTATTCAACTAATCCTTAGTTGATGACCATTGAATTCTAAATTACCATGTAATGTATCCAAACCAAAATTACTTTGGTGCGGACTTGTATTCTAAATACTGAGATGAACAACTCTTTTATTAGAGGTTTACGCTTAGCGTTGAAATGGTTGTGCACAATACATTGTACGAAGGGTTGATCCCCCTAAGTACGTGGAGTCCTTATAGTCTTATGACTGTTAAAGTTAAAGTTGAAAGATTACTTATAACTGTGGACATGATTCGTGGTCATTAGACCCTCAGTAGTATGTTTAAAAATGTTAATAGAACCTATCATTCAGTTCTATTGAGCCTATTTCTGGCAAATGTTGTAATGTTGTAAAGTTATTCATTCTTATTTCAAGTGAGCCTTGTTTACTGATTCTTGCATATTAAATACTTATTGCAGCTAAGGTTGAGAAGGCCAATGAACCTACTACTAGCAAAGGAAAAGGAAAAATGTACAAATGATGAAGACTTGTAATTTTATTTTATCGTATAGACTTTTGAATGATGTAATAACATAATTTCCGCATTTGAATGATTGTAATTAAAGGTTAGATAACCTTGGAGATATTTATTTAAGTTTAATCCTGTATGGGCAGGTTTTTATTATTCAATTTTATTATGATTGGGTAGTTAAAAATGAATGTTTTGATTAAGTGAACACCAAATCTTGAGGAAATAAAGTACCAGGATTTGGGGGTGTCACAAAGACTACAAGAATGTATGGGAACACAGTTGCGAATGAGTACGGCTTATCATCCACAAACAGATGGCCAAAGCGAACAAACAATCCAGACATTGGAAGAAATGCTGAGAGCATGCATCATGGATTTCAAAGGAAGCTGGGAAGAACATTTACCGTTGGTGGAATTTGCCTACAACAACAGTTACCATGGGAGCATCGGCCTGCCGCCTTACAAGGCATTATACGGCAAGAAGTGCATAACTCCTCTGTGCTGGGATGAAGTCGGTGAACGTCAACTATTAGGACCAAAACTGGTATAACAAACTGTAGAGGTTGTCAAACTCATCAGGACAAGATTGGTAGCTGGTCAAGACAGACAAAAGAAGTATGTTGATTAACACAGACAAGATCGTTCATTCGACGTTGGTAATTACGTATTCCTAAAAGTTTCTCCTCAGAAGGGGAAAATTTGTTTCTGTAAAAAGGGAAAGTTAAGCCCGAGATTTATTGAACCCTTCAAAGTGCTGTGAAGAGTTAGAGAAGTGGCTTACGAGGTAGCTCTACCTCCAGAGTTGGAAAACATTCATAAATTTTTCCATGTTTCGGTGTTACGACCATATAAACCCGATTACAAGCACGTGATCGAGTACGAACCGTTGCAGTTCGATAAGGACTCAAACATGTAGAACGAACAAAGAACGTTAAAAACATTAAAATGAACAAAGAATGAAGATTAAGCCAATTGAATGGCATGTTAACGGATTCAGAACAAAGTTCTGTCGGAGGATAATTGAAGTACGTAAGATAAGGAAGAAAATGGTTTTGGAACAACCTCGTTCCGAGTTATAACAAAGAAGTTATGAGATTTCGAAATCAGCGTCTCAAGCTTATAAAAGACATAGAAAAATTTTCTAGGTTTCATGCTCTTACGCCAAGACATGCGAAGTGTGCCTTGGAGGCCGACGCCAAGAATGCATAACAAAGGTCCTGAGCACACTGCAAAGAGAGTTCGCCAGAAGCGAACTGTGTAGTACAATTTGTGGCACCGCAAACACCATGTCTGATCTGAAAATCTTACGGTGTGAAATACAAATGACCCACTAAGTAAGGACTCGCGTCGCTGGCCAAATCCGGAAGAGAGGAGAGAGAAGTAGGTCATACCGCAGTAGAGAGGAAGGGAAGGCACGCAGCACAAAAGACCGGCAGCAGTAGTAATGCCCATAAATGAGATCTTTAGTTCTCAGTTACTGGAGGATGTGCAAGAAAGAAATATGAACATAATGTTCAACTAATGTAACACTTAATCAAGTGTTTTAAACCTTTAATAAAGGTTGAACGAAAAGATTAAACGAGAATAAAAGACAAAGAATGTAGATGCGGGTTACGAAACCGATGTCCGGGGACCGTAGTCGCGATAAACGAACGTGAGGGATTGCTATAGTTGTGATTCCTTAGACGTTGGTTGATGATGTTAATGTATAACATTTTGATGTTATGACATGGCATTGAGAGATGAATGTAAAGAATTTAGACGCTGTGAACGCAACGTTGTTGCGATGAACGATCGGTCTTAGCATACAGTGAACTGTATGGCTTTGACATTAAGAAAGAATAATGAACATGGGGTTCATGGGATGGATAACGATCGAAAACAATTAAAACCTTGAATAAAGGTTGAATGAGAAATTAAGAGACGAGCAACGTGAACGTTGAATACATAAACGATCCTCCTGAATCGTTCATTGTTGATTTAACGCACGTAAAGTATACCGTCAGTTGTATGACTTAGACGTTGATGAATGTAGTAAGTAAGATACGAATGGTATCAAGAAAGCCGTATCGAACGGTAAAGAGATTAATGAAAGCCGAATGTGAATCGGATAAAAATGAATCCTGAGGTATGGAAATTATTTGCCAAAAAGCCAAAAGGAATAAGAAATTAACTTAACGAACATTATAATTTTTTAATTCGTATAAGTTAAGAGAAAGTTAGATTTTGGTACAATCGTAACCTTTGATGGTTGACATATGGGAGCTTGGCTAAACAATTCCTTCAGAGAGCAAAGGTATATACGAAACTGGCAACCGATCTAACTCACTGTGATGGCAGTGTAGATGAGACGGGAACTTGTTTGTTAGTTGTTTGTGGGAAACCACTCAGAGTACCATATGGACTACTAGCAAAGAAGCGATGTGTACTGAGTCCTAGAGAAGTATACGAAGAAGATAAGAATGTGAATCATCAAAGATGATGAACGTGTTTAGTAAGACGTCTTCGTATATCATGAAACCGTAAATCGGTAATGAAAGTTAGTTACGTAAGATTATATTGCAAGAACGCGAACCTTAAGAAGTAAAGTTAAGTAAACCAATGCGTAAGTCAAGTATATGACTAATTGGTGTATTTGTTATTTCCTTATGTGTTATAGGGATTGAATGAGCGATTCAACAGAAAGTCAGAAATGCGGCATAAGGCATCGCTTTCCTAACTTCATTCATATTTTAAATGAATGCTAGTTTCTTAAACTTCTCAGATGTTGAACTTGAGAAGTTATGTCTATGTGCGAATGTGCGATATTTGTGCAAGGTGGTAGAACGTATGAGACCTTGTGTGAACACTTCGGTGTTTCTATGACATGAATTGTTCTATGTTTGAACTGTTCAATAAAAGAATGTTCTGTTTATACATGAACCGTCATTGCTAAGTCTGTGCTATTGATTCTACCCAGACAGAATGTGCATGAAAGAGAGTAGAGAATGAAAGTATTTCAAAGTGCATGTAACTAATATTTAAGATGATAGGAATCAAGACTATTCCTATTATTCAAGCTGCTTCGTAACCTTTGTTCGGTTATTGAAGTCTGAAAAGAATGTTTAAATTCTTGAAGTTGTTTGTTCAACTGTTATGACTTGCTGGGCAATTGAATGCTCACACTTGCTTTAAATGAAAAACATTTTCAACGAACGATGTTAGAAGAACTTAAGGATCCTGTATAGATCAAGCTGACGGTATCCAGATGAAGTGCAATTCAGAATGTGAATGAGCTAGAAGATCAAGTGAAGACTTGTAATGTAGAAAGATGAGAATTAAACTATAGAATAGTTTAATGAACGATTATGTATCCTTGGTGGCGGATAAAAGTTACTCGTGCAAGATGTAAGAAATAATGTAATTATCATTATTTGTAATGAGAAAGGTTATAAGGTTTCCAGAACCTGGGATTTGAGAATGTATGTTATTATATTTCAGTATATAATGATATATGTTGGATGAATGATGTACTCGTGACGTACGGAATCCGGGTGTGAAGATAGACCGGATTTCTGGGCATTACAGGTTAGTATCAAAGCTGATAGGTTATAAACCTTAGGTATGAGTACCTAAGACTATAATCATAAAGAGAAGGATAAGAAGATCACCACGTTATCATAGTAAATCGTAGTAATGATGAGTACATTAAACGATGAATGATTTATAGCTAATGCTATGAATGAATGGTACTACAAAGTAGTATGCGGAAGAAGAACTCAAATTGAGTTGTAAAGGATAGTATACGAATTAAAGAAAATTCGTATTAAGTAAAGAGAAAGTTAGAAGTTGTAAGATTTCAATTGAGGACTCATGTGATGGCTGAGTTGTAAGAATCTTTGTATGGACAGAGGTTTGTGCTTGGTGTAACAACCACTCAGTTTATTACAGTGATAATCATTAAAATTGGTTGCGCTATCAAGATGTATATAAAGAGAAGGTGAATCTTTTCTCATGTATATACTTGATAGGTAGAAAATGATAAGATAGGTGCGGGTTCTTGAAACTCATACTTATGAAAAGTTTGTGACTCATAGTTATATGTTATGTTTCTGAGCCCTAAGCATATGGATAGTCCTGGATTTTTTCTTGGATTACATATTGCGAAGATAAGTTCTTAAACACATATGGTTGTGGAAAGTTCCTAAACACATAAAGTATGGTAAGTTGATGAACTATACTAAGGTATAAGAATGTTTAGACTGAAAGTAAGTATTTTCAGTAGACTTAGCATTGAAGGTGCTAGAGAAGATTAAGTATTTTCGTAAGTAAGACAATGAAGGAAGATGGAGAATAGGATATTCCAAGTCATCTAGCTATGCTAGATTTCGAAATTTCTTGAAATCGTGTTGATGTACGCATTTTGAAAATGAAAGAATTGGTTCAGCTTTTAGAACCAATGGATTTTTAAAGAACTATTCTTGGTATGTCTATGCTAATTGTTTCAGCTAGACAGAAATTGGTTTAAAATATCAAAATGAGTTTTATATCATCAGTGCATTTGATGCAAAGATGGTAAAAGGATGGAGTTATTAATGCAATTAAACCTGGTGTTAGATTTGATCTTAGGATCAACAACTTGCTATGGTATTATGTATAATGACGAAGTCATAAACTAACGAAGTCCTCAACGTACTGTGAAGAGTACGGTATCATGAAGTCATGAAACGTTTTGATGTATTGTAAAAGAATTTAAAGAAGTAGTCGATGTCAAGTGAGTTGACTAGACGAATGTTTCAAGTTGATATCCAAATTATTGATATGGTCTAAGCTACTTGATTTGGCTAAGACGAATGGTATGTCTTGATTAAAAGAAAATCGAACTTTCTTTAAGGTTACGGCGTCATGCTGTTTAACCCAGTAAGAGTTCATGGTCAATTTGACCCCTCAGCAAAAGTATGAAATGTTTTAAAGGAATCTTTATATTCCTCGTTATTCCTTTCACTTCGTGATTTTTGATAAGTTATGAAGGGTAGGGAATGTTTGAAAGATAATAACTTCTTTGAAGAGATGTTGAGAAGAAGACTAAGCTAAAATTTCGAGGACGAAATTCTGTGAAGAATGGGAGAATTTGAGAACCCGGGTAAGGGTTTGGTTTTAAGAAATTCCGAGGACGGAATTTTTATAAGGAGGGAAGAATGTAACAACCCGGAATTTTGGATTATCCAGAATTTAGGTTTAAAGAATTAGTTATTAATAAAATGAATTTTTATGAATACTATTTTGTGCTATGTGTTTATTAATCATTCTATAACCTAGAATGATTATTAATCGGGAGGATTCTGGGTACGAGCTAGATTGAACGAGTAAGAATTTTCAAGACGAAAATAAAATTTTTCCGGGAACAAAAATATTTCTGGGGAAAAAGACGAAATAGGCACTATTCACCCGTTTCTGCTCGGAGATTTATTTTGAAATTCCGAGAAGTTATTGATTATGAAATCTTGAGACGTGATGGAATATTCAATAATATTTCAATTATGGCAAAAATGAAGTTTTCGCCTACGGACTCAAAACCTAAGGGTTAGGAAAAGTGAGTTCCGAGAATGTAATGAGTACATATAATAACTAGGGTTATTATGCGTGAGAAATATGAGTATGATACGAGTTATTATACGAGTATATTACGAAGATTAGTACGACGTATAATATGAATATCGTATAAACAATATACGAAGAGAAGACGAGAATACGAGAATGGAATGCGTAGAATGCGATTAGTCTTAATGGAGTTTGTGTCCATGGACTTTGTAGAATCTAATTGGACTTGGATTATGTCAAGCCCAATGATTTGTGAAATCAATCCCAAGTTATGCCCAATAACAATTAGGGTTAAGGCCCAAACCAAGAAATAAAACCGCGGATCGAACCGGTGGGTAAGAACCATTGGGGCAACCCATGGGGTGACCCATGGGCATGTGGGCCGACCACTTGGCCACCAAGTAAGGGTGGTGGCCAAGTTAACTTGGTGGCTAAGTTGAAGAGGAGGTGGGAATAGTAACTTTAGGGGCGAAATGACTATTTTTCCCCTAGCTTTGGTTTTCTATAAATAGAAACTTAGAATTTCATTTTCTAGGATTTTTGAAAATCCTACACTTGAGAGAGATAGAGAGAGCTCGGTTGGGAGAGGAAGAGGAAGACCGTGAGCATGAATGCTCGGATCAAAAGTGATCGTGAAATAGAAAAGCTAGCGAATCGCCGGCTTTGTATAACGAAAGAGAAATAAAGAAGAACGGTAATCCGAACACTAGTTTCTTCTAATATTTTCTTTAAGTTTTCTATGTCAAAAATATAGCTTAATGAGAATAAGGAGTAAAAGATATTGAGAATGATTTCACATGGTTGAAATCATGAGAAAAGAAGAAAAAAGAAAAAAGAAATTTAGTTTATAAATTTCTTAAGGATGTATAAGATTCATAAGGATTTTGAGCGATCCGAATGAATCCTATGAATGAGTAAGTCAAATAAGTAAGGAATGGTGTTCTATAACATCAAATTCCAAGAAAAAGTGAAATCGTAATCCAAAATATCGATTAAAATGAAGAACGAACGAAGAACATGAAGAACACGCGAAGAACACGAAGAACGTTGTTGATAGACAAATTTAAAACAATCGTAGTGTAATTGTTGTTGATGGACAAGTTTAAAACCATCGCGTATAAGTTAGATGCTTATTTCTTGGTTAGGAATGTTAGAAATGTTCATGAAGAACGGATTAAAACTAAGCTATAACGAAGTTATGGCAAAAATTTTGTAAAAGAAGAACGAAAATTTGAAAGTTAGTAAATGAACCCGAACATGTAGGGTTTCATAAGAATGTAAGAGAACGTATAAAACGTGAGTTGTGGACTCAAGAACGAACAAATTCCGAGTTCGGATGACCGAATTACGGACGAACGAACAAAGAATGTTAAAAATATTAAAATGAACGAAGAATGAAGATTAAGCCAATTGAATGGCATGTTAATAGATTCAGAACAAATTTTTGTTGGAGGGTAATCGAAGTACGTAAGATAAGGAAGAAAATGGTTTTGGAACGACCTCGTTCCGAGTTATAACAAAGAAGTTATTAGATTTCGAAATTAGCGTCTCAAGCTTGTAAAAGACTTAGAAAAATTTTCTAAGTTTCATGCTTTCTACAACAGCATCGCGAAGTTGTACCTTGAGGCCGACGCCACGGTAAGATAATGCAGTCCGAGAAACACTGCAAGAGTTCACCGCAGAGCAAACCGTAGTACAATTTATGGCGCCACAGCGCCATGTACAGTACGAAAATCTTCTGGAGTGTGGCGCCGCAGTGCGGCCCACTAAGTAAGGACTTCATGTGTCAGCCAGTCATCCGGGAAGAAAGGAGAGAGAGTAGGTCGCGGCGGCAATGAGAGGAAGGAAAGGCACGACGTCAGCAGTCACGGCAGCAGAGTAATTCCTTAAATGAGATTTTAGTTCTCGATTCATCGGAGCATGTGCAAGAAAGAAATATGAACATAATGTTCAACCAATGTAACACTTAATCAAGTGTTTTAAACCTTTAATAAAGATTGAACGAAAAGATTAAACGAGAATAAAAGACAAAGAATGTAGATGCGGGTTACGGAACCGATGTCCGGGGACCGTAGTCGCGATAAACGAACGTGAGGGATTGCTATGGTTGTGATTCCTTAGACGTTGGTTGACGATGTTAATGTATAACATTTTGATGTTATGACATGGCATTGAGAGATGAATGTAAAGCATTTAGACGCTGTGAACGCAACTATAACGCCCCGGAAAATCGAATATTTTGTAATTACTTTTAATAATGAATAAAATAATATTATTTATTATTATTGTGTGTTGAGAAGATGAATGTTGTTCTATAACCTAGAAACGTCGGAATGTCGTAGTATTTTAGCTACGTGGAAGAATTAAAGTGTTTGAATTTCTAAAACAAAAATAAAAGTTTTTCGAGAAAGTTTTTCGGAAGTTTTTCATGCACATTATGCCAGACATAATGTGCATGAAAGAGAGTAGAGAATGAAAGTATTTCAAAGTGCATGTAACTAATGTTTTAAGATGATAGGAATCAAGATTATTCCTATTATTCAAGCTGCTTCGTAACCTTTGTTTGGTTATTGAAGTCTGAAAAAAATGTTTAAATTCTTGAAGTTGTTTGTTCAACTGTTATGACTTGCTGGGCAATTGAATGCTCATACTTGCTTTAAATGAAAAACATTTTCAGCGAATGATGTTAGAAGAACTTCAGGATCCCGTATAGATCAAGCTGATGGTATCCAAATGAAGTGCCATTCAGAATATGAATGAACGAGAAGATCAAGTGAAGACTTGTAATGTAGAAAGATGAGAATTAAACTATAGAATAGTTTAATGAACGATTATGTATCCTTGGTGGCGGATAAAATTTACTCGTGCAAGATGTAAGGAATAATGTAATTATCATTATTTGTAATGAGAAAGGTTATAAGGTTTCCAGAACTTGGGATTTGAGAATGTATGTTATTATATTTCAGTATATAATGATGTATGTTGGATGAATGATGTACTCGTGACGTACGAAATCCGGGTGTGAAGATAGACTGGATTTCGGGGCGTTACAGCATACATGTTGTAGTTCACATAACAACTATAAAGATTGAGTTCCTTACTCAATCAACATTCATAGTTCAATCATCATAGTCATAGATTGACTTTCACATTTCATACTTTTGACATATATAATACATCATACACTAAAATTTTAAAGCGGATCATCATCAAGTTCACATAGCAAAAGGAACCGAAAGACTTGCCTTTACTGGCGCTTTTACCAACACGTTAATACTTCGCGTCCTTGCACAACCTACACTGTATGTGAGATTGATAATAAATAAAATCAATACTCAATCTCATGGTCAAATTTATTCTAAGACCTTACTTTATCCTATTATCCTTTATAATGTCTTTATAGGCATCTAACTATTTTATATGCAACTTGGTTTTATTTTCATTTTCATCACCACGCATGCTAGACTATCGCACTTGTAGTTTAATGTGCGTATATCACACCATTTTATTATACCACTTTGGTTTCAAAAATGCATATTCAACACATTGTTTACAAGTTTAATTTTCCTTCAAAAATCAAAAATCGCCCTTTTCAATTTCTTTCCATTATTATTCTTGTATTATCATCTTTTCATACTCAGATGCACATAACATCCAATATTAGTCATTAGATAGACACTTTGTATACCAAAGTTTAGAAACATTATTACTCTTAGGCATTTTATCGAGCACGTTATGTGCACACATTAACTTATCTCAACTCTTGATCTTAAATGGTTAATTATGCATAGAATATGATAACACATATCTATACTCATTACATATGTCAAAACATATATTTAATCATCAAAATATACCATCATCCAAAATCTTAATTCAAACAGAATTATAAAACTCATCTTCACAATTTCTTTAACAAAACGTTGTTTTTGTTTTTAACATAACGCATTCGTTACATGTCCGTTTTTGTTCCTTCTTATATAGAATTAACCCTTACTCAGTGTACTACAACCTCGTCTAGGCCTTAAAGTCAGACCCTTATCCATCTAAACTAGATTCTATAATTCATCAACTAGTCTAGAAAATTTCATTTTCTGGACATCCTTACTAAACAATTTATTTCGGACATGATCTGGTCCATAAAATGGCTCAATCTCGCTAGTCTGGCTAGTAAACTTCCATATCTACAACTTTGCAATTTAAAGTTTCTTCAAATTCAAAACACACGAATTTATATGAATTATTCAAAGTCAGAAACTGTAACAGTTTTGATTTTCTGGGCAGATTATTTTCCCTTCGGACCAACCTTACTCAAATAGACATTACAAGAAATCTACAAAGAGTTTTCATGTGATTCCACTTTCAAAATATAGCTTACTTCCATATCTTCGATTTGATATAAGGCTCACTTTCTAACTCATTATACCCAAAGAGGTATGAATTTCACAAGATTTGTCCACAATTACTCAAAACCTACGAATTTTATTCTTCAAATTTTCTTTCCATTTCATTTTCTTTCTTGAATCCTCTTGTTTGATTCTTGATAATCCAAGATTAAACCTATACAAACAAGATTAAGCATGATCTACTACCCTAGAACATAAATCTATCCAAAAAAAAATCAAAGATTAAATAAGAGTTTAGAAGTTACCTTCTTCTAGCTTTTTCTTCTTCTAGCTCATCTCAATTCCTCTATTTCTCTCTATCTCTCTCAATTTCTCAATACAACTTCTATATAACAATTATCAGAGAACTACATTATGAAGAACATAAAAATATAATTAAAATAAGGAATTTAGATTATAACCTTATTAGTATGAATTTAAGAGAGAGATTGAGATAATGATGATGGGACTTGTTTTGTCTTCTCAAAGCTTTACCTTCTTCTTCTTTTTATTCCTCTTCTTCTTCTCCTACAACTCTCTCTAACTCTCTTCTTCTTTCTTTGGTTTGTTTTCTAAAACTAACGTACTAACTTGTAGTATATACATATAATATACAATACCAGTAATATATAATATATGCAACTCCTAGTAATTATTATATATACTAATTACTAGTTAATACATAGGTTACACCAACTTGAACTTGAAAAGCCTAAGACCATTTTTGGCAAATACTCATTATTTTAATTAATCAATGGTTTAACATCAATAAATCTCATCAAATTGTCACATAATTATATTTACTTGTTAATTATAATTTCGTGTAACAATCATCACATAACTCATCTAATTTAATTATCTCAATTAAATTAGAACTATAACATAAAATTATTATATTAATTAAATTAAATACTAAATATTCATTTAATTAATCTACTACACTTAATTACATTACTCTATAATCAAAACAAAAATTATTTATTTAACTCAATAAATACTTCACTTAAATATTTATATATATTAAAATTAATATATACCATTCTCTTCACATCAATTCACATATTCTACAATATATGGCATACACATACTCACATCCAACATATCTCATAAATAATACTTTTATTTATAAAATTCTCATTTATAAATTCTAAAATCTGGGATGTCACAATTAGTCTAGCCGAGTTAAAACTGGCCTAGACTCTTTCTTTAAAACCATACATGCATCTCATAACTTGAATCATTTGAAAATTTGGCTAACACGAAGGTTAAACAAGCGTTTAAGAAAAACTTGCCTTCAGCGTCTGCTACAGTATAATTACGTTTCCTTTGAGTCTTTACGGTCTCTTCAATACGTAATCACATAACACACCACATTAGGTCATGAATGAACATACGTAGTTCCTAAAGAATCTTACCCTTCTTCTCAATCTAATCCCGTATTAGATTTGTTATTTATTGAACTTAAAACTTGCCAAATCGTTTTTTACATTGTTCTTACCAACTTCGTTCTTTTTTTATAACTTAAACTAAAATTATTTCATTAATACAACTCAGTTCGAGTTAATTATCCTTCCTCATAGCTTACTAATGTCCTTACGTTATTAACTTGACACTTAATCGGCATTGGTTAAGTACATTCATTGCATACCATTTATATTCAAATCCAACTTATCTTTAACCTTTAGTGTATTACTTAAGGTTTATAATGATGCTACATTAAGTTTATTGATGTATTAGTTCATTACTAATCATTTATCTTTATTTCCTTACTTGTAATCTTTTATTACTGTGCATGACCTAGTGCTCGCGCTGCGGCGCAGGCTTTTGGTTCCTAAATTGCGGTCACGACGCTGCGGCGCCATGCTTAGTGTAATTTGACACGTTTCATGGCGCCCCATTAACGAGCGCCCACCATTCTCGCCTTGAGTCGTCAATGCATGTACCTCACTCGTATCGAACAATTTTGACAAATTTTCTTTTAAGTTAGATTCCCGAGCTCCTAACTTCTTCGTTATAAGTCCAAATTGGCTCGTTCAAGAGCCTACTGTTCACAAATTACGTATTCTACGTGCTCATGCAAGAATTTTATCTATTCGACTTCGTTTGCTAAAATTCCACCTATTAGTCCATTTTTAACGAAAACGATAAACGCTCGTGAACGTTCAATGCTTGTTTCTTCGTTCTAAGTCAGAATCCAACCATTTTCGAGTCCGCAACTCTATAATGCCAAATAAGACTTGTCTCCATTGGAAACCAATGTTTCCAAGCTCAATATCAAAATTTGACTTCCATTCCGAGAATTTCATGAATTCGACGATTATCGTCGAATCGTGTCAATTCCGGCAAAACTTCGTTACTTGAGATTTTTAAATCATTTCAATTTGATTCAATCCATTATACTAACATCTTGACATACATGTTTCATTAACTTATAAACATGATAAGTTATTACTAGTTCATTGTGAGTTTATAACTTATAAAAATATAAATTACTTATATTTTCATTACTCATGACTTATGTCTTCTTTTCATATAACTTATTATGGTTAATGACTTCTAACCATTATTCTTGCTTCTTATTATCATACTAACTTCATTTATATAAACATGTTACAAGTTCATATTCGTTCATTATAAGTTCATAACTTATTTATGATTAAATTACTTATTCATGACTTACACGGCTTATTAAGACTTGAGCCCTTTTTATTTACCATTCTTTAGCATGCTAGTTCTACCAATACCCCCTTCTCTAACAATGGAAGAGAAAGAGAAACATGGTTTAAGGATACTTACTCTTGAATAACACTTGGTAAATCTTTAATCTCCTTCTTGCTTCTTGAATTAACAAGGCTAATCTTCTAGCTTTTCTTGCTTTTTCTCTCAAACTAATAAGCTATAAGTTGTTGGTTGGAAATCTAACAAGGGTAGTCTAACTTTATATGTGCTTATTCTCTCAAGCAAATAAGCTCTCAACTTTATAAGTTGGATGAAATGAAACAACCAAACAAATGAATCCAAGCTTGCTATTTTAGGATTTCCAAGGTTATGGTAGTTTAGTCTTTTAGGCGACTCCACCTCCTTACTATTCATTACTTTGTGATTAAGTTAACTTGCTCACCACCTAAACTTGGCCATCACACTTACATAATCATTAAGTATATTTGTTAATCACATAACTTAGCCTTTAAGTTTACTTGATTAGCACAACTTTTATCCTTTGCTTGCTCACCACCTTATTTACTTGGTCATTACTTAACTTAACTATTAAGCTTACTTGTTTATCACATTGGATTATCCATGGGTTGCCCCATGGGTTAAAACCATTCTATAGCCCATAGTTCATAATTTGGGCCTTTAGCTTAATTAATCTTAACTTATCCATTGGGCTTGCAATTAAACAAATACTTGGGCTTGCACATTAATTCTATTGGACTTTCATGTTAAATCATATTGGATTTGTACATACCACATAATCCACAAGTCTATTCACAAATGGCTTAAAGCCTTATAACATATACTCTACGTATAATTCTCGTATTCTAACTCGTATATTAATTCAACATATACGTCATACCATCATCCGCACATACTCGTATAATACTTCATATCATACTCATATTCATTACCTCGCATAATACTTACGTAGTATAATACTTACGTATTATACGATAATCGTTTAATTCATTAATCACATTACATTTCCTTCTCGAAAGCCACTTTCCCTAAACATTAGGTTTTAAGTCCACAGGAAAAATATTACGTTTTCCATAACTGAAATATTATTGGATACTCCATCTTACCTTGATATTCTATCGTTACATATTTCTCGAAAGTTCAAAAATAATTCCCGAGCAGAAATGTGTGAATAGTGTTTTTCAGCAAAATTTCTCGGAAAGCTTTTATTTTCGTCTTGGAAATTCAAACACTTTAATTCTATCACGTAGCCAAAATCCTATGACGTTTCGATATGTTTAGGTCATAGAACGACCTTCAATTAGCCTCCTCCCATAAATAATCAATTAAATTCATTTAATCATTATAATTAAATAAAATTTTTTAATTCTTTAAAAAATTCAATTTTCTCGGGCGTTACATTCTTCCCTCTTATAAGGATCCTTCGAGGTTGGAGAGTAGTGACTGAATTACTCTTCTCTTTTCTGAAACCTAGGCCAGCATGGTATCCTTTATTCCTTGGAATATGGATTGGATCAGAACAGCAGGGTTGGACTGGTTCTTCCTTTTGTGAGGATTTCACAAATGTAATACTTCTACTAAAACTTGAAACATTACTAGAGGTCGTTTCCTTTATCTATTCCATGTATGGTTATGAGGTGGATTCCCCAAAACCTAAACCTGTTCTATCACATTCACTTCTTTGACTGGAGATTAAGGAGTCCATGGAAGAAGATGATTTATTCCATGTAGAGATTGTCATTGCTAGTTCCTCAATTTAGAGGTTAGTATTGACTCTCTTTGTGTATTAAGTTCATTGGTCTATTTTAAGAGCTTATTCTCAACTTCAAATTTAGAGAGAGAGTCAGTACTCAGAAGGGTTGTTTCTAGTTCTTCCTGAACTTTTTCTTTTTCTTTTTGAAGAAGAGAGTAATCTTTGAACATAACTCTGAACCATTTCATGTATTGCTGCAGATCAGATGTTATGCCATATAGTGCAGTTCTTAAATCATCAATGTCTACATCAGGAGAGTTAAAGTCAAATACCTCATCTATACTTACTTCACGAATGTCAGAGCTCTTCTTATCCTTTGCATGTTTGGCCATCAGACAAAGATTTTCCATTTGAGGATCTTCATCATCTCTAGATTCGGGAGTTGAGTCATTGTCTAAGTCACTCCATGATCCTCCGGCCATAAGACCTTTGTCTTTCTTCTTAGGCCTTTTGTTGCCTTTGAATTCTTTCTTTGAATTTGATTTCCTCTTTAGTTCTTCTCTAAGAGGTTTGTTGCAGTTTGCAATAAAATGGCCAGGCTTCTTGCAGTTATAGCATAAGTCATTTATCTGCTCATGGCTGTTGTAGTTGTTGACTTTCTTTGGTGTGCTTATTCTGCCTTGATGCATTAACCTTTTGAGTCTTCTTACCAATATTGTAAAGTCCTCATCATCATCTTCGTCATAGTCAGAGACATTTTCAGTGTTGGCTTTGGTGATGTTATCTGTTGCTTTGAGAACAATCCCTTTGTCCTTCTTTCTTCCTTCGGATAGAGTTTCTGCTCGTTGAGTCAGCTCCAGTTAATACGTGAGAAGGTTGCCATATAATTGTTGGATAGTTTTTTCATGGAGATTCTTTGATTCTCTGATGGCAGTGGTTTTGGCATCCCACTTGCTAGGTAAGGCTCTCATGGACTTTATGATTAGATCTTTATTTGGATAGATCTTTCCAAAGGCTCGAAGAGAGTTGAGCAGAACATTGAATCTTTCATAGGTGGAAGTGACATTTTCTCCTTTAACGTGGGCAAACATTTCATATTGCTGAGTCATGAGAGATTGTTTATTTTCTCTGACTTCTTCTGTTCCTTCATGCATGATGAGCAATGCTTCCCATACTTCCTTTGCGGTTTTGCTGTTGACCACATTTTCAAACAGGTCATCTTCTAAAGATTGGAACAAAATGTTCTTGGCCTTTTTGTCGAGTTGGAGAACTTTCTTTTCGTTGTCAGTCCATCCTGCTTTGACCTTAATCTAAATTCTGTTTGGGTCGTCTGAAGTTGGTGCAAGCTTTGTAGGAACGTAGGGCCCATTCTGAACAGTTTCAAATAGATCTTCATCTATTAAATCCATGTAGGCTTGTTTACGAACTTTCGAGTTAGCGAATTTATCTTTGTTGCACATAGGTGGCTTGTTGCCTCCTTTGGTCTTTGATTCGCTTATCAGATGTGCTATTGGATCTACTTAAGCTTTTGTAAGCTATTTGATAGAACCTGCACTGATACCAATTGTTAGTTCCAAGAGGCAAAATAGTTATCTAGAAGGGGGGTTGAATAGATAATTTTATTTTCTTCTTAAAAATACTTGTTAGTTTCGATAATGATTTAAACACAGCGGAATTGAGATTTGTTTATTTTCCCTTTAAGATATAACGAGTAAATAGGAGTAAAGCAGTTATGGCAGTTATAGCAGTTATGACAAGAATATAAGAGACACAACGATTTTAAGTTGTTTAGAGCACTTAAAGCTCCTAGTCCATTCTTCTACTCCTCGAGTAGGAAATCCACTAAGGATATCTTTTACAATATCTAAATCTCAAAGATTCCTTCAAGACCAGCAGTCTTGGAACTTCTTAGTTCACTTTTGAACTCTTCAAGTCCTGCAGACTTGGTACTTCTTAGTTCACTTAGAACTCTTCAAGTCCTTCTGACTTGGAACTTCTTACTTCACTTGATAATAGTTGAGTTCTTAAATGATGCTACACAGTTGCCGTTAAGCTTGTGTTTGAAAGAACTGAGTTGCTGAGCAAGCTTTCTTTTTCAGATCGTAGAGTTGAGCGTTGAGTGTTCTTCAACATTTTTGTTCTTTGATTGCTTGAATCTTTCATCTGCTTATGTTTTTCATATATGATGCCTTTGGAATGTATCCGTTGAAGACAGTCGTTGAAGCATTAAATGCATTTGACATTTCTGAGCTTTGATATAGACTTTTTGCACAACTTCTAATTAGTAGTCTGGCCCATTGACACATCAGACTACTATCTCACCTAACACCTGAAAATGTGTTTTCTGCTGACCCATGGTACTTTCCTTAGCTTCTTCAATACGTTTCTTTATTATACACTAAGGATGACTGTTGTGCTATTAGGACTCCCGAGGTCTTCAATGTAACAACCCGGAATTTTGGATTATCCAGAATTTAGGTTTAAAGAATTAGTTATTAATAAAATGAATTTTTATTAATACTATTATGTGCTATGTGTTTATTAATCGTTCTATAACCTAGGATGATTATAAGTCGGGAGGATTCTGGCTACGAGCTAGATTGAACGAGTAAGAATTTTCAAGACGAAAATGAAAGTTTTTCGGGAACAAAATTATTTTCAGGGAAAAAAACGAAATAGGCACTATTCATCCATTTCTGCTCGGAGATTTATTTTGGAATTCCAAGAAGTTAATGATTACGTAAAATTTTGAGATGTGATGGAATATTCAAAAATATTTTAATTATGGAATAAACGAAGTTTTCGCCTGCGGACTCAAAACCTAAGGGTTAGAAAAAGTGACTTCCGAGAATGTAATGATTACGTATAATAATTAGGGTTATTATGCATAAGAAATACGAGTATAATACTAGTTATTATACGAGTATAGTACAAAGATTAGTACGACGTATAATACGAATATCGTACGAATTAAATACATCGAGAATACGAGAATACAAGAAAGGAATGCGTAGAATACGATTAGTCTTAATGGACTTTGAGTTCATGGACTTTGTAGAACCCAATTGGACTTGGATTATGTCAAGCCCAATGCTTTGCGAAATCAAGCCCAAGATAGGCCCAAGAAGAATTAGGGTTAAGGCCCAAACCAAGAAAAGAAACCGCGGATCGAACTAGTGGGTAAACGGATGGGTAAGAACCAATGGGGCAACCTATGGGATGACCCATGGGCATGTGGGTCAGTCACTTGGCCACCAAGTAAGGGTGGAGGCCAAGTTTACTTGGTGGCTAAGTGTTGGAGGAGGTGGGAATAGTAAGGAGGTGGGGGAGAAATGACCAATTTGCCCTAAGTTTACTTTGGTTTACTTGGTGGTTTTCATTTTTTAGGATTTTGAAAATCCTATAACTTGAGAGAGAGAGAGAAAGCTCGGATGAAGAGAAAGAAGGAAGAGTTTGAGCATGAATGCACGGATCAAAAGTGATCGTGAAATAGAAAAGCTTGCAAATCGCCGACTTGGTATAACGGAAGATGATTAAAGAAGAACGGTAATCCTAACCCTAGTTTCTTTTAATATCTTCTTTAAGTTTCTATGCTTAAAACATAGCTTAATGAGAATAGGAAGAAGATGATGTTAGAAATGATTTCATAAGGTTGAAATCATGAGAAAACGAAGAAATAAGAATTAGAAATTTAGTTTATAAATTTCTTAAAGAAGTATAAGATTTGTAAGGATTTTGAGCGATCCGAATGAATTATAAGAACGAGTATGTGAAATAAGTAAGGAATGATGTTCTATAACATCAAATTCCAAGAAAAAGTAGAATCATAATCCAAAATATCGATTAAAATAAAGAACGGACGAAGAACGCGAAGAACACAAAGAATGTTGTTGATGGACAAATTTAAAACCATCGTATGATAATTGTTGTTGATGGACAAGTTTAAAACCATCGTGTATAAGTTAGTTGCATATTGCTTGGTTAGGAACTATAACGCCCCCAAACTCGGGTACTTGAAACCCGAACTCTGTGCTTTTCGATACCATTTCTATGAGTGGAATAATACTAATAATAATAACAATAATATAAATATCAAACTTAATTTACATATACCAAAGTCTAATCCCAAGTACACAACCTTTACTACAATACATTACATGATAGATAATAAATATCATTATCATAATACTGTCTAACTATTACAAAAGATAACATAAGATTATTCTGATTGCTTTCCTTTTTCCTTGTTCTGGCTTGAACATTCCGGTTGATCACGCTTAACTGAAAACATTTAAATTTAAAGCAAGGATGAGCATTTGAGTGCCCAACAAGTAATAACAATTATAAATATAATTAGCTGAAAGGGTTAAATGTTTTCTTTGTACTACTCTTCTACAACAAGTCAATTGTTGTGAAGTAATCTGAACCGATAATAATAACATAACAACTCTCTATCTCAAAATTTTGAAACTACGTATTAACTATAAATGGGGTTTAGGTGACATACTATGAACATTTTTTTTCATTTTCACTAAAGTTTAGCAGAACTTCATCCGCAAAACCGGCCATAACATACTAAACGAGGGTGATCTCACGAATGTGCCTCAGATTGATCAATACTACATGCAAGAACGATATTATCGTTCACTCTGTCCACCTTGGGTGCATAAAAGTTTTCCCGTGTTCAGGATGTTCATACTTAGTCTGGAATCCAAACCAAAACAATTTGAATGGATACAAAAAGGTTTTATCATATTCAACGATATTTCTGAATCTGCATCTAGCTGGTCAAATAGCTTAGACAACTTATAAATATATATCAACATGTGATTAAATACAATGATTATCCAAGCGGGGACACTTGAATAACCATATTTCGAAATTAATGAACAGAATATATATGAGTTATATAATATAATATCATGTTGATAATCAATGATCGAATATAACATATATAACAATAAGGTTAATAATCTGGTAGAACAATAATATAATTCTGAAACTTCTTACTCATGTCCATTGCATAAAGGAAATGCAAAGGTAGGATACTTGCCTGAGCTACTGCTTACAATAACGCAACTTAGATAAATATTTTATACAACGACCTATCAATAATAAGATCATTCGTTCGATTAGAATAATATATCGTAACACATAACAATGTCTATTGCAGTCAACACATAACCTAATCACCTTGTCACATATATATCTAACAGTCACTGAATCACAAATAATCATTAATACATTCAAAATATCAAAGTCCAGATCAATTTCTGAAACATGTCGGTGTACCGACAGTTTTATCGGGTAATAATTGAGTCTAAGACTCTATCGTGTAGTTCAATAGTCGTTTAGATATTTTAAATATCAGTCATATTATTTTTCATAGCCTTATATTAATTTTTAAATAATTATTATAATTTATCATGAATTTTCAAACACTAAAATCATTATTAAATGATTTAAATATTAACTAATTCAATTATCATTAATATTTAATTAATATTAAACTATTAATGAAATCATTGCCAAAATATTAAAGTTATTTATAATAACTCAAAATATTTTTAAAGTATTAATATTACCCTTAAATGATTTTTAAAACATTTAAAATCATTTTTAAATAGTTACCATTAATATTAGAATATTAATTTATTATTTATCAAAATATTAAAAGTCATTAGTTATAACTTAAAATATTTTTAATTCATTTATTTCCTTTTAAATGATTTTTAATTCAATAAAACCATTTTAAAACTATTTATTTAATATAATTATTAAATAAACTTAATATCATTAATATTAAATTATTAATGAAATTTACCTTTAAATAACAAAAATTATATTTTATAACTTAAAATATTTTTAAACTATTTATTTTCATTTAAAATGATTTTTAAAATATTAAAATTATTTTTAATTAATTTATTTAATATAATTACTAAATAAATCTAATATCATTAATATTTAATAATTAATGAAACTTATCTTAAAATATTAAAAGTTATGTTTTATAACTAAAAAATTATTAAATACTTTAATATTATTTAAAATGATTTTTAATACAATAAAATCATTTTTAATTAATTTATTTAATACATTTATTAAATAATTTAAATACCAATAATATCCAAATAAATATTAATATTTATGAAAAATATGTCAAATTATTAAAAGTTAATTTTTATAACTTCAAATAATTTTTAAAAATATTTTTATAATTTTTAGAATTTATTTAATATTTTTAAATGATTTTTAGAAATTAAATTAATTAATTTAGATATGTCTGTCGCTAAAGCCCTTTGGCGACAAAATCTGTCGCCTTAGGTGTTCTTGAGAAACCCAGGACATTCAAAGTCAGTTTCGAGTAGCCTACTTTGACCAAGCTTAATTCAGTGTCTACTATGTTTCTAGGCTAACTAATCGCCAGATCTTGCAGTGTTAATGTAACACTCCATGAAACAACAAATATCCAGGTCATACTTCATCACAATCAAAAGTTATTAAGCTTTGAACTAGCTGTCAGGCGTGTTCATCATGATTCTGGGCTGCCTAGAATTTTAAGGTCATGGCCGGTCAACGCCTTTTGTGGCTTTATATCTATCAATCTGTTCATGTATTTGGTAGTTTAGACGTCAGGCTGTGTAGAATAACTAACAGAGAACATGATTCAAGCCATGTTCAAGTCTAAACGTCATCAAGCTGCAAGAGCTAAGGCATTAAAAAGGCTGTCAGATAAGTTCTTCATTTCTGGGTTACCCAGAAATGAAGAACAGTTTCGAGTGACCACTTTTGAACTTCCACTACTACTTGTTGTTCGTCTGATTTTTTAGTGATTTAGGACTTCCAGATTGTAACCCACATGTATCCCTTCAGACCTATTGCAAAACATAACCATAACATCAAAAGAATCAATAGACCCAAACTGGTCAAACCATGTCAGAGGACATGATTAAAGGTTTTCTGGGTTGCCCAGAAAACCGGATCCGTGATCATTCTACCAACTTTGACCAGCTACTAAATCCAGTGTATTTGATATTTAGATGTCCTAAAAGCATAGATCGAAAGAGTAAATAACATAATATAAAATAGTCACAAGAACATAACCAAAACATTAATAAACTGACAGATCTAGATGATAGAATAAGTTGTCAGACGCTGGTGATGAACTTCTGGGTTGCCCAGAAAAGGCCAGGTTAATACCGGTCAATGGCTTTTGACCGTTAATAACTACCAATCTATACCTCAAGTGACTCTGATTCTTTTTACAGATTAAAGACCAAATTACAAGCTACACATAACAAGTTAAAAACAACAAAACTCATAACCGACCAAGGATCTGTGGCCACTAACATTCGTTGTCAGGCCACAATTTGATTTTCTTCCAGATTTAAGAAATCTTTAATTTTGAGAACTTAGATGATATGGATCTACAAGATATCAACCCAGATCACTTAAATAGACTACAAACAACATGTTTTAACAATCAATTATAAGATCTAACATCAAATCACAGAATTTTTAAGTTAGGGTTCTTTTATACCTTTTTGTACCTTGATTCTGGATTTCTTGCTTCTGATTTGATATAGATATTCTAGGAGCTTGATGTGGGACTGAATTACTAAAGAATTTCGTTGGTGAGGAGAGAGAGAGTCTTGGTTATGTGTTTGAAAAAAATAATTGAGCTAGTTTTTGCTTTCATCTCTCTCTCTCTAATCTTGTATAACAATTGGTACAATGCATGTGGCTGGTAGATTAAATCAGATTGATGGCAATGCTATAGCTCCACATAGCCTAGACTAGGGTGGCTACAAGATATTGCTAAGATCTCCCAACAATAATACACCAAATGGGACAAAAAGGGCACTTTGGTAATTTTATTTTTATTTTAAGGGCATTCTTGTCCAAGGTGCTTGAATCTAGGGTTTAATCACTAGATTTTAGATCTTAAAGTTTCCCAAATAATTACTAGGGTTTGAAAAATTAAAATTAAAGTGTAACAAAATATTAATTAAAATACACTAATTTAAAATTAGGGTTTTTAATAGAAAATTAGGGTTTTTAAATTAGGGTTCCTTAATACTATTAGGGTTCTAAAATTAACAATTAAGGTTTCCTAATTACCATTATAATTTACAAAAATAATCATTAGGGTTTCTAATTTTAGCAAATTAGGGTTTTCAAATAATAATTAGGGTCTCTCCTAATTACAAAAATTCTATAATACACAGTAGAATTCATATAACACAATTACTGCTCCGTCTTGAACTCACAACTGAGTTTAACAATTAGGGTTTAATAACATGATATAAGGGTTATGACATAATTTATCATAATTGACCAACCATTATTAGTCTACACAAATACAGTACATATTCATAACGATGAAAAATAATATTATAACTAATATAATAATATTATTTTCATTCATTGCTCAAAATACAAAATTAGGGTATGGATTCCATATCTGATTTATCTTTCATATATAACATTATTAAGTAAATTAAAAATAATTAACTTAATAATCAAGTAAAATTCATACATTAAAATAGTAATTATTATAATTCCAATAATCATCGCATATATTATTTAAATAATATAAAAATCATATTTTATAGAAAATAATTAACAAAGACATTTCAATTACAAAATTAATTATTATAAGAATATACCTTATAATGAGCAATAACTCTAAAATAAAATTATTTGAAATTATTTATGAAATAAATAAATTCTATTTATCACATATATACATACACATTATTTGGCACATATTCTCATCTTTAAAAATAATAATAAAAAAAATTAGTATGCAAAATTTCTTATTTATTTATATAAAAAATATTCAGGTTATTACATCCACCCTCCCTTATAAGGATTCCGTTCCCGGAATCACCGTTTTAAAACTCATACATACAAAGGTACATAGCCTACACAGTAATTTCAAATATATCTCGATCTAATTCGATCGAACTGATCTTTAACTATTCAACCTAAAGCTTGTCTCTTTGATTAAACAGAAGTTTGATTTCTAAAAGAACTCAAATTCCTCCTTCAATTTTTTTTATAAAATAATTCACTATATATAAGAAAATAATATATAAGAAAATAAATTTTATTTGAATAATACCTGGAGTTCCATCCTCGGCTGCTACTGAATCCTGAACAGTCACGTTGTAGACTCTTGCGGTTAATTTTGTTGGTTCGTTTGTTGAAGTTAGTCCCGTTGTCGCCAATGTCCTGCTGCCTTCTTCCGTATTCGCATTCCTTGCCTTCTTTCTCCTTCTTGGACAGTCTTTCATCTTATGCTCCATTGATTCACAAATAAAACACCCACTGTTCATCCTTGGATTGGGACAATTGGGAGAGATATGTCCATCTTGCCCACACTTGTAACACAAACTTACCTTTAAGACACTCTCCCGAGTGATTCTTTCCACAATTCCTACATTGCGCAACCTGTTTCTTTCCACCTCCTGACCTGCTTCCAGTATTATCGACATTATCTTCTTTCATCGTATATGTGGCAAAAACTGTTATCCTAGATATCACAAACGCGTCAACAGGGTCAGTTGATCCTCTAAATCCTGGCGGTTCGAATGCCTTGAAGTCTTTGAAGTTCGCTAATTGATTATCTGGCTAATTTCCCGCGGCTGGTATTCTGTTCTGCATAACTTGATCGTCCATATTCGCAAAATTCTATATCGGGTCTGGTTGTCTTCCAGTTTTGTTGGCAGGTTCTTCTGCCCTTTAGTTTCGTTTTCGTCTTGGCGGCATTATCATAATTTATTCTTATTAACTTACATTCTAAGCCTTATCGTATACGTTCTAACATTTAACGCAAAATTTTCTATCCAAATAATCATTTAATCAAAATATTAGATTTCAAAGACTAAGTTTACTGTATTAACCAGTGTTCAGATAAATAATTACTATCTTTATACCCACTTATTCCATTAATGCAACATAGATTCATACTCATAACACTTGACATACCATAGCACATATTGCTTTAAACATCCGCTATCCCTTTTTGTGACTCAAAAGTCGGGAATCGCTGCCACAACTTATACAAAAGTTGAGAATATTACCTTACACATACATACTTATCGTATACACATCATAGAATCATACAGATTCATATAACACTAATACTACTTATTTCATACGCCTTCACTAAGGATCAATTGCTTAGCATTCTATATATTTCTATTATCCTCAATAATCCATTCTCATATAACTATACCTAGTTCGTCAAACCTTCCATGTAACGACCGAGAAATTAGGATCTTATTGTAAAATGATTTTATTAAATTAAATAATAATAAAATCATATTCCATGTGTTATATATATATATATATATATATATTTATATATATATATATATAAATAGACAACACATGCTAAATTAAAGAAATGGTCCAATGAAAACATCTCCTCACTCATAAGTTATCAAAAAGTAGCATAATTGGAGATTTTTGTCAACAAGCTACATCCTGCTAGATTACCCACTTGGAAGAAAATTGATGATTGCCCCTTTCATCACATAATATGCCCACTTCCAAAATTTAATAGAAGAAATATTAATTTAGCAAAATAATAAAGCAAACATCTATTGCTTATCAATTAATACTCTTTTTCTTAATCAACATAATCTTCAATAAAATTATAACTCATAATATTCAACAATATTTATCATCATTATTATAATTCACAATATTAATCGACCGTGTCCTTCCCAGAAAGAGGGGGCTTTGCAATAAGGATTTCTCCCTATTAAGCGCAATTGATTAGGTGACCAAACCTCTCATTGGCGTAACTTCTGAGACATCGTTAATATTGCAAATAATAATATTAATAACTTTGTCATCTCAATTATTGATTTTAACAATATATAAAATATCGACAATAATTGAATCAATTAACGTGAGATACTATGCAACAATTACTATAGCAATAATTGAACAAAACTGAATGACCTCTCACGTAAGCATCAATAATCAATACCGTGTGCTACTATGCAACCACGCGTATTACTGTACTTTTACTACCGAGTAGTTCAACAGTATTAACGATAAAACTTCCGCCGTTATTTTCAATAAAATATTTTTGTCGTTTTCTCAATCCGACAATAATTTGGTTGTGGGGTCCACCAATGATTGCGCCTTTGTACGAATATTCCTTGTTAAAATGAATATTCCCCGACCAATCGAATATTATATAACAACTTGCGTACTTTGAAAAATTTATAAATATTACCCACAACTATTATATCAATTTCACTCCATAATATTCAAAAAAAATATTTATAGAAAATTCATCTTTATTCAGAAAGTTGGGATTTTACAGTTTATTAATGCAAAGCCCAAAGGATGATTTAATGTAAGCCCAAGGTAGAATCCATGAGTTGTATGACCCATGGGGCAAACCATATTAATATGGTTATTGTGGTGACCAAGTTAATGTGGAGACCAACTTATGAGTGGTGGTCAAACAAAGGGTAGGTTTTGTGCTAACCAAGTAATGAATAGTAAGGAGGTGGCTTAAGGAGGTGGGATGATTTAAAGACCAAACTACCCTAGCTTTACAAGTTCTATAAATAGAGAAGGCTTACAAGCCATTTGTTAGTTGTTCAAATAATCCAACATTTCAAAAGTGCTTAAGTGTTAGAGAGAATAAGCTACCATTAAGTCATTCCTTAAGTAAGAAGAAGAAGCAAGCTACCTTACCAAGACTACACAAAAGTAAGACTTCTTCTCCATTATCTTCTATCTCTACCATGATAGGTTGAAAAGAAAAGATGGATTAAGAAACATGAATGATAAGAAGCAAGAAGAATGAATAAGTCATGAACTTAAGCCACATAATTTGGCAATAAGTCATTTAAACTTATAAAAGTTATAAACTTATTATAAGTTAACTTTGAATGTTAAGTATGAAAATATGAATTGGTAATGAGTTTATTAAGAGAAGTAATAAGGATGAAAAAGGACTTGTATGATCCTATGAATCATAAGTAAAGTTATATGTGAAGAACATGTATAGTATGATGATTAAGAAACTCTAATTGTCATAAGTCATGAATAATCAAATCTTAAGTAGTTTATAATTTGACAAGTTATAAGCTCATGAATAATAAGTCAAAATCCAACAATGAATATAAGTTGTTGTATTAAGTATGTTAAGATGTTCACATGATGAATGAAGTTCATTTGTAATGTTGATCAAATCATAAGAATGAAGATTCGCCGAAAATTGCACGATTGGACGATAATCGTCGATTTCGTAAAATTCTTGGAATAGAAGTCAAATTTTGTGTTTGATCACGGAACCATGGTTTTCCAATAGAGACAAGTCATATTTGGCATTTAAGAGTTGCGGACTTGAAAATGACCGGATTTTGACTTAGAACGAAGAAACGAGCGTTGAACGTTTACGAACGTTTATCGTTTTCGTTAAAAATGAACAAATAGGTGAATTTTTAGCAAACGAAGTCAAATAGATAAAATTCTTGCATGAACATGTAGATTACGTAATTTGTGAATCGTAGGCTTTTGAACCAGCCAATTCGGACTTATAACGAAGAAGTTATGCGTCTGGGAAGTTCACAAAATTCATAAACTGAATTTGTTTTCTGGTGCACAGAGTTGGCCATGCCACCAACCCTAGGCAAAATAAGTCGCCCCGCAGTACATGAATAAAGGATTCGAAAGACACTGCAAGAAGAGTTCGCCGCAACCATAACCATATAGTATAATATATGTGGCAACATGCAACATTTATTAAGGGACTCAAATACCAGCCAAGTCCGGACAGAGATATTTATAAGCTCATGCAAATACGAGATGTAAAATATAAAGTTAGCGCAATGATGCCAGTCTCGAAAAAAAAGATAGTAATGAAGGTTTCTAAGTACAAAGAAAAGAAAGATAATTGATTTAAAAGTAAACATAACTTAAGGAATATAATGTAACATTTTTTTTAAACTTTGTTAAACCTTAAGGATGTTGTATAAAGGTTGAGATAACCTAGTCGAATATAATGCAAGGATAATGATAAACCAAAATGAATAGTAATTGAATCTAATACACAATTAGATTGAAATGAAGGGTATGATATAGTCATATACATACTTGATTATATGTGACCTAATGTAAGGCATTATTTGATCGTGTATTGTAGAGACTTGAACATAAAGTTAATATACCATAGCAGACGCTAAAGGCAAGTATTCTAACTCTTGTCTCAGTTCAATCTGAACAAGTTTTTGAAGTTCATGTATTCTTTCGCATGAATTGAAGTATGTTGAAGTTAAAGCCAATTCCTTTGGCTAGACTTGATGTATTGATAATCTATTCATGTATTATCAAATGTTGCTATCTTTTGTCAACTACTTGATATGGTTTTCAAAAGAGAACTGAAATGTTAAACAAATGTTTTGTCGGTAAAACGACAGGCACGTGAGGTTGCCAAATGCTTAAATGTGCATACGTTTAATGGATGTAGTGTTGATCAACATAAAGTACAATAGGCTGATCACCTAAAAGTGCTCGTAAGTAATATCGGGCTTACGGACTTGCTTCCGGGTTGTCCTTTTTCCAATAAAGAATGAATACTCGAGGTCTCTAACCGGAGTGAATGTTTTACTAAATATTGTTGTTATTGTAAAACATGTTAGAAGAAAAGATGAAGTGCTATTTTGAATTATCAATAGTACTTCATAACTATTGTTCAGTTATCGAAGATATACGATTTGTATGTGTTAAGCATGTTGTTATTAAATTGTTATACTTGTTGAGCTAGTTATGCTCACTCTTGCTTGAACCATATAAATGTAGCTAAGACTGAACGTCCCGAAGGATCGAAAAAGGATAAAGGAAAAGCTAAGGTAGATTACTAAGCTGTCTTGTAATAGTATAGGTCTATTGTTGTAATGTAACTAATATTATGACAAAGAACCTTTGTAATGGGTAAAGAACTTGGGAAATGTAAATATTACTTTGAATATATAGAAGTTATGTTCGTTCTTTGAGACTTTTCAATTGAATGAATGTATGAATGTTGTATAGTATAGCACCATCTGTCGGGTTGGAAGATACCTGAATTTGGGGGTGCTACAAGTTGGTACCAAAGCCTAGGTTATAAAACTTAAGGGGGAAAGTAGAACCTTAAGTCATAAACTTACGAAAGAATAAAGAAGTAAAAGATGGAAAGTAACCTTATAAAAATGTATTATATTATGTTATGTATTTGTATTAATTTACTGACATGTACTAATCAAAATTTATTGTTTTATTGTAGATGTTAGGAGAAAATGATATGTATAGAGATATACATGTAGTGAGCGAGGATTCAGTTAATCGGGTAGAGATACTACCAAATCCCGTAGCAGTAGAACCAGAGTTGGTGACAATCGAGTCTGGAGACTCGGACGATTTAGACTACATGTCTATATTTGATGGCATGCTAGAAGAGGAGGTGGACGTGATGTCCTTTGACCAGGTTCCACCTACTGAGGAAATGTCTACGGGGGAATCAATGAAGGCATTGTTTATGTCGGTATTGGATAGGAATGTCCATTACTGCCAAGAGGTTAAGGAGTTGAAAGAGGAACTCCAAGCTGTCCGTGAGGACAAGGCTAGCATGGATGGAATGTTGGAAGAGGAGCATGATGATAGAGTTCTAGCTAAGGACAAGGTCCGAGAGCTGAAATGTGAAGTCTTTGATCTCAAGCAGGAGCTAAAGACTAAATAGAGGAAGTTGCAGAGGATGTCCTATATACATAGGAGTTCTCATGTAGATTTCAATGACAGGTAGTGGATATCGAGATAGAAGCAGATGCAGGACCCGAGCACACTATCAAGAGAGATGTTATTACGGCCCGCAAGCAAAGAAGATTTCGATAATGCCCTACGTCAGATGTAATCTAGCAATAGCTAGAGTAGATTAGATATGTAAATATTATGTATCTAGTAGTGACGTAAAACCCTCTTTTGTATAACAAAGGGTAGTCTTTTATAAATCCCAATTTTTGGAAAGTAATTGCGGGATGGTAATGTAATCAGCTAAGGCTACAAGTTATGAATTAATATAAGTCTTTTTATGGAATATTTTGAGTAATGGGTATGAGTTATTGTTGTATTACAAATAATAACAAATCAACAAGAATAAAGTAATAATGATGTGTTGTTTTCTTAACAGCAAAATGCCGCCAAGAAGGAGACAACGAAATCAGGGTGCTAATGTTAACCAACCGGAGGGTGGTCCGGGTAATCCAATGCAGGAGTTTGTTAATCTTTTAACGGCTGCCTTTAATAGAACGGGGGCTAATGAACCCCTAATTCCTGGAATAATTCGAGCTACTACTTTTAAGGACTTTAAAAGTGTAGGTCCGCCGGAGTTCAAGGGAACTACGAACCCTATAGAAGCCCAGACTTGGGTAAAAGAAATTGAGAAAGAATTTGTAATAGCAAATGTTGAGGAGGGGCAAAAGGTTGCCTTTGCAACCTATTTGATGAAGGGAGAGGCTAACTTCTGGTGGGAGGCAAACCAGGCTAGGGCCGATATAGGAAACCTAACGTGGGAGAGGTTTAAGGAGATTTTATTCGAGAACTATTTTCCCACGAGTATGCAAAGGAGGATGGAGATGAGGTTTCTTGAATTAAGAAAAGGGGATATGACAGTTCCCCAGTATGCTGCCAAGTTTAATGAACTGGCACGATTCGCTCCACATCAGGTGGACACTAAAGTGAGAAAGGCTAGAAGATTTGAGCAGGGCTTGAAACCCGGGCTCTATAGCTGACTCTCTCTGTTCCAAAGTACTTCCTTTGGAACCATATTAGAAAAAGAAATAATTGCCGAAGGTGGGAATGAGGCTCTCAGCCAGTACCACAAAGATAAAAAAAACAAGGGCAAGGTTGATGGAGGAACCAAGACCGAGGGAGCCAGTGGAAGTGGCAACGGTCAGAAGAGGAAGGGCTTTAACTCTGGGAATACCAGAGTATTCTAACTCTTGTCTCAGTTCAATCTAAACAAGTTTTTGAAGTTCGTGTATTCTTTCGCATGAATTGAAGTATGTTGAAGTTAAAGCCAATTCCTTTGGCTAGACTTGATGTATTGATAATCTATTCATGTATTATAATATGTTGCTATATTTTGTCAACTACTTGATATTGTTTTCAAAAGGGAACTGAAATGTTAAACAAATGTTTTATCGGTAAAACGACAGGCACGTGAGGTTGCCAAATGCTTAAACGTGCATACGTTTAATGGATGTAGTGTTGATCAACATAGAGTACAATAGGCTGATCACCTAGAAGTGCTCGTAAGTAATATCGGGCTTATAGACTTGCTTTCGAGTTGTCCTTTTTCCAATAAAGAATGAATACTCGAGGTCTCTGACCAGAGTGAATGTTTTACTAAATATTGTTGTTTTTGTAAAACATGTTAGAAGAAAAGATGAAGTGCTATTTTGAATTATCAATAGTACTTCATAACTATTGTTCAGTTATCAAAGATACTATTTGTATGTTTGTATGTGTCAAGCATGTTGTTATTAAATTGTTATACTTGCTGAGCTAGTTATGCTCACTCTTATTTGAACCATATAAATGCAGCTAAGACTGAACGTCCCGAAGGATCGAAAAAGGATAAAGGAAAAGCTAAGGCAGATTACTAAGCTGTCTTATAATAGTATAGGTCTATTATTGTAATGTAACTAAAATTATGACAAAGAACCTTTGTAATGGGTATAGAACTTGGGAAATGTAAATATTACTTTGAATATATAGAAGTTATGTACGTTCTTTAAGACTTTTCAATTGAATGAATGTATGAATGTTGTATAGTATAGCACCATCTGTCGGGTTGGAAGATACCCGAATTTGGGGGCGCTACATTCCACACATTATGAGTTTAAGAACTCACCATAACATATGAGTTCAAGAACTCGAGCTTAACCTTATATTCTCTAATTATACTCTACCTATCAGTTATACTATTATTTTTGGGTTTGGTAATACACTTTTCCAGTATAATCACCTCATTAGGGTTGCTTTCAAAGTGAGCCTCTAATTCAGTTATTTACTTTGGTATTGGCTCAGTTATAGAGACTCCTTTATATTCAGAGGATATTCTAATTCTTATCTCATATAACATCTACACACTAACTATCTTGATTAACAAAGAATATATATACATACACAACAAATAAAGTTTTATACAAGTTATCTTTTATTTTGTTTGACAATGAATTTATTCAATTCATCTTCTTTAAAATGCTATTTGAGTTATTTGTATTTTAAACGTTTCCCCCTGTCCCAAGGTTATAGCCTAAGGTCTATTCCACCTAAGGTTTCTAACTCTAAAGCTTCGATACCAACTTGTAACGCCCCCAAACTCGGGTACTTGAAACCCGAACTCGGTGCTTTACGATACCATTTCTATGAGTGGAATAATACTAATAATAATAACAATAATATAAATATCAAACTTAATTTACATATATCAAAGTCTAATCCCAAGTACGCAACCTTTAGTATAATACATTACATGATAGATAATAAATATCATTATCTTAATACTGTCTAACTATTACAAAAGATAACATAAGATTATTCTGATTGCTTTCCTTTTTCCTTGTTATGGTTTGAACATTCCGGTTGATCATGCTTAGCTTAAAACATTTAAATTTAAAGCAAGGATGAACATTTGAGTGCCCAACAAGTAATAACAATTATAAATATAATTAGCTAAAAGGGTTAAATGTTTTCTTTGTACTACCCTTCTACAAAAGTCAATAGTTGTGAAGTAATCTGAACCGATAATAATAACATAACAACTCTCTATCTCAAATTTTTGAAACTACGTATTGACTATAAATGGGGTTTAGGTGACATACTATGAACATTGTTTTTCATTTTCGCTAAGGTTTAACAGAACTTCATCCGCAAACCGTCATAACATACGGACACGAGGGAGATCTGCCCAATGTGCCCTGTATTGATTAATACTACATGCAAGAATGATATTATCGTTCACTCTGTCCACCTTGGGTGCATAAAAGTTTTCCCGTGTTCAAGATGTTCATACTTAGTCTGGAATCCGAACCAAAACAATTTGATTGGATACAAAAAGGTTTTATCATATTCAACGATATTTCTGAATCTGCATCTAGCTGGTCAAATAGCTTAGACGACTTATAAATATATATCAACATGTGATTAAATACAATGATTATCCAAGTGGGGACACTTGAATAACCATATTTCGAAATTAACGAACAGAATATATATGAGTTATATAATATAATATCATGTTGATAATCAATGATCGGATATAACATATATAACAATAAGGTTAATAATATGGTACAACAATAATATAATTCTGAAACTTCTTACTCATGTCGATTGCATAAAGGAAATGCAAAGGTAGGATACTTGCCTGAGCTGCTGCTTACAATAACGCAACTTAGATAAATCTTTTATACAAATGACTATCAATAATAAGATCATTCGCTTCGATTAGAATAATATATCGTAACACATAACAACATCGCCTATCATAAACAAGACATAACCTAATCACCTTGCCACATATATCTAACAGTCATTGAATCACAAACAATCATTAATACAGTCAAAATATCTAAGCCTAGATCAATTTCCGAAACATGTCGGTGTACCGACAATTTTATTAGGTAATAATCTAGTCTAAGACTCTATCGTGTAGTTCAATAGTCGTTTAGATATTTTAAATATCAGTCATATTATTTTTCATATCCTTATAATAATTTTTAAATAATTATTATAATTTATCATGAATTTTCAAACACTAAAATAATTATTAAATGATTTAAATATTAACTAATTCAATTATCATTAATACTTAAGTAATATTAAACTATTAATGAAACCATTGCCAAAATATTAAAGTTATTTATAATAACTCAAATTATTTTTAAAGTATTAATATTACCCTTAAATGATTTTTAAAACATTTAAAATCATTTTTAAATAGTTACCATTAATATTAAAATATTAATTTATTATTTATCAAAATATTAAAAGTCATTAGTTATAAATTAAAATATTTTTAATTCATTTATTTCCTTTTAAATGATTTTAATTCAATAAAACCATTTTTAAACTATTTATTTAATATAATTATTAAATAAACTTAATATCATTAATATTAAATTATTAATGAAATTTACCTTTAAATAACAAAAGTTATATTTTATAACTTAAAATATTTTTAAACTATTTATTTTCATTTAAAATGATTTTTAAAATATTAAAATCATTTTTAATTAATTTATTTAATATAATTACTAAATAAATCTAATATCATTAATATTTAATAATTAATGAAACTTATCTTAAAATATTAAAAGTTATGTTTTATAACTAAAAAATTATTAAATACCTTATTATTATTTAAAATGATTTTAATATAACAAAATTATTTTTAATTAATTTATTTAATGCATTTATTAAATAATTTAAATACCAATAATATGCAAATAAATATTAATATTTTATGAAAAATATGTCAAATTATTAAAAGTTAATTTTTTATAACTTAAAATAATTTTTAAAACTATTTTTATAATTTTTAGAATTTATTTACTATTTTTAAATGATTTTTAGAAATTAAATTAATTAATTTAGATATGTCTGTCGCTAAAGCCCTTTGGCGACAGAATTTGTCGCCTTAGGTGTTCTTGAGAAACCCAGGACATTCAAAGTCAGTTTCGAGTAGCCTACTTTAACCAAGCTTAATTCAGTGTCTACTATGTTTCTGGGCTAACTAATCGCCAGATCTTGTAGTGTTAATGTAACACTGCATGAAACAACAAATATCCAGGTCATAATTCATCACAATCAAAAGTTATTAAGCTTTGAACTAGCTGTCAGGCGTGTTCATCATGATTATGGGCTGCCCAGAATTTTAAGGTCATGGCCGATCAACGCCTTTTGTGGCTTTATATCTATCAATTTGTTCATGTATTTGGTAGTTTAGACGTCGGGTTGTGTAGAATAACTAACAAAGAACATGATTCAAGACATGTTCAAGTCTAAACGTCATCAAACTGCAAGAGCTAAGGCATTAAAAAGGCTGTCAGAGATGTTCTTCATTTTTGGGTTTCCCAGAAATGAAGAACAGTTTCGAGTGACCACTTTTGAACTTCCACTACTTGTTGTTCATATGATTTTTTAGTGATATAGGACTTCCAGATTGTAACCCACATGTATCACTATAGACCTATTGCAATACATAACCATAACTTCAACAGAATCAATAGACCCAAGCTGGTCAAACCATGTCAGAGGACATGATTAAAGGTTTTCTGGGTTGCCCAGAAAATCGGATCCGTGATCATTCTACCAACTTTGACCAGCTACTAAATCCAGTGTATTTGATATTTAGATGTCCTAAAAGAATAGATCGAAAGTGTAAATAACATAATACAAAATAGTCACAACAACATAACCAAAACATTAACAAACTGACAGATCTAGATGATGGAATAAGTTGTCAGACGCTGGTGATGAACTTCTGGGTTGCCCAGAAAAGGCCAGGTTAATACCGGTCAATGGCTTTTGACCGTTAATAACTACCAATCTATACCTCAAGTGACTCTGATTCTTTTTACAGATTAAAGACCAAATTACAAGCTACACATAACAAGTTAAAAACAACAAAACTCATAACCGACCAAGGATCTGTGGGCACTGACATTCGTTCTCAAGCTACAGTTTGATTTTTTTCCAGATTTAAGAAATCTTTAATTTTGAGCACTTAGATGATATGGATTTACAAGATATCAACTCAGATCACTTAAATAGACTACAAACAACATGTTTTAACAATCAATTATAAGATCTAACATCAAATCACAAAAATTTTAAGTTAGGGTTCTTTTATACCTTTTTGCACCTTGATTCTGGATTTCTTGCTTCTTATTTGATATAGATATTCTAGGAGCTTGATGTGGGACTGAATTACTAAAGAATTTCGTTGGTGAGGAGAGAGAGAGAGTCTTGGTTATGTGTTTGAAAAAAATAATTGAGCTAGTTTTTGCTTTCATCTCTCTCTCTCTCTAATCTTGTATAACAATTGGTACAATGCATGTGGCTGGTAGATTAAATCAGATTGCTGGCAATGCTATAGCTCCACATAGCCTAGACTAGGGTGGCTACAAGATATTGCTAAGATCTCCCAACAATAATACACCAAATGGGACAAAAAGAGCACTTTGGTAATTTTATTTTAATTTTAAGGGCATTCTTGTCCAAGGTGCTTGAATCTAGGGTTCATTCACTAGATTTTACATCTTAAAGTTTCCCAAATAATCACTAGGGTTTGAAAAATTAAAACTAAAGTGTAACAAAATATTAATTAAAACACACTAATTTAAAATTAGGATTTTTAATAGAAAATTAGGGTTTTTAAATTAGGGTTCCTTAATACTATTAGGGTTCTCAAATTAACAATTAAGGTTTCCTAATTATCATTATAATTAAAAAAAATAATCATTAGGGTTTCTAATTTTAGCAAATTAGTGTTTTCAAATAATAATTAGGGTCTCTCCTAATTACAGAAATTCTATAATACACAGTAGAATTCATATAACACAATTACTGCTCCATCTTGTACTCACAACTGAGTTTAACAATTAGGGTTTAACAACATGATATAAGGGTTATGATATAATTTATCATAATTGACCAACCATTATCAGTCTACACAAATACAGTACATATTCATAACGCTGAAAAATAATATTATAACTAATATAATAATATTATTTTCATTCATTGCTCAAAATACAAAATTAGGGTATGGATTCCATATCTGATTTATCTTTTATATATAACATTATTAAGTAAATTAAAATAATTAACTTAATAATATGAAGTAAAATTCATACAATAAAATAGTAATTATTATAATTCCAATATTCATCTCATATATTATTTAAATAATATAAAATCATATTTTCATAGAAAATAATTAATAAAGACATTTTGATTATAAAATTAATTATTATAAGAATATACCTTATAATGAGCAATAACTCTAAAATAAAATTATTTGAAATTATTCATGAAATAAATAAATTTTATTTATCACATATATACATACACATTACTTGACACATATTCTCATCTTTAAAAATAATAATAATAATAAAATTAGTATGCAAAATTTCTTATTTATTTATATAGAAAATATTCAGGTTATTACAGGTACAGTAGAAACGTTCATGAAGAACGGATTAAAACTTATCTATAACGAAGTTATGGCGAAATTTTCGTAAAAGAGGACCGATAATTAGAAAGTTAGAAAATGAATAGGGTTTCATAAGGAAGTAAGAGAACGTAGAAAACATGAGTCGTATACTCAAGAATGAATGAGTTTCGAGTTCGGATGACCGAATTACGGACGAACGAACGAAGAGCGTTAAAAACGTAAAATGAACAATGGGTGAAGATCAAGCCAATCGAATGGCACGTAACGGATTTAGAATGAATTTATTCTCAATGGGTATTAAAGTACGTAAGATAAGGAAGAGAATGACTTTGGAACGACCTCGTTCCGAGTTATAACGAAGAAGTTATGAGATCGTAAAGTACGCGTCTCAAACTTAATACAAGACTTCGAAAATTTTCTAGGGTTTAAGCTCGGCGCCGCAGCGCCGGCTGAGCTTTGAGAAGTGGTGTAACAACCCAATATTTTCTATATAAATAAATAAGAAATTTTTCGTATAATTTTTTTTTTATCTCAAGGATGAGGATTTGTACAAGAATATGTGTATATGTATTTATGTGGTAAATAAACATATATTTATTACATGATTATTTACAAGTAAATTTATTTTAGAATTATTGATTATTAAAAATTATATTTTATAATAATTAATTTTATAATGGAAATGTTTTTATTAACTATTTTCCATGAAAATATAATCATATAATATTTAAATAATATATGAAGTGTTTTTAGAATAATTATAATAATTATTTTATTATATGAATTTTAGTACGATTATTAAGTTAATTATTTTACCTTAATTATTAAGGTTAAATATGAATAATAAATCAGATATGGAATCCAAACCCTAATTTTGGATTATTGGCAAGGTATGAGAATAATAATATAATATTAATTATATTTTAATTTTTCAGTGCTATGAATATGTACTGTATGTCCGTAATGATAATGGTTGGTCAATTACGGTGTATTATGACCAAACCCTAGTAATAATGTTAAACCCTAATTTGAGATCCAAATTAGAGTGCAAGATTTTTTTTATAAGTGTGTTATATAATTTATGTTGTGTATTAAATGTATTAATTAGGTAAACCCTAATTAAAATTCTAGAAACCCTAATATTTAGAAAATCCTAATTTTTGGAAATGGGAAACCCTAATTTGAAATTCAAATTAGAGATCGAGATTGTTGGTAATTATGATAAGATGATTAATTAACAAGTATTAAAATTATAATTGTTAATTATAGAAACCCTAAATTGTTAAACCCTAATTACTGAACTAGAACCCTAATTTAGTAATTGGAAACCCAAATTACCAAAAGTATAAACCCTAATTGCTAAATTAGCAAAGTTAATTATAATTAGAGATATTAAACCCTAATGTTCATGTATAATTAGAAATTTAAATTATATTAACAAAACCCTAATTTATAAATTTTAGAAACTAAAATTTATTTATTTATTTTTACAAACCCTAGTTGCTAAATCCTATTTATGTTATGTGCTAAACCTTAGGGTTGAACCCTAGGGGTTAAACCCTAAAGGTTTGGCAAATTACTTGGTTGCCATTAAAATGATTTATAATTTGACCATTTTGCCCCTAGTGTATTATTTTGGCTAATATATAGATTTTGACAAATGAGGAAGTTGTTTACCAACTCATACCAACTCTTTGTGACACAAAAATTGACAGTACAAGCCTTGTAGATCAGCCAATACATGCACCTTGTATGTCTATATAAAGATAGGAAGAGAGAGAAATGAACATTTGTTAGCCATTTTTGTAAAACACTCAACCAAGAGCTTCTCTCACTAGAACCAACGAAAATTTTAAATTTTAAAGTCACAAGATCAAGCCCCACGAATTTCATAACAACATCAGTAGCCAGAAATCAGAAATTAATCTTAGAAAGGTATAAAACCCTAGCTTGAAATCTGTCCATAGATTCTTTGTTAGATGTTGGGTTTTATTGTTAAAATATGTTAGTTGTAGTCCATTTTGACGATCTGGGTTACTAAATATTTGATCCATAACATTTAGAAGCTCGGATTTGTGTTTTTGAAAAATCTGGGAAAAGTTAGATCTGTGGTTTGACAACTAATGTCAGTGGCCACAGATCCTTTCTCATTTATGATTTATGTTATTTTTAAGTTTTGATATGTAGCTTGTAATGTATTCATTAATCTACAAAAAGAATCAGAGTCATTTGATGTTTAGTTTGAAAGTTATATATATCAAACGTCGTTGACCGAAGCCGATCGCAAGCGTTTAGGGTAACTGTAATGAATTTCCGAACCTACCGACAACGATTTATACCAACCAGATCTTCAAGGTTGTTGATCTTTTGATAATGGTTATGTATCTAAGTTGTAGCATGTCGGTTATACTATATATTTATGCCTTCACATCTCCTAATAATTAAACTTGGTGATCGTAGTGGACGGCCAAACCAGGCAAGTCGAACATGTTCTCTGTTTTCTGGGTAACCCAGGAAACATATGAACATGTCAACTGACATGGTTTGACCAGAGCATACATGTTGATTGTGTTGTTATTGTCATGATTTTATGTGATAGATCTCTTGTCCTACATGTTGGGTACACACTGAAAGCATCAAATCACTAAACCTGTATACCTAATCACTAGTTATCAAGCTCAGTAGTAGAAGCCGATCGGTTTCTTCATTTCGGGTAACCTGTAAATGAAGAACAACTTCCGACGACTTCTTTGAAGTCTCGGATCTCTTTCGTTATGAATGTTATGATCATTCTTGTTGCTGGATCGTGTAGTCTTGTATGAGTACTACATGATCTAATCAATAACATGTCCAGAAACACTTTGTGTGAAGAATAATTTTTGGTCAAATGTGGTACCTGGCAAACTGACTTGAATTTCTGGGTTTTGCCAAGAACACGAAGAACACCTATAATGACGACTACATGTCAGCTATAAAGCAAATTTTTTAATACACACTTTTATTAAAATTTAATTATTTAAATTTTGAAAATTATTTAAAAATAGTATTTAATTTTTAAAAATTACAAAAATTATTTTAAAAATTATTTTTAAATGATAAAAATTAAATATTAATAATTTGAAATATTTTTCATAAATATTAGTATTTATTTAAATATTATTGATAATTAATTTATTTATTAAATGCATTAAATAAATTAATTAAAAATGATTTTATTATATTAAAAATCATTTCAAATGATAATAAGTTATTTAAAAATATTTTAAGTTATAAAATATAACTTTTAATATTTTAAACAAATTTTATTAATTATTTAATATTAATGAATATTAAGTTATTTACTAAATGAATTAAATAAATTAATTAAAAATGATTTTTTATATTAGAAATCATTTTAAATAATAATAAGGTATTTAAAAATATTTTAAGTTATAAAATATAACTTTTAATATTTGAAGGTAAATTTCATTAATTAATTATTATTAATGATATTAAAGTTATTTAATAATTATATTAAATAATTAAGTTTAAAAATAATTTTAATATTATAATAATCTTTTAAATGAAAATAAAGTGTTTAAAGATATTTTAAGTTATAAAGTATAACTTTTAACATTTAAAAGGTAATTTCATTAATAATTTAATATTAATAATTATTAATTTATTATTAATGATATTAAATTTATTTAATAATAAATAGTTTGAAAATGGTTTTATTAATTTAAAAATCATTTAAAAGGGATATAAATGAATTAAAAATATTTTAAGTTATAAATAATGACTTTTAATATTTTGATAAATAATACATTAATATTAATGGTAATTATTTAAAATAATTTTAAATGTTTTAAAAATCATTTAAGGGTAATATTAATACTTTAAAAGTATTTCAAGTTATTATAAATAACTTTAACATTTTGGAAATGATTTCATTAATAGTTTAATATTAATTAAATATTAATGATAATAGAATTGTTTAATATTTAAATCATTTAATAACGATTCCGATGTTTGAAAATTCATTATAAATTATAATAAATGTTTTAAAATTATATTAAGTCATTTAAAAATAGTATGACTGATATTAAGTTACAGAATAGAGTCTTAGACTCGATAATTACCCGATAAAGTCAGTTTTTTAAACGGCATGTTTCAGAAATTGATCTGGACTTAGATAATTTAATTAGATATGTGATTATTTGTGATTCAATGGTTGTTAAAAATGGGTAATAATGTGATTAGGTTATGTGTTGACTGCGAAATGCAGTACTATGTGTTATAGTATATTGTTCTAATCGAACGAATGATCTGATTAATAATAGGTCGTGATATAAACGATAAATCTAAATTGCAAACTGTAAGCAGCGCATCAGGCAAATATCTTACCTTTACATTTTTTTATGCAATGGACATGAGTAAGAATGTTTCTAAAACTATATTATTACTGTACATATTATTAACTTTATATTATATACGCTCATTGATTATCAACATGTTAGTATATGGTAATTCAAATATATATTCTGTTCTTTAATTTCTATAAATGGTTATACAAGTGTCCCCACTTGGATAATCATTGTATTTAATCATATGTTGATATACCTTTGTCAATTACCTGTATACATATATGTTGAATTATAAATTATTGTTGAACAAGATAAAACCTTTGAATTGGAACCCAGACAAGTATGAACATCCCTACACGGGAAAACTTTTATGTGCCCAAGGCGGATAGAGTGAACGATACCCTCGTTCTTGCATTTAGTATTGATCAATGCAGGGCATAACGGGCTGATCACCCCCGTGTCCGTAAGTTATGACGGTTTGCAAATGAATTTCTGTTTAACCTATTTAAAAATTGAAAACAAAGTTCAGAGCATGTCAACTAAACACTATTTATAGTCAGTAAGTAGTTTCAAAGATTTGGTATAGAATTGATATATTATTATCATTGGTACAAATTACTTCACAACTGTTGAATCGTTGTAGAAGGATAGTATAAAGAAAACATTTAAATTCTTTCAGCTTATATATATAATTGCTATTACTTGCTGGGCACTCAAATACTCATCCTTGCTTAATTTAAATGTTTTCAGCTAAGTGTGAAGAACCAGAAAGCTCATGCAGAAACAAAGGAAAAGGAAAGCTAACCAAATAAGATTTGTGGTATTCTATGTAATAGTTTGAGACTATTAAGACAATGATATATATATATATATATATATATTATCTATCATGATATGTAATGAATGTAATAAAGGTTACGTACTTGGGAGCTAGACTCTGATAATTATGTAAATTAAGTTTGAATTTTATATTATTGTTATTATTATTAGTATTATTCCTCTCATAGATACCACAAGTACCCGGATTTGGGGGCTCTACAGGTTGGTATCAAAGCTTAGGGTTAAAAATCTTAGGTGGGCTAGACCTTAGGTGTAAGACCCCAACTTTTATAAATAAAGATGAATTTTCTATAAATATTATTTTTGAATATTATGGAGTAAATTTGATACAATGTTATAGTTGTGGGTAATATTTATAAATTTTGCAAAGTAAGCAAGTTGTTATAAAATATTCGTTTGGTTGGGGAATATTCTTTTTGTCGGGGAATATTCGTACGATGGCACAATCATTTGTGGACCCCACAAAGGAATTATTGTCGGATTGAGAAAATGACAAAAATACTTTATGAAAATAACTTGGCGGAGGTTACTTACCAGAACTGAATCTTGAACTACCCTAGTAGTAAAAGTACAATGAATACGCTGTGGTTGCATAAGTAGCACACGTTATTGATTATTGATGCTTACGTGAGAAGTCACTCAAATATACTCAATTTTTGCTACAAGAATTGCCGCATCATATCTCTTATATTATTGATTCAATTATTGTCACAAAGATCATCTCAGATAATATGTTATATTATTAAATCAATAATTGAGACGACAAGTTATAAATGATTAATAATTGTTGAAAGATTAAATATGTGTTGATTAAAAATAAAATGATTTGTGGTAATATTTATTCAATCCTTGATGTATATAAAGAGTCTATTATGAGACGTTTGTGGTAAGTTTGTTTATTTTATGGGGGCCCATATGTCATCATCTAAGAGTCTCTTCGTCAATAATTACCTTCGCCAATAGTAATTACCTTCAATCAATAGTAATTACCTTTACCAGACGTCCAAACCACATGCCGCTTAATATTACAAAGGCCGAACCAATTGTCGCTTTCACATTACAGGGCATCAAACCACTTGGTGTTTCACATTACAAAGCGCCAAACCACTTTTCTTTTCACATCACCAAATCGCCAAGCCACTTGCCTTTTCACATTTCAAGTGCTAAGCTAGAAATCTTCTATAAATAGAAGCCTAATGCTTCATTATTTTTTACTTAATTCATTCAAGCTATAGAGAGAGAAAGTATAGAGAGAATAAGAGAGAAAGAAGAAGAGTATTATGTTACTACACTCATCGCAAAGATTCAATCTACTACTAATGTAAGGGGTGTTATTCTTTCTTATTCATGAAGAGAACTGCTGTTATTCTATTGCTTATTATTCTCGCTGGAATAACTCTGTATAATGCGGCTTACCCTATACTTGGTGACATTCTTTTATTATTCTGTTGGAACATCCTGTCTGTGTGTTTTACACTAGAACTGGTTCCGTCTTTATTATTCTGTTGGAACATCCTGTCGGTGTAAATTTTGCCTAACATGGTTCCGTTATTATTATTCTGTTGGAATAACCTGTCTATGCGAAGTACCGCATGCATGGTGATTTCTTTTTTTATTCCATTCTTTATTATACTCAGTTGGTTAAAGTTTTGACTTCTATACTCCATGAAATTAGTAGAATACCCTTGATATTTGCGCTTTATCCAGTATCTTTTCATGAAAATATTCTTCTGATCATTCTTGAATTTTACTCTACAAAGCAGTATCATGTTGACAATTTGGACATTATTAGTTCCTAGATAAATTAATTCTTTAACTTGTTTTATTGAATTCTTATATCATTGTCATTATCCTCACGTTTATATTATGTTGAAAGTCATCTGTGGCGTATCTGTAGTGCATAGATGGACTTGGTATGATTATGACCAGGGATTATTCGGTGTAATCATGACCGTAATGTTACAAATGATGTGGTAAAAGTTATCATTGGCCCATAGTGCATTGATGGACAGTTGTTGGCATGATTATGACCATTAATGAATACACGAATGTCCTTGGCTGTAGTGCATGGATAATTTGTGGTCGTGATACTAATGAATATCCTTGGTCGTAGTGCAGGGGTGATTCGATGATGTGGATTATTTATTAAGCTGAGTCCCAGTGATAAAAGTCATGAAAAACCTTTTAAATCATAAAAGATAGTAGATTTTATTCTCTACTTGACTCTTTTAATGGATTGCTTGTTCCGATGCAGTTAAACTTGATGTTGTTATATTTTATCAGTTTAACACTGTTGAAGGCTAACGATAATTTATTCTGCATTATCTTAGTCATAATATTTCTTCTTTGGGCTAGTTGAGCTCACCTTTCTTTCACCGTTTCTTCTCTGAAATGAGAACATAGCATGGACTAGTCGGGAACTCTGAGTGACTATCCTAGAGGATAGCATTAGTAGTCCTCACTATTCTGTTAAATAGTGTGTTAATAATTGTAATGAGGACTCCTTTTGAGTTTGTATAATCTCTAGTAGACAATAATTGTATTCAAACTCATAGTTATGTTTTGTCATATTGTACACGACAGTTGTATTAGTAAGGTGTATTTGAATTTTGTACCATGTATCTGACGACCCAAGATGGGTGATGTATACCTAATTTTGGGGGCGTCATATTAGGCTATAACCTTAGGACAGAGGGAAACGTTGAAAATATAAATAACTCAAATAGAGTTTAAAAAGAGATGAATTGACTAAGTTCATCGTCAAACAAAATAAAAGATAACTTATATAAAACTCTTATTTGCTGTGTGTATAAATTGTAACATTCCAAATTTTTTTAAATGTAAGTTATAAATATTTATATAAATCAATAAATATTTATTGGACGTGTTTATTATTGAATAAGTAATTGTTCAATTTGATTGAGATGTTTTAGTTAATTATTTAATTGTTAAATAATTAATGTGTTATGTGGATTGAGTTATGTTATTAAGTGATTTATTTAATAAATTGTTATTACATAAACTGTGACAAATAACTATGTGATAAAGAGTTATTAAAATAATTAAAGTAATTTTTAATTTAGTTTTGCCAAACAAAGTTTAAGTATTAATCCTTTAATTTTAAATGGTTTGCCAAACAAAGCCTTATGACTTTTGGATTTCTTTTGAATTTAAATTATTAATTAAATAAATAAAATATAAATAATATAAATATGAATATATTTTTATATGTATATTTTGGTAACTAATAAACTTATTGGTATATTTAATACAATGCATTTCAAAACGCTTGAAAAATAGAGCGTATGTTAGTTTTATTTTTTAGTATACGATATCGTTATGTGGCTTAGCTATCGTTTTACCTTAGAGTTGTCTACTAAAAGAAAGAAAAGAATACATAGATAGTTGAGAGAGAAAGGGCTGGGATTCTAGAAAAATACAGAGTTCTTCAAGCTTTTCTAAGGGTTTAACAAGTGTTTCTTAACAACAAAAGGTAGGTGTTTATAACCTAAATTTATGTTTATGAAGACATATATGTTTTACGTCATTAGGTTTAAAGTCTCGTGTTCTTGAAAGTCATTCACTCATGTTAAGGTTTTTACCAAAATTATCTCAGAAAACATGTTCTAGAATTGGTTATGATGTTATGTGTTTTTATTGTTATAATTGTTATAGTTAGCATATATATATATATATATATATATATATGTGTGTGTATGCTAAATTAAGATTTAGAAAGAGAACTTGGTTTTACTATGAAAAATATATATACTAATATATGTTTTGTAGAGATATCAAAAGTTATGTATGCTAACCGAGGAATTGAACTATACATGTTAATTTGTTATATGTTGGTATACTTGTATTTCAAAGGAATCAAATTTGGTTGATAATAAAGAAAATTTCGCTTCATCGTGATTTTTAGATATCAACAATGGAGTTTTGAGTTTTAACCAAATATTATTTTAGTGATTTAAGTCTTTTAAATTTGTTGTTCAATTGTTGAAATTGGTATATGGATAATTGTTAGCAATTATGTGTAGTTTATATTAGTTATACATGTAGTTTGGGGCTAATTGTTGTTACAAATTTAAGACAAGAGCTTTGCCTGCTTCTTCGCTTTGGTTCTCAGAGTTTCGGCCCAAATACAAAAATTCACGCCCAAATACCAAATTTCGTGTTCTAGCGCCAAATTTAAAATGGGCCAAGAGTTCATACGTAAAAATAGGCTTGAAGTTCATACCAATATTTAAAAAGTGGTCTGGATCGGACAGTTTTGACCTCCTGTAGTAAAATGGCCATAACTTTCTCATACGAACTCCGATTGAGTTGATTCAAGATGATCCGGAACGAGGACGAATAGACCTACAACTTTCATGCTTTAAGTCTTTTTATTTGAGGTCTGTAACAGTAGTCAAAATGGTCATCTTTAGGACTGTTGTGTATTTGGAGCCAATCGGAGGGCGTCGGGATGCACAAATGCAAGTGCAAACCTTTGGGTATTAGTATAACTTAATGATAACATGTTGGACATGTAATAGGATGTTGTATCAAGTTGTTAATGTGCATGTGGTGCAATGCCATGATCACTTAAGTAGTTGTAATAAAGCTAAAAAGTAATGTTCATGAAAAGATGTGATGTTGTTTAAACTTAAACTTAGTTAGTAGCTATACTAAGAGTAATAAAGTAACTCATAAAGGTAATGTTAGTGTAACTAATGTGTATTGTCAATAGATATGGTATGTGTAGGACTTGGGGTGAACGTGAATAGTAATTGTTTAACCTACGCATTTGAGGCAAGTTCTCTAACTCTACTTTTATAATTGTGCAAGTTTCTAAACCTATCTTTTACATTATGCAAGTTCTCTAACTCTATACTCTCGCTTGAGTTAGTTTGTTGTGTTTAAGCAAGTTTTCTATTTCTAAAGCTTCGTTATGCAAATTTCATATGCTATACTTTTATCGAGTAAAGTATTTCCATTAAGCAACTTCATCAGTATCCAGCTTATTCATGATGATACAAGTTTCCCATCTCCACACTTTCGTTGAGATAGTTATTATGATTATGCAAGTTTTCTTAACTCTAAACTTGTTATATTAGCATGCAAGTACCTTTAGTTTATCGTTCAAGTTATTATTTGTTGTGCATGCTTGATATTAAATTCTAAGATGTAACCTTAGCTTAATGTTATTCAAAGAAAGGTATGATGTGTTATTCAATAGTTATGCTATTAGATTATCCCTAAAGCATGAACTTAGAACAAAATATTTATTCAGTTATGATTATTCAATAACATAGTGTTATTATCTTTCATTCAACTAATCCTTAGTTGATGTCCGTTGAATTCCAAATTACCTTGAAGTGTATCCAAACCAAACTATCTTTGGGGCGGACTTGTACTCAAAATACTGAGATGAACAACCCTATTTATAGGGGTTACACTTAGTTTTGTACTTTACGCTGAAATATTTGTATACAATACATGTACGAATGGTTGATCCCCCTAAGTACCTTAAAGTCATTATGGTCGTATGACTGTAAAAGTTTAAGTTGAAAGATTACTTATAACTGTGAACAAGGTTCGTGGTCATTAGACCCTCAGTAAATGTTAAGATGTTAATATGACTTATTATTTAGTTCTATCGAGCCCCGAATGGGCAAGGAATGTTTAAGATGTTAATAGAACCTATTGTTCGCTTCTATCGAGCCCTCAATGGGTAGAGAATGTAAAAGTTATTCATTGTTATTTCAAGTGAGCCTTGTTTGCTCACTCTTGCCTCAGTAAAATCCTTACAATTAAAGATGGAAAGGGTGACGTACCTAGCACCAGTAAAGGAAAGGGAAAGATGAACAAGTACTAAAGACTTGTAATAGTTTTGATAGTTTTATTATCAGACTTTGGTTTAAAGAATGTAATGAAGTTTATTTAAATTTTTCACATGAATGATTGTTTGTAAAGGTTAGATAATCTTGGAGATTTTATTTTATGTAATTCTTGTATGGGCAGGTTTATTATTCAATTTTATTTATGATTGGGTAGTTATAAATGAATGTTTTGATTACATGAACACCAAATCTTGAGGTAATGAAGTACCGAGATTTGGGGGTGTCACAAGTTGGTATCAAAGCTTTAGGTTATGAACCTTAGGTGGGGGAAAAAGCCTTAGGAAGTAACCTTTGAAAAGATAGTGGAGATAACTCTTATCGAGTTTTAAGGAAGAAGTAATAAAACACTTATATGCTTATGTGTTTATAACTTATGTGCTCACGAGTGTCGAGTAGAATGATTAATAACTAAAACTTAAAAATTTTGTTGTCAGGATGACTAATGTCAGAGAATCCAGTCAGGCTAGGGAGGAGGGACCTCAAATGCCTATAGAGGAGGAGCCTCACGACATTCAGGTTGTTTGGGAACAACTAGTGCCACGAGAGTCAGCACCATTGGTCACAGTGGTTGAAGATGAGGATGATGGTGTGGAGACGGATGAGGAGGATCCCGTGGAGTTGCCACAGGAGGATGAAGATAATGAGGACGAGGACGAGGAGACTCCACTAACCTCGATGGCTGCTCATATGTATGATGAAGTCTACGACCGTAATGTGGAACTTCAGGACACAGTTGAGGAGTTGCAGGAGATAGTAGCTGAACAATAGACTGCAATGACACAGAAGGACGACGACATCCAGGATCGAGATGAACGTCTAACTAATGTTGAAGAGAATCTGATGCAGACTGAAGGAGAGAAGGAATAACTGATCGAGATGGTCGTGGAACTGAAGAACAAGCTGAATGAAGAAGGTACCAAAAAGGGCGAGAGCTGAAGACGCATACGAGGAAGCTTATCAATGAACTGGAAGAGCAGTAAGGGACGCACAAGCAAAGAGGATGAAGATGGAAGAGATGGATAAAGTATTCAATACCATGATCAATCGAGCCCAAGATCGGGTCATGGGTTATCCAATTCAGTTTGAGACTTTGCCATCACACATGTTAGATCGTCGAACCATGTTCCGTGTTATGGAAGAAGAGCGTCAAAAGGCTATGGAGTTTCTTAATAGATCATCGTAGGAAATGTGTCTATTTTGCAAGTAATAAGTGTTAAATAATGTGTAAATCCCTAGTGTTAAGTAACCATGGGATATGAGAATGATGATGTTGTCTTGTAACTTTTGTTGTTCAGGAAAGGAATGTAAATAGGAGTGATGCTATTATTGTTATGTTTTTCAAAGTTATGATGAATAAATAAAAAGATATTATTTTATTCAAAAGTGTTATGTGGTTAATTCTTTTATGGAGGCAAGATAATTAGAAAATACTTAAAGAAATTGGGTAATAGTCTTATAGATGTTTTTTTTAACAGAAAATGCCTCCCAGACGTGAACCACCCCGTCAGAGAACCAATGCGAGAAAAAACAATAACAATGTTGACGATAATTCTGTCCAACAACTAGTGACATTACTAACAGGAGCGTTGCAGAATCAACCTCAAAACCAAGGCACAACGTTTAAGGAGTTTAAGGCGGTCGAACCACCTGAATTCCGTGGGTCAACGAATCCGGTCGAGGCACAGACCTGGATTATGGAGATTGAGAGGATATTTGAAGTCGCTAGGGTAGTGGATGAACAGAAGACTGCTTTTGCAACATTTATGTTGAAAGAAAAAGCTAGTTATTGATGGCAAGCCAATAAAACCCGGGAAGGACCAGGAGTGATGACTTGGGATAGGTTTAAGGAGTTATTCTTCGAGACCTACTTCCTAGAGAGTTTGAAGAGTCAGTTAGAGGTTCAGTTTTTGGAACTGAAGCAGGGAACGATGACGGTGTCTGAGTATGCCGTGAAATTCAACGAATTGGCGAGGTTTGCGCCATATCAAGTCAAGATGCATTTGTGGCGTAAGGCAAAGAGGTTCGAACAGGACCAAGCCCCGGTCAGATAAAGAGGGTTTCCTGCTCAGATTGAAGACGTTTGCAGCAGTGATGGAGAAGGCTGTACTCGCTGACGGTGGAGGCGAGGCAGTGACAAAATTCAATTAGGAGCAGAAGGTAATGGAAATGGCAGCAACAACAACAACTTGAAGAGGAAGTGGAACGGAAATGGGGTTACTGGAAACCAGCAGAGTAACCAACAATTTAGGAAGTTTGAAGCATGTGCTACATGCGGGAGGTTTCATAAGGGTGTGTGCTTGATGGGGAAACGTGCATGTTTCAACTGTGGCCAAGAGGGTCACATCGCCTCAAATTGCACCTAACCCAAGTAGAATGTTTGTTTCACATGTGGATCCAAGGATCATTTTGCTCGTGAATGCCCTCGGAAGAAGGTCGGAGAAACAGTAAGAAGTAAGGGAGGCAGCAGTGGAGGTACTTGGGCCATTGCTGGACCTACAACATCAAACAAACCTGTAGACACTCGAAATTTTCTTTTCTTTATTACTAACATTGCGGGGAGGACAGATTCGCTCTTTTAGAGGAACCTCGAAAGACAATCCAAATCCATACCGGATACTACCGTAAGTTCATCATCAAACCCCGGATCACAACTGGAGTAATTAAATCAAACCTCGAGATAACCCCGAGGTCTGCAGATACAAAACCGGACCACACACCGGAGAAGACCGATTAATCTCGGAGATGACCCCGAGGTATCCAATCTCAGTCCCAACCATGGGAATATGTCAAGCCAACCTCATAGATGACCCTGAGGATAGTCAAAGTCAACAGCAAGCCAACCTCAGAGATAACCCTGAGAAACGACTGCTACAACTGTCCAAAAACCGGAGATAATCCCGGGAGGGGCAAAATGGTCATTTTGCCAACTCAACTTCACCTCAAATCAAATAGACTCAAAATACTTCAAAGGAAGTCCCATAAGAGCGATATCTTAACTCCGGAGTGCAAACTACACAAAACGGCTCACCAGATTGCCTGACGGAAACCCGAGAATGCCATTTCGGTTATGGACCCATCTTCCTGGAATCAAAAAGGTCAAATCATATATCATTGTGTAGCTCTCAGAAAGAGCTTTCCGGAATGGTATGTCACGCTTCCATCGGACTCCCGGATTGAATGTTATGAGCGGCCGAAATAACAACGCCAGACGCATTTCCGACACGGCGGGACCCACACCGCCTGTGGAACCCCGGCAAATGCAGTACACTACACTAGGTGCCTTGCAGTAGACATGCGGCTCCCCCCTTTATAAATATGGGGCTTGGGGTGCTGATTTTCTAAGAGAAAAAGACGGGGAAACCTTGCACAATTTGCTCTGCACTCGCCCATATAGTGTATTTTCGCACTTTTAAACACCTGTGAGCTCATATATAGCCTCTTTTGTACCCACAAAATTCTGTGTTTACCCACTCTAAAGATATAGAAGCCTTCTTTATCAGTTATCTATAAGCCTTCTCACACACTTTAGAGTCTTTCTCTTCATCTTTCCACACACCCTTCTACACGTTGAGAGTCGTGTTGCTTGCTTTTGTCCGGACTTCGGTTCGTGGTTTCATTTCAGTCTATATATATATATATTATACATTGACTAACATTATCGAGTTATGCCTCGATTGAGCCTAGACTTCGGTCTGGAGCATTTACTGTTTTAATATATATATATATACTTATATATATCAACTGTGTGTCGGACTTTGTTCGATGAGCCTAGACTTCGGTCTGGTGCGTTTACTCGCTTTTATATTATATATATACTTATATATATATCAACTGTGTGTCGGACTTTATTCGATGAGCTTAGACTTCGGTCTGGTGCGTTTACTTGCTTTTATATATATATACTTATATATATGAACTGTGGTCGAACTATGTTCGATTAGCCTGGATTTTACATCCGGTGCATTTACTGCTTTTATATATATATATTTATATCTCGTCCCACCTGGAGTTTACTTCGTGGTGGTTGATCACTTTTACGACTTTTTTTTACGTTTACGTCTGCCCCGCCTTTAGTTTACTTCGTGGCGGTTGATCAGATATTCTGACTTTATTTACGTTTAATCCCCTTTGAGTTTCTCCGTGGCGGTTGATAACTTTTAACAGACTTTATTTATATTTTTGATCCCCATGGAGGTGCTTCGTGGTTGGTGATCTTGTTCAGATATATATATATATATATATATATATATATATTCTTGCTTTTATATATATATATTCCTGCTTACTGCTTTCATATAAACTAGAGTATCTTGTGAGCCTAGGAATCATGTGATCACAGATTCATCCCATTGGATCTAGATTCGGTTCCCGTGATGGACATTTTCAACTGTAAGCAGCTTATAAATTATTCTGCGATTTCTGAATTTCCTCAGATGGTTTCCATACCCACGAGGAAGTCGGCATTATTTTTTATATTATTTTTCGTACGGATGCCTCGCATCCGTCAAATAAAAATCAATCAAGTCGATCACTTAATAAAAATGGGAGTGTAAAAGTTCTCAATTCCTATTGAGCATCAGGGTTTAGAAAAAAACAGCTTTTATAAAACATCACTGCCATATCTTGCTAAAAACTGAACTTTTAAATAAATTCAGACCCTGTGTATATAGGTTCGAACGAGGCCTCGCACAACTTCCAAATAACAGCACATTGACCCACACACACACACACTCACATTAATAGTTTCTTGTAAAGAGGCGGTCACTGTGGTAACACGGATGTCGGGGGGTGCCTAACACCTTCCCCAAGATAACCAAGTCCCTGCACCTTAAACGAATCTCTTGCTTTCACCGACCAGTATAATGATGTCACATCATTTGGGTTAATGTGCAAACCTTTTCTCGGTTGTGTTGGTACAACCTTTTAAAAAACCAACTGGTGACTCTTAACAGTTCATCGTCGACATTATACATGTCGGACCTTTTTCACTTCATTTTTCATACAAATCTCACCTAAAATGAGAACACCAAAGAACAAGTAACGGAAAGGGACACACAAAAATCCCGACGTCGACAGGTGGCGAATCTGCTGGGGACTCCAGTAAGAGGACTTAAGCCACTATTACAATCTTTTCAAAACTGTTATCTGCTTATGTGTGGATGTTTCATTTACATTTGATGAATGTGTACGAATGCATTTCCTTATTGCACTTAGTGCTTCGCTCCATAACTGCTTGTGATGCTAGTGCTTCGCACCATAAACTGCTTGTGATGCTAGTGCTTCACACCATAACTGCTTGTGATATTAGTGCTTTGCATATGTCATCATTTTCATACGGTGAGACGCGATGTATGTGAATGTATGCTGTGTGGTCCCTCCACCAGAGGGCTATCCCGCTCGGTGTTTGATTCTTGGACTCGTGAGAAGACTAATTCTCCAAGGCTCGTGAAAGGCACCACCCAAATTCGCTCCAGGTTGAAAGACCGGATTAACTTCTCACAAGTAGATTGCGATGATTTGGGAACCTTCATGCCAAAAAACGCGACAAGAACCTAAGATAGGCCACCTCGATAAACCCAAAACGGAGGAAAGTCTCTTCATGCTCTCATTTCAATTACACAAATTCATGCCATATCTATCTCCATGTAATGAGAAATATAAAGAAATGTGTAAAATATATATTTTTTATGTCTACACAAACAAATGACATCCGTTTTGCAGGATAAAAATCATAAAATGGACACATCACATAGCATGTTATTGTACACATTCCCTAAAGACTAAACTGTGCAAGTCTTTCGCAGGGAAACAATCGGTCCCATTACCCGGTTAAAGTCCAAGAAGGCACTGAGCCCATCGTCGAACATGGCTACAAATGCCCAGCCTGATCCTACTCCTGTTTCCCGAGAGGAGTTCGAAGGATTAAGGAATTAGATAGCAGACTTGGTTGTCTTTCTAAAAGAACAAAGTAAAAATACGCAGGGAGACAATGCCTACTCAACTAGAGTCCTTCACACCGGCGATCGGGGCATTGGTAAAAAGATGGAAACCCGGATACCTAAACCTCATTCCAATAAAGATATCACAAATCTCGTGGATGATCGAGAAATCGGGGATATAAGAAAGAAAGTCCAACAAATGGAGGATACCATCCGGTTCAATTAAAGGGACCGGAAATTATGGGAGTGTCACCTATTCGGATCTCTCAGATATTCCTGGGGCTCAATATCCTACCAAATTCAAAGTCCTAGAGTTTGAAAAAAAATACAATGGGCAAAGCGATCCCTATACGCACCTAAAAGTGTACATTGGCAAACCTGGGTCTTATCTTTGAAAATGAAAGCCTCGTAATGCAACTTTTTCAAAGATTCTCACCGAGAAGCTATAAAGCTGTATATGCCCGACTTGACAATGCCAAAATCCACAACCGGGAAGAATTGGCCCACACCTTTCTAAATCAAGATGCTTTTTTAGTCACAAATGGCACCGATCAATATCAAGTGACTAAAGTCAAAAAGCAAAGTATCTTGAATCTTTTTCGAGAATATGCCCAAAGGTGGAGACATCTAGCGGCATAAGTCATTCCATCAATGATGTAAACCGAGATGGTAATGGCATTTATTGATATCCAAGAGGCTCCTTACTATAAGAGGATCCTAGCGAGGCATAGGAAAGCCATTTGCGGAAATGATCAAACACTACGATGAAATGGAGATGGGCTGAAAGGCGAGCAAGATTAAAGACTTCACCGCCTTGGAAACAATGCCAAACATATACAACCGGCAAGTATGCGAGCAAATCCAAGGGGGTATCCGATAAAGGCAATGAGGATGTATCCCTTGTTGTGCAGGCAAGCTAGAGGCCAAACTATGACCCCATTTGGAAAATGCAAGACAATCTTCCGTCCCAACAACGGTATCGCATTCAACCAATACCCAGACGAAAAAAAGAAAATTTGAAAGAACGGAAAATCGGTATTCACTCCACCGGGTGATTCCTTGAACATGTGTTGGCGATATTAATGGATCACAAGAAAATTACCGAACTAGCTCCACCTCTGGAACCTGGGAGCAAAAGATACAATCTAAGCCAGAGATGTGATTACCACTCAGGGTCTCCAGGACACGATACACATTATTTTTGGTCCTTAAAACATAAGATTCAAAATCTGATCGAAAGTGGCAGTATTGTGGTCGAACAACCTGACCAACAAAATGTCAACACCAACCTTCCGTTGCGACATAATACGGAAGAAGTAAACATGATCGGGTCAGGAAGCGCTGAAATGTATCCAATTCATAAGTGCATATGAAGGATGGAGGAATACCACCAAAAGCACATAACAAATGTTCTAGGGTGGGAAAACTCGGAAGAGGGTATGCCAGTAATGCAAAAATTAGAGGCGATCCAGAATCAAGTAAATCTGCTGGCTAAGCTGATAGTGCGCCAACATCAGGAAACAAGGCAATTTTTCACTCAACTATCAGAAAACCAAGAGAAAAAGGAGGTTAACCATAATATAAGCCCATATCTATCCATGATGAGCCAGCTAAATGAAGAAGATCAAAGCAGGCTGAAAGTACAAGAAAAGGGGGATGATAAAATTATTAGAGGATCTCGCCAGCGGAAGAACCAATCGAGGGAATGCGAATTCTCAAAGATGAAAGATCAAACAACCTCCAAAAGAGTCCGAAAATTCACCCCTCTGAGCAAATCCAAAGAAGAAATGCTACACTTTCTGATAAACAAAGGAAGGATTACTGAGTTGCTGCCTCCTATAAAACCCAAGATAAAGAGTTATGACTCCACCAAGATATGTCTCTACCATTCTAACTCACTTGGGCATATGACTGAAGAATGCTGGTCTTTGCGACATAAAATCCAGGATCTCATTGAAAATGGAGAGCTGGATATAGAATTTCCCATGACCAAAAAGGAGAAAAGGAAATAAAAAGCTTAAGATGTCCATTCGAGACAGGCAATTCAAATGAGGTAAAGGCTATGAGCGACAATTCTACCAGAGCACAAGGTGGACTGATCCTGATGCAAGAAGTGACAGAAGAGACAAAGGCATCCCCAAAGGAGATTCCCCCGCCAACATCAAATGTTCCATGGTTCCAAGATATCAACCACGTTCCTGATCTTATCACCTTGGATGATGAGGAGGAAATACTAATCCTTTCTAAGGAAGAAAAAACCAAAAAGGAAAGTTCTTTGCAAGAAATACGACAATAGTTCGAGGGAGATTTCATGGTTGAATCCTTTAAAACCCATGAAGAAGGCGAAGGAATAGATGAAGAAAAAGGTTGTGAGATTATCGGGGAATCCAACCCATTAAAGAATCCAGAGTTCATCCCTTTTTGCAATGAGTCCATATCAAGCATCCCTGAGGAATGTACTGAATCAGGAAGCGATCAAGTTATGACCACAAGCGAAGACATTCAGAATCAAGGGGTAACCTCTATCACGAGCCCTGAAGGCGACATAACCACTAACAACTGGACTATCAGGCCTCAACTAGCCGAGAAGATGTAGATCCAGGGGATGAAGGTGCGAGTTCCAGAAAGTGTTGGAACGGTATCACTTTCTTCGTAGTATGCCTTTTATTTTCCATGCATTTAAATTAATAAAAAAGAAAAAAACATCTCTACACTCTTCTCACCAGTTACCCCTTTGAACCTTTTCCAACCAAAGCCTGAACTACTAAAGACCTGATCTCCTCTTCAATAGGAGTACGTAGGCAACCATCAATGGTGCGGTCAAATAAAATAAAAACCCAAACAAACACTTCTCAAACACTTACACCTCAGACGATGATTGCCCAGACGTAATGGTCATCATTCGGGAGAAGGAGGTTGATGATAACCCGTCCATCACTGCAGTTCACCAAAACTTTGCCCTCGATAATTGAAGCAGCACTCCTTGCATTTGCCGATGAGGGTAAACTGGGAAGAAACTCTCTCTACCTTGTAGATAGCAATAACTGCTTACTTTTTCTGAACAGTATTAGCAGTTACTTTTGTCATTACAGGCTAACACTTTGTTTGATTGAACAGTGTTATATACTAACTGAAAGCATATTTTGTTTCAGGACTCTGAATTTAGATGTTCCTGTACTTGCTGATGAGGTGCCTATTCTCCACAAGGACTGTAACTTTGATGTAAAGTTGGACTCAGACTTGATGGAAATACAAGAGGACTATGAGATACCTTAGGAGATCAAAGAATGGGTCGAAGACAAACCCAAGCCAAATCTTGATCAAACCACCTCTTTCAAACCTTGGAACCTTAGAAATCCCCAAACAAATCCAAATTGGTACAGACCTCACTCAAAACCAAAGGAATGACATGGTTACTCTATTGACCCTATTCTAGGATGTGTTTGCATGGTCTCACGAAGACATGGTCAGTTTATACACGGACATTATCATTCATCGCCTTCCCATTAAAGGGGGATTAAAGCCACTCAGGCATAAACTCAAGCGATTAAAACCTGAGTGGGAGTTAAAAGTTAAAGAAGAAATTGTGAAACAATTTCAAGCCGGCATCATCATAGTGTCAACTTAACCTGAATGGCAATCCAATATAGTCCCCATGCCGAAACTGGGAAGGGAGGTGCGAGTTTATGTGGATTACAGAGATTTGAATAAATCTTGCCTCAAAGATAGCTTTCACGTGCCGTTCATCCACGTACTCATTGACAATTCAAATTTCGATCGACATGTACTCCTTTCTTTGATTGCTTCTCACTTTGGGTCCCATCAAATCATGGTTCTTTGAAGATGATCATGAGAAAAATTCATTCATCACGCCTTCTGAGAGCCCTTTTGCTACGACATTTATTGTCATTCGGCCTCATCAATGCCGGAGCTACCTATCAGTGAGCCGTATGGATCTTTTCCACGATCTAATAAAAAAAAGAAAAAAAAAGAAAAAAGAAAAAAGAAAAAAAAATAAAAAGAGAAAAAATAAAAAGAAAAAATCTCTTCAAAAGGTTCTACAGTTGCTGCCTTACCATCGGCAGGTTCTACAGATGGCTTCGGAGTTTGAAGAAAAAATCCTTCCTCCATATTCCTCGGAATAGGAATGATTTTGCAGATACACTAGCAACCTTGGCCTCCTTGATAAACATACATGACAAGGAAGACATGCCAACCCTCACATTTGCGCAAAAAAAAGTTCCAGCCTATGGGAATTCCATTGAAAAGTATTGGATGACCTACCTCCCACCCAACATCATTGGTATCAACACATCAAGAAGTAATTTTAAGATGGATCTACACCCGCTGAGGCGAGCCCGACTGAGAAAAGGCGGATCCATCAACTTGCTATAAAATTCTACCTGAACGGAGATGCACTATACGAAAAGAGATGCAGAACGAGGTCTCCTCAGATGTCTGGATGAGGACCAAGCTCATAGACTCATGGACGAGAGCCATGGTGTAGTATGTGGCCCAGACATGAGCGACCCTCTACTTGTAAAGAAGATCCTACAACAGAGAAGTCCAACTACTGGCGCTTCAAACAACATGATTTGGTTTTGAAGAAGATCATTGACAACCAAGCTCAGTCTAAAGGAAAATTTGCTCCAAACTGGGAAGGCCCGTTCGTTGTCAAGGAAGTATTGACAGGAGGCATTTTCAGATTACAGGAAATGGACGGCGATGAATTTCCACAGCTTATCATGTCGGACACCGTGAAATGGTACTATGTCTAAGGTTACCATCAAGCGAACATCCTGGTTTTGGGATCATCAGATCACCAGTCATTCCGGTTCTTTAACCCTTTACCACATACAACTCCGTTCCACGCTTTACCCCTCAGGGAAACATCCTTTCAAGCCAGCAGCCTAACTTCACTACGATCATACCACTTAGGTCATCTCACCGCGGATTGAACCTCTCACTTGCTTGCGGTTTGGCTACCCATACACAGATCAAACTTCTCATACCGCTGTTTATCCTCAACCTAGGATTAAACTTTCTTCTCCCCCTTTTCTGACAAAGACATGGGATTACGCTTTTCTACTTGCCCTGAGGGGTGAACTACGTCGACCGATCTCCCCAATACACGGAGTACATAAAGACCATGTTATATGGTCCGGTCTCACCACAGAAAAACAAAAACAAACATACTCCTATCCATAACTACATACGAAAACAAGTCCCAAGACACCAAAGATGGTAGGGAATACACACAGATCGACAATCCATTCTAAAAATCTTGAGACATATCACTGTCCATCCATCAAGGAGGAGTTCAGAATACATCCAGATCACAAAGTCCTGGAGAAATAAGTGAATATCAAGCAAGTAGCCAGGCACAACTAAAAGGGAAGTGAATCAACATATATTTCCCTGCTATATTTAATGTTGTTTGATATATACAATGTGTCTTGTATACATGACAAAATGGCTAAGCTAGTGCATGCGGCAGGAAAATACAAGCCCATCTATAAATCGGTGTATATCGCGGGCTATCAAGTACAACATGGATTCCTCTCTCGGAAGAAGGAGGTAACACTTGTGATCTCCTACCTAATGGTTTCTACGAGCAGCCAATGAGATCCACTTTGCCAACTACATGCGATATCTCGGGTGGATATAACGTCATCCCGCTCAGCAACAACGATATCCCTATGTCTTAGAGCATCATCTCTCTAACAAAGTGACATCTTTACCAGAAAGAGCTGTCAACATCAAAGCCCACATCCACTACCTGTTCACCAGATGGTACAGATGTAAAAGCCTCTTGTGATCTCGGCATCTTATCAGCTCATTTATCAAAGAAACTATCCCAGACAACAAGCGAGGCTGGGGCAATTTCAAAATTACCGACAACCGGATAGTTAATCCCTTACAACAAGATTGGGGGCAATCTCAGAAGCAGCGACAACTCAATACTGGGGCATTTATCAATCATCCTAAAATGGAAAATGCACCAGTTAGCGCCATCAACATGGTCCATCATCATCTTAGTGACGATTCAGGTATTATTCACTCGTGACTTCATCAACAAAGAGAGTTTCTCATATGAACCCTCAGCATCAACATGCAAAAGGATTGGGGCATTTTTCTAATTCCAAGAAATGAAAGGAGCTTAAGATGAGATCAAGCTTCTCATCAAAAAGAAAGGGGTGAACTCCTGAAAGAAATTATAGCGACATAAGCGTGCCCCTACGAAAGAAGGGGAAAATTTTCAAAAAGTGCTTAACTCAGGAGCAGAAGGTCAACGACGAATGGCCTAGAGAATGAAATCTACACCATCAACATGCGTTAAGTCCTCACAAGTTGAAGCCTCTACACCGACGTTCAAATATGGGCAGCGAAAGAATGAAATACACCCTCCTAGGATATCAGCGGCATTCAGGCCATCAGTTCAGCCGGGTTGCGAATCAAACGCTTAAGGAAATGGGGCACAAGTACCCAACAACGAAATGAAACTCCAAATCACCTCAAGAAGGGTGATACATCTGGTGGTTGTCATCAATCTAACGTAACATCAGGCGAAGTCTAGTGACGTAATTCATGGAATATTACTTCAGCGAAGGTATTGGAAGATCTGGTATTCTAAACCATTGCCATCAACACAGCGCGACATCAACACAGTTCAGCGATGAAAGCTTCATATACCACCGTTCAAGTGGGAACTGGAAAAGTTTGTCGATCAGTAGGATAGACACTGTTGCAACTACCAGCGAATACATCGGGATGGTCTGGTGATTTCAGAATGTCATCCCCATCAGTGATGTGGAAAACATCTCAACTTATCTTCATCAAATAAGCATCAGCGATTAAATGCCAAACCATTGGATTCAACACCAGCATCTGCAGCAGTAATGATCGGTAAAAGGTAAATTGATTTGCGAATACATTTTAACATTTATCATAATATTCATTACATTGCGATTTGCGATATGCGATATGCGGTTTGTGATATGCGATTTGTGATGCGATATGCGAAATATGATATGCGAAATGCGATATGCGAGTTGCGAAGTGCGATTTGGCCAAATGTGAAAAGCGATGTGCGATTTACGAACTACGATTTGCAAAATAATTGTCACATTCATCATAAACATTCACTACATTGCGATTTACATCATTAAAAATATCTTGTCATGTTTCAAGTGTCTTTATCATGTCCATTCCATTGCATTGCATGAACATGATAAAGAGGGGCATCTGTAGATACTTGAAATTTTCTTCTACTATTACTAACATTGCAGGAGGACAGATTCGTCTTTTAAGAGGGAACCCTGAAAGACAATCCAAATCCATACCGGATACTACCAGAAGTTCATCATCAAACCCCGAATCGCAATCTGGGAGTAACCAAATCCAACCTCGGAGATAACCCCGAGGCCTGCAGATACAATACTGGACCACACACTGGAGAAGACTGATTAATCTCAGAGATAACCCCGAGGTATCCAGTCTCAGTCCCAACCATGGGAATAGGTCAAGCCAACCTCAGAGATGACCCTGAGGATAGTCAAACTCAACAGCAAGCCAACCTTAGAGATAACACTGAGAAACGACTGCTACAACTGCGCAAAAACTGGAGATAACCCCGGGAGGGGCAAAATGGTCATTTTGCCAACTCAACTTCACTTCAAATCAAATACACTCAAAATAATTCAAAGGAAGTCCCATAAGACCGATATCTTAACTCCGGAGCGCAAACTACACAAAACGGATCACCAGATTGCCTGACGGAAACCCGGGAATGCCATTTCGGTCATGGACCCATCTTGCTAGAACCAAAAAAGGTCAAATCATAGATCATTGTGTAGCTCTCGGAAAGATCTTTTCGGAATGGTATGGCACGCTTCCATCGGACTCCTTGATTGAAAGTTATGAGCGACCGAGCGAACAACGCGTACGTACTTCGACACGGCGGGACCCACACTGCCCAGGGCACCCCGGGCAGCTGCAGGTACACCTGCTACTAGGTGTCGCAGGTAGACCTGCGGTTCCCCCCCTCTATAAATATGGGGCTTGGGGTGCTAATTTTCTAAGAGAAAAAGACGAGGAAACCCTGCACAATTCGCTTTGCACTCACCCATACAGTGTATTTTCCCACTTTTAAACACCTGTGAGCTCATATATAGCCTCTTTTGTACCCACAAAAGCCTGTGTTTACCCACTCTAAAGATATAGAAGCCTTCTTTATCAGTTAGCTGTAAGCCTTCTCACACACTTTAGAGTCTTTCTCTTCATCTTTGCACACACCCTTCTACACGTTGAGAGTTGTGTTGCTTGCTTTTGCCCGGACTTCGGTCCGTGGTTTCATTTCAGTCTGTATATATATATATTATATATATATATATATATATTTACATATATATTGACTAACATTATCTAGTTATGCCTCTATTGAGCCGAGACTTCGGTCTGGAGCGTTTACTGTTTTAAAATATATATATACTTATATATATCAACTGTGTGTTGGACTTTGTTCGATGAGCCTAGACTTCGGTTTGGTGCATTTACTCGCTTTTATATTATATATATACTTATATATATATATCAACTGTGTGTCAGACTTTGTTCGATGAGCCTAGACTTCGGTCTGGTGCGTTCACTTGCTTTTATATATATATATACTTATATATATGAACTGTGGTCGAACTATGTTCGATGAGCCTGGATTTTACATCCGGTGCATTTACTGCTTTTATATATATATATATTTATATCTCGTCCCACCTGAAGTTTACTTCGTGGTGGTTGATCGCTTTTACAGCTTTCTTTACGTTTCGTCCTGCCTGGAGTTTACTTCGTTGCGGTTGACCGTATTTACAGCTTTATTTACGTTTCGTCCCGCCTGGAGTTTCCTCCGTGGCGGTTGATAACTTTTAACAGCTTTATTTACATTTTTGATCCCCCATGGAGGTGCTTCGTGGTTGGTGATCTTGTCTATATATATATATATATATATATATATATATATTTATAGCTTTTATATATATATACCTGCTTACTTCTTTCATATAAACTACAGTATCTTGTGAGCCTAGGAATCATGTGATCACAGATTCATCCCATTGGATCTAGATTCTGTTCCCGTGATAGACATTTTCAGCTGTAAGCAGCTTGTAAATTATTCTGCGATGTCTGAATTTCCTCAGATGGTTTCCATACCCACGAAGAAGTCGGCATTATTTTTGTATATTATTTTCGTACGGATGCCTCGCATCCGTCAAATAAAAATCAATCAAGCCGATCACTTAATAAAAATGGGAGTGTAAAAGGTCTCAATTTCTATTGAGCATCAGGGTTTAAAAACAACTTCTTTTATAAAACATCACTGCCATATCTTGCTAAAAACTGAACTTTTACATAAATTCAGACCCTATGTATATAGGTTCGAACGAGGCCTCGCACAACTTCCAAATAACAGCACATTGACCCACACACACACACTCAGATAATAGTTTCTTGTAAAGAGGCGGTCACCGTGGTAACACGGATGTCGGAAGTGCTAACACCTTCCCCATAACCAAGTCCCCAGACCCTAAATCGAATCTCGGTTTCACCGACCCGTATAACAGTGTCACATCGCTGGGTCAATGTGCAAACCTTTTCTCGGTTGTGTTGGTACAACCATTTAAAAAACCAACTGGCGATTCTTAACAGTCCATCGTTGACATTATACATGTCGTACCTTTTTCACTTGTTTTTTCAAACAAATCTCACCTAAAATGAGAACACCAAAGAACAAGTAATGGAAAGGGACACACAAAAATCCCGACGTCGACAAAACCCACCGCATGAACTTTCAACATGACTGTGCAAGATGCTGTGCAACCAAAAGATGTGGTGTCAGGTATTATCCCAATCAACGATATTAATGCTTATGTATTATTTGATTCGGGTGCTACTTGTTCGTTTATATCTGATGAATTTGCTAAGAGGTTAGAATTGCCTAGAGAAGAACTGAATTTCCCTTTGAACATAGAAATTGCGAATAGGGAGGTGATTCTTGTTAGGTTTGTATACAAGAACTGTAGAGTGAAAATTAAAGGGAATATCCTGATGGTAGATTTAATTTCGATTAGACTCGGGGAATTTGATGTAATTTTGGGAATGGATTGGCTGTTCAAATATGGAGCAGTAATTGATTGTCACAAGAAGTGTGTAAACCTTATGACTCCGTCAAAGGTAGTTTTCTATGGTAGCAAGTCGTCTATACAAATGAAATGTTTGACGATTATGCAGGCCAAGAAGTTGTTGAGTCAAGGCTGTGTGGGTTATTTAGCTTACATAGTTGATACTCGGAATAACAGTGTGAAACTGGAGGAGATACCAGTGGTTAGGGAATTTGTGGATGTATTTTCGGATGATTTGCGGGACTTCCTTTGATAGAGAGATTTAGTTAAATGATCGACTTAGCACCAGGAACTGCACCGATATCAAAGGCCCGTCTGAAATGACTTCAGAGAGAAATGAAGGAACCGATGGTAAATCGCAAGAATCACCGGACAAGAAGTATATTTAACCAAGCGTATCACCATGGGGAGTGCCAGTATTATTTATGAAGAAGAAGGATGGATCAATGCGTCTTTGCATTGATTATATGGAGTTAAACAAGGAACTATTAAGAATAGGTATCCGTTACCTAGAATAAATGACTTGTTTGATCAGTTGAAGGGTGCTAAATATTTCTCGAAAATTGATTTGAAAAGTGGGTATCACCAATTGAAGGTAAGAAAGGAGGATATACCTAGAACAACATTCAGAACTCGGTATGGATATTACGAGTTTCTGGTGATGTCTTTTGGTTTAACAAATGCCCCAGCCGCGTTCATGGATTTGATGAACAGGGTATTTAAACCATTCTTAGACAAGTTCGTAGTAGTGTTTATCAATGACATTCTGGTGTATTCCAAAACTCAAGAAGAACACATGGAACATTTACGTCTGACATTGGAGACACTAAGAAAGGAAAAGTTGTACGCGAAATTCTCTAAGTGTGAATTTTGGCTCGATTGTGTACAATTTTTTAGGTCATGTGATTGACAAAGTGGGATTTCAGTAGATCCATCGAAAGTGGAAGCTGTAATCAATTGGGAACAACCAAGGACACCTTCGGAGGTGAGGAGTTTCTTGGGACTGGCCAGTTTTTATAGAAGATTTATACAAGATTTTTCCAAGATAGCCACTCAACACAAATTTGACACGGAAAAGTCGTGAAATTCGTTTGGACGGAGAAGTGTGAAGAGAGCTTCCAAGATTTGAAGAAGAAGCTAAGTATGGCACCTGTGTTAACCCTGCCGGATAATACAGGAAATTTTATGGTGTATAGTGATGCCTCACACAAAGGATTGGGTTGTGTTCTTATGCAAAACGACAAAGTTATTGCCTATGCATCAAGACAACTGAAGGATTATGAGAAAGGTTATCCGACTCATGATTTAGAATTGGCTGCAGTGGTATTTGCTCTCAAGATATGGAGACACTATCTGTATGGAGAGAAATGTGAGATCTACACAGACCACAAAAGTCTGAAGTATATTTTCACTCACAAAGATCTGAACATGCGTCAGAGAAGGTGGATGGAATTGATAAAAGATTATGATTGTGAGATCTTTTATCATCCAGGCAAAGCGAATGTGGTTGCAGATGCTTTAAGTAGGAAAGGTCGGGAGAAATTGATGCTGATAACAACTCAGGAGGAGCTCATTTCAAAGAATGACAAAGTTAGAATGGAAATCAAATTTCCACGAGGAATCCGATGAACGACTATTTCGGTTAGAAGCGAGGTCAACTTTCTTCGGACAAGGTGAAGAACGCTCAGTTACAAGATGAAGAATGTGGAAAGATAAAAGAGAATATGGGTGATGGTAGCGATACGAAATATAAGGTCGATACCGAAGGATTACTACGGTACGAGGGAAGAATCTAGGTTCCAAAGAACACCGAGAATCGAAAAGACAAAATCTTGACCGAAGCTCATAGCTCAAGATATTTGATTCATCCAGGAAGCACGAAGATGTATCAAGATTTACACCGACATTTTTGGTGGCCGAATATGAAAAGGGATGTTGCAGAATGTGTGGCTAAATGTTTGACATGTCAAAGAGTAAAAGTCGAACATCAAAGACCCAGCGGATTACTTCAACCATTGGAAATACCGGAATGGAAGTGGGAACACATCACGATGGATTTTGTGGTGGGTCTTCCAACTACTCAGAGAGGATGCGATGCAATTTGGGTGATAGTGGACAGACTAACGAAATCAGCGCACTTTTTACCAATAAAGATTAGGTTCAATCTTGATCAGTTGGCAAGATTGTACATCAAAGAGATCGTTTCGAGACATGGAGTGCCAGTGTCAATTGTGTCCGATAGAGACCCGCGATTCACTTCAAATCTTTGGAAGAGACTACAAGAATGCATGGGAACTCAATTATGAATGAGTACGGCTTATCATCCATAAACAGATGGCCAAAGCGAACGAACGATCCAGACATTAGAAGATATGCTGAGAGCCTGCATCATGGATTTCAAAGGAAGCTGGGAAGAACAATTACCGTTGGTGGAATTCGCCTACAATAATAGTTATCACGCGAGCATCGACGCCGCCACCTTACGAAGCGTTATCTGGCGGAAAGTGCGAGCCCCACCATCTTTGGGATGAAGTTGGTGAACGTCAACTGCTAGGACCAGAACTAGTGCAACAAACTACTGAGGTTATCAAACTCATCAGGACAAGATTAGTAGCAGCTCAAGACCGACAGAAGAAGTATGCAGATCAACACAAGCAAGATCATGCATTTAACGTAGGAAGCTATGTATTCCTAAAATTTTCTCCTTGGAAGGGGATAATTCATTTCGGAAGCTATGGACCCTTTGAAGTGCTACGAAAAGTTGGAGAGGTAGCTTACGAGGTAGCTCTACCTCCAGAGTTGGAAAATATTCATAATTTTTTTCATATTTCGGTGTTACGACCATATAAACCCGATTACAATCACGTAATCAAGTACGAACCGTTGCAGTTTGAGAAAGATTTGTCTTATGAAGAGGTTCCTATCCAGATAGTCGACAGGAAAGAACAAGTGCTCAGGAATAAAGTGATACCTTCTGTGAAGGTGATATGGAGAAACCATAATGCTAAAGAAGCAACGTAGGAACTCGAAGAGAAAATGATGAAAGAGTACCCTGAGTTATTTGTTTAATCTGTGTCTTCGATTCTGGGGACATAATCTTTTTAAGTAGGGAAGAATGTAATGAATGTGTTGTTTGAGTTGTGATTTTGGGGACAAAATCCTTATAAGAGGGGAATGATGTAACATTCCAGATTTTTTTTAAATGTAAGTTATAAATATTTATATAAATCAATAAATATTTATTGGACGTGTTTATTATTGAATAAGTAATTGTTCAATTTGATTGAGATGTTTTAGTTAATTATTTAATTGTTAAATAATTAATGTGTTATGTGGATTGAGTTATGTTATTAAGTGATTTATTTAATAAATTATTATTACATAAACTGTGACAAATAACTATGTGATAAAGAGTTATTAAAATAATTAAAGTAATTTTTAATTTAGTTTTGCCAAACAAGGTTTAAGTATTAATCCTTTAAATTTAAATGGTTTGCCAAACAAAGCCTTATGGCTTTTGGATTTCTTTTGAATTTAAATTATTAATTAAATAAATAAAATATATATATATATATATATATATATATATATATATATATATATATATATATATATATATATATATATATATATATGAATATATTTACAGTAATCGATAAAATTATTGGTATATTTAATACGATTAAATGGGTTTCCAAACGTTTGAAAAATAGAGCGTGCGTTAGTTTTATTTTTAGTATACGTATACTGTTATGTGACTTAGCTATCAGTTTTACCTTAGAGTTGTCTGCTAAAAGAAAGAAAATAATACAGAGATAGTTGAGAGAAAAAGGGTTGGGATTCTAGGAAAATACAGAGTTCTTCAAGCTTTTCTAAGGGTTTAACAAGTGTTTCTTAATAACAAAAGGTAGGTGTTTATAACCTAAATTTATGTTTATGAAGGCATATATGTTTTACATCATTAGGTTTAAAGTCTCTATGTTCTTGAAAGTCATTCACTCTGTTAAGGTTTTTACCAAGAATTATCTGTAAAACATGTTCTAGAATTGGTTATGATGTTATTTGTTTTTATTGTTATAATTGTTATAGTTAGCATATATATATATATATATATGTGTGTGTGTGTGTGTGTGTGTGTGTGTGTTGTATGCTAAATTAAGATTTAAAAAGAGAACTTGGTTTTACGGTGAAAAATATATATAGGAATATATGTTTTGTAGAAATATCAAAAGTTATGTATGCTAACTGAGGAATTGAACTATATATGTTAATTTGTTATATGTTGGTATACTTGTATTTCAAAGGAATCAAATTTGGTTGATAACAGTGAAAATTTCGTTCACTGTACTTTAGATATCAACAATGGAGTTTTGAGTTTTAACCAAATATTATTTTAGTGATTTAAGTCTTTTAAATTTGTTGTTCAATTGTTGGAAATTGGTATATGGATAATTGTTAGCAATTATGTGTAGTTTATATTAGTTATATATGTTGTTTGGGGGGCTAATTGTTGTTGTTACAAATTTAAGACAAAGTAGCTTTGCTCTCGTTTTTTTTTTGGTTCTGTGAGTTTCGCGCCTGTCGTCAAAATTCACGCCCAAATACCAAATTTCGTGTCCCATGGCCAAATTTAATTCGCATACCAAAAATAGGCAGAAGTTCGCGCCAAATATTGAATTTCTTGCCAGGCGCCATGACTCGCCTTGACGCTAGAAAAGTGGTCTGGGTCGGACAGTTTTGACCTTCTGTAGTAAAATGGCCATAACATTCTCATACGAACTCTGATTGAGTTGATTCAAGATGATCCGGAACGAGAACGAATAGACCTACAACTTTCATGCTTTAAGTATGTTTATATCGGGTCTCTAACAGTAGTCAAAATGGCCATCTTTAGGACTGTTGTGTATTTGGAGCCAATCAGAGGGTGTCGGGATGCACTAATGCAAGTGCAACCCTTTGGGTGTTAGTATAACTTAATGATAACATGTTGGACATGTAATAGGATGTTTTATCAAGTTGTTAATGTGCATGTAGTGCAATGACATGATCACTTAAGTAGTTATAATAAAGCTAAAAAGTAATGTTCATGAAAAGATGTGATGTTGTTTAAACTTAAACTTAGTTAGTAGCTATACTAAGAGTAATAAAGTAACTCATAAAGGTAATGTTAGTGTAACTAATGTGTATTGTTAATAAATATGGTATGTGTAGGACTTGGGGTGAACGTGAATAGTAATTGTTTAACCTACGTACGAGGCAAGTTCTCTAACTCTACTTTTATAATTGTGCAAGTTTCTAAACCTATCTTTTTAAATTAAGCAAGTTCTCTAACTCCATACTCTCGTTGAGTTAGTTTGTTGTGTTTAAGCAAGTTTTCTAATTCTAAAGCTTCGTTATGCAAATTTTATATGCTATACTTTATTGAGTAAAGTATTTCCATTAAGCAACTTCATTGTATCCAAATATTCATGATGATACAAGTTTCCCATCTCCACACTTTCGTTGAGATAGTTATTGTGATTATGCAAGTTTTCTTAACTCTAAACTTGTTATATTAGCATGCAAGTACCTTTAGTTTATCGTTCAAGTTATTATTTGTTGTGCATACTTGATATTAAATTGTAAGATGTAACCTTAGCTTAATGTTATTCAAAGCAAGGTATGATGTGTTATTCAATAGTTATGCTATTAGATTATCCCTAAATTATGAACTTAGAATGAAATATTTATTCAGTTATGATTATTCAATAACATAGTGTTATTATCTTTCATTCAACTAATCCTTAGTTAATGTCCGTTGAATTCCAAATTACCTTGAAGTGTATCCAAACCAAACTATCTTTGGGGCGGACTTGTACTCTAAATACTGAGATGAACAACCCTATTTATAGGGGTTACGCTTAGTTTTGTACTTTGCGCTGAAATGTTTGTATACAATACATGTACAAAGGTTTGATCCCCCTAAGTACCTTAAAGTGATTATGGTCGTATAACTGTAAAAGTTTAAGTTGAAAGATTACTTATAACTGTGGACAAGGTTCGTGGTCATTAGACCCTCAGTAAATGTTAAGATGTTAATAGGACTTATTATTTAGTTCTATTGAGCCCCTGAATGGGCAAGGAATGTTTAAGATGTTACTAGAACCTATTCTTCAGTTCTATTGAGCCCCTGAATGGGCAGAGAATGTAAAAGTTATTCATTGTTATTTCAAGTGAGCCTTATTTGCTCAGTCTTGCTTGTAAAATCCTTACAGCTAAAGATGTAAAGGGTGACGTACCTAGCACCAGTAAAAGGAAAGGGAAAGATGAACAAGTACTGAAGACTTGTAATAGTTTTGATAGTTTTATTATCAGACTTTGGTTTAAAGAATGTAATGAAGTTTATTTAAATTTTCCGCATGAATGATTGTTTGTAAAGGTTAGATAATCTGGGAGATTTTATTTTATGTAATTCTTGTATGGGCAGGTTTATTATTCAATTTTATTTATGATTGGGTAGTTATAAATGAATGTTTTGATTACGTGAACACCAAATCTTGAGATAATGAAGTACCGGGATTTGGGGGTGTCACATAAACTATATGCTAATCAAAATAATTTATGTGTAGATATCTGGTGGAAAAGGCTTGTTATATGCATATAGCATGAAGAAGGGTCAAACCCATACACCCGAGCAGATATCGAAGCCAATAGCTGAAATAGAGGCTCACGATGCAAACAACTTAGACGAGGTGGTTATTGTAGAAAACCTAATACCAGATCCAGAGATGGTGGAGCTGACAGATAGTGATTCAGACACTAAATTTGAAGCTGATCAAGCTTCAACGGAGGTGCAGGATCTGAGGAACAAGGTTTCTTCACTGGAAAGGCTATGGGAGATAGAAAAGTTGTTGAATAGTCAGTTGCGTCAAGCGTTAATATAAACAATGGAAGAAAAAGATAAGCTTAAAATCCAAATTGATCAGATGGGATCTACAAGCAACACATCGTGTGCAGCTCCGTGCAAGAAGGGGAAAAGAAAGATAGAAGACCATGACTTAGGAAAATCCAATAAGAAGAAAGGGAAAAGAATTTGTTATTTGTGCAGTTATGAAGGACATACTACTCTGTATTGTCCCGACTACAAACTAGGAGCATGTTTTATCTGTGGGATAGAAGGTCATCAGGTGAAAAGTTGTCCAAGGAAGAGGTGTAATAAATAAGTAGTATAGGTTCTGTTATGTAGGTGTGTTTAATGTAATATATAGTATAAGTATGTCTATGTAATGTAATGTTCTCAACTTTTGTAATGATCAATCTTGTAAATCCCGACTTTTGTGGTCATAAAGGGATAACTGAAGTTCAAAGCATTATGTGTTATGCTATGTAAAATATTCGTTAAATGAATATGAATCTATGTTTGACTAATGTAACAAGTTTAATATATTAAACTTATACAATAAGGTTTAGAATGTAAGATAAATTTATGATTTTACTTGATCAGATAATGTCGCCAAGACGTTGAACTCGCAATCAAAGGGCAGAAGAATCTGTCAATAACATTGAAGGACAACAACAAGCAGACCCAATGCAATATTTTGCAAACATGGTAGCACAAGCTATGCAGCAAGGGACATCAGCCGGACAACCGCTTAGCGAATTTCAAAGACTTTAAGGATGTAGGACCGTCGAAATTCAAAGGTACAACTAACCCTGTAGAAGCCCAAACTTGGGTGAAAGAGATTGAAAAGGCGTTTGTGGTAGCTAGGGTAGCTGAGGGGCAAAGGACCATTTTTGCCATTTACATGATGAAGGGTGAGGTAAATTTTTGGTGGGAAGCGAATCAAGCAAGGGCAGGAGAAGGTGTAGTCACATGGGATAGGTTTAAAACACTATTTTTCGAAAACTATTTTTCACCTAGTATGCAAGCGAGGATGGAGGTGAGATTTTTAGAATTGAAGCAAGAGAATATGACGGTGTCAGAATACGCCGCCAAATTCAATGAGTTAGCTAGGTTTATCCCACATCAAGTTGATACGGATGCTAGGAAAGCTAGAAGGTTTGAGCTGGGATTAAAACCCTGGCTCTACAACAAGGTGGCGGTGTTGCAGATTCCTAAATTTGAAGTACTCATGGAGAAGGCGATTATTGCTGAGGAAGGGATTGAGGCTATGAGCCTCTACAACAAGGAGAGAAAGAATAAGGGTAAGACCAAATGAGCTGGGAAGGTAAGAATTAATAGTGGGAGCAGGAGTGGAGATGGAAAGAGGAAGGTGAGCAGTTTTGGAAGTGTGCAGGTGAAGCAAGAAGGTATGAAGAAACAGAATGTGCCGTGCAAGAATTGTGGAAAGAACCACTCAAGGGAGTGTCTGAAAGGAAAATTTGTTTGCTACAAGTGCGGGCAGGAGGGTCATATCTCTCCCAACTGCCCCAATCCTAGGATGAATAATGGATGTTTTATATGCGGATCGACTGAGCACAGGGTGAAGGATTGTCCAAAAAGGAGGGTAGAGGCAGGCAGTGTGAATATTGGCGCTGGAAGCGGAACTTTGACAATCACCGGACCGACTTCATCGAACAAGCCAACGAAATCTACTACAAGGGTCTACAACATGACAGGTCCGGATATCTGGCGAAATTGTGCTTTGGAACTCCAGGTATTATTCGTATAACTTTTATTTTCTTATATATATAATTTTCATATATATAGTAAATTATTTCTAAAGAAATTTTGAGGGAGAAATTTGAGTTCTTTTAGAAATCAAATTTTCGTTTAATCAGAAAGACAAGCTTTATGTGAATAGTTAAAGATCAGTTTGATCAAATTATGATCGAGATCTACTGGCAAAGATTGTGTATGCTATGTACCCGTGTATGTATAGGTTTTAAAACGGTGATTTCGGGGACGGAATCTTTATAAGGGAGGGTGAATGTAACAACCCGATATTTTCTATTTAAATAAATAAGAAATTTTGCGTATAATTTTTTTTTTTATCTTAAGGATGAGAATTTGTACAATAATATGTGTATATGTATTTATATGGTAAATAAAAATATATTTATTACATGATTATTTACAAATAAATTTATTTTAAATTATTGATTATTAAAAAGTATATTTTATAATAATTAATTTTATAGTGGAAATATTTTTATTAACTATTTTCCATGAAAATATAATCATATATTATTTAAATAATATTTGAAGTTATTTTTAGAATAATTATTTTAATTATTTTATTATATGAATTTTAGTTTGATTATTAAGTTAATTATTTTACCTTAATTATTAAGGTTAAATATGAAGAATAAATCAGATATGGAATCCAAACCCTAATTTTGGATTATTGTCAAGGTATGAGAATAATAATATAATATTAATTATATTTTGATTTTTCACTGCTATGAATATGTACTGTATGTCCGTATTGATAATGGTTGGTCAATTACGGTGTATTATGTCCAAACCCTAGTAATAATGTTAAACCCTAATTTGAGATCCAAATTAGAGTGCAAGATTTTTTTTATAAGTGTGTTATATAATTTATGTTGTGTATTAAATGTATTAATTAGGTAAACCCTAATTAAAATTCTAGAAACCCTAATATTTAGAAAACCCTAATTTTTGGAAATGAGAAACCCTAATTTGAAATTCAAATTAGAGTTCGAGATTGTTGGTAATTATGATAAGATGATTAATTAACAAGTATTAAAATTATAATTGTTAATTATAGAAACCCTAAATTGTTAAACCCTAATTACTGAACTAGAACCCTAATTTAGTAATTGCAACCCCTAATTTTAATTTGGAAACCCTAATTACCAAAAGTATAAACCCTAATTGCTAAATTAGCAAAGTTAATTATAATTAGAGATATTAAACCCTAATGTTCATGTATAATTAGAAATTTAAATTATATTAACAAAACCCTAATTTATAAAATTTAGAAACTAAAATTTATTTATTTATTTTTACAAACCCTAGTTGCTAAATCCTATTTATGTTATGTGCTAAACCTTAGGGTTGAACCCTAGGGGTTAAACCCTAAGGGTTTGGTAAATTACTTGGTTGCCATTAAAATTATTTATAATTTGACCATTTTGCCCCTAGTGTATTATTTTGGCTAATATATAGGTTTTGACAAATGAGGAAGTTATTTACCAACTCATACCAACTCTTTGTGACACAAAAATTGACAGTACAAGCCTTGTAGATCAGCCAATACATGCACCTTGTATGTCTATATAAAGATAGGAAGAGAGAGAAATGAACATTTGTTAGCCATTTTTGTACAACACTCAACCAAGAGCTTCTCTCACTAGAACCAACGAAAATTTGAAGTTTTAAAGTCACAAGATCAAGCCCCACGAATTTCATAACAACATCAGTAGCCAGAAATCAGAAATTAATCTTAGAATGGTATAAAACCCTAGCTTGAAATCTGTCCATAGATTCTGTGTTAGATGTTGGTTTTTATTGTTAAAATATGTTGGTTGTAGTCCATTTTGACGATCTGGGTTGCTAAATGTTGGATCCATAACATTTAGAAACTCGGATTTGTGTTTTTAAAAAATCTGGGAAAAGTTATATATGTGGTCTGACAACTAATGTCAGTGGCCACAGATCCTTGCTCGTTTATGATTTATGTTGTTTTTAAGTTTTGATATGTAGCTTGTAATGTATTCATTAATCTACAAAAAAGAATCAGAGTCATTTGATGTTTAGTTTGAAAGTTATACAAGGTCAAACGTCGTTGACCGGCCAAGCCGTGGCGCAGCGTTTACGGGTAACCCGTAACCTACCGATAACGATTTATCTGACCGGGATCTTCAAGGTTGTTGATCTTTTGATAATGGTTATGTATCTAAGTTGTAGTATGTCGGTTATACTACATATTTATGCCTTAACATCTCCTAATAATTAAACTCGGTGATCGTAGTGGACGGTCAAACCAGGCAAGTCGAACATGTTCTCTATTTTCTGGGTAACCCAGAAAACATATGAACATGTCGACTGACATGGTTTGACCGGAGCATACATGTTGATTGTGTTGTTATTGTCATGATTTTATGTGATAGATCTCTTGTCCTACATGTTGGGTACACACTGAAAGCTTCAAATCACTAAACCTGTACACGAATCACTAGTTATTGAAGCCCAGTAGAGGCGATCGATTCTTTCATTTCGGGTAACCCGAAATGAAGAAACGACTTCAACAACTTCTTTGATGGCTCAGATCTCTTTCGTTATGAATGTTATGATCATTCTTATTGCTGGATCGTGTAGTCTTGTATGAGTACTACAGGATCTAATCAATAACATGTCCAGAAACACTTTGTGTGAAGAATAATTTTTTAATTGTCAAACGTGGTACCGCAAACCGACTTGAATTTCAGGGATTTCCCAAGAACACGAAGAACACCTATAGCGACGGTTACGTCATTATAAATAAATCTTCTTGATACTTTTATTAAAAATTAATTATTTAAATTCTAAAAATTATTTAAAAATAGTATTTAATTTTTCGAAAATTACAAAAATTATTTTAAAAATTATTTTTAAATTATAAAAATTAAATATTAATAAATTGAAATATTTTTCATAAATATTAGTATTTATTTAAATATTATTGATAATTAATTTATTTATTAAATGCATTAAATAAATTAATTAAAAATGATTTTATTATATTAAAAATCATTTTAAATGATAATAAGTTATTTAAAAATATTTTAAGTTAAAAATATAACTTTTAATATTTTAAAACAAATTTCATTAATTATTTAATATTAATGAATATTAAGTTATTTACTAAATGAATTAAATAAATTAATTTAAAATGATTTTATTATATTAAAAATCATTTTAAATAATAATAAGGTATTTAAAATATTTTTAAGTTATAAAATATAACTTTTAATATTTGACGGTAAATTTCATTAATTAATTATTATTAATGATATTAAAGTTATTTAATAATTATATTAAATAATTAAGTTTAAAAATGATTTTAATATTATAATAATTATTTTAAATGAAAATAAAGTGTTTAAAGATATTTTAAGTTATAAAGTATAACTTTTAATATTTAAAGGGTAATTTCATTAATAATTTAATATTAATAATTAGTAATTTATTATTAATGATATTAAATTTATTTCATAATAAATAGTTTGAAAATGGTTTTATTAATTTAAAAATCATTTAAAAAGGATATAAATGAATTAAAAATATTTGAAGTTATAAATAATGACTTTTAATATTTTGATAAATAATACATTAATACTTTAATATTAATGGTAATCATTTAAAAATAATTTTAAATGTTTTAAAAATCATTTAAGGGTAATATTAATACTTTAAAAGTATTTCAAGTTATTATAAATAACTTTAACATTTTGGAAATGATTTCATTAATAGTTTAATATTAATTAAATATTAATGATAATAGAATTGTTTAATATTTAAATCATTTAATAATGATTCCGATGTTTGAAAATTCATGATAAATTATAATAAATGTTTTAAAATTATATTGAGTCATTTAAAAATAGTATGACTGATATTAAGTTATAGAATAGAGTCTTAGACTCGATAATTACCCGATAAAGCTGTCGGTATACAGACATGTTTTAGAAATTGATCTGGACTTAGATAATTTAATTAGATATGTGATTATTTATGATTCAATGGTTGTTAAACATGGGTAATAATGTGATTAGGTTATGTGCTGACTGTGAAATGCAGTACTATGTGTTATAGTATATTGTTCTAATCGAATGAATGATCTGATTAATGATAGGTCGTGATATAAACGATAAATCTAAATTGCAAATCAGTAGTAGCATCGATCAAAGATATCTTACCTTTGGATTTTCTTTATGCAATGGACATGAGTAAGAATGTTTCTAAAACTATATTATTACTGTACAGATTATTAACTTTATATTATATACGCCCATTGATTATCAACATGTTAGTATATGGTAATTCAGATATATATTCTGTTCGTTAATTTCTATAAATGGTTATACAAGTGTCCCCACTTGGATAATCATTGTATTTAATCACATGTTGATATACCTTTTGTCAATTACCTGTATAAATATATGTTGAATTATAAATTATTGTTGAACAAGATAAAACCTTTGAATTGGAACCCATACAAGTATGAACATCCCAACACAGGAAAACTTTTATGCGCCCAAGGCGGATAGAGTGAACGATACCCTCGTTCTTGCATGTAGTATTGATCAATGCAGGGCATAACGGGCTGATCACCCCCGTGTCCGTAAGTTATAACGGTTTGCTGATGAATTTCTGTTTAACCTATTTGAAAATTGAAAATAATGTTCATAGCATGTCAACTAAACACTATTTATAGTCAGTACGTAGTTTCAAAGATTTGGTATAGAATTGATATATTATTATCATTGGTACAGATTACTTCACAACTGTTGAATCGTTGTAGAAGGATAGTATAAAGAAAACATTTAAATTCTTTCAGCTTATATATATAATTGCTATTACTTGCTGGGCACTCAAATGCTCATCCTTGCTTAATTTAAATGTTTTCAGCTAAGTGTGAAGACCTAGAAAGCTCATGTAGAAACAAAGGAAAAGGAAAGCTAACCAAATAAGATTTGAGGTATTCTATGTAATAGTTTGAGACTATTAAGATAATGATATATATATTATCTATCAATGTATGTAATGAATGTAATAAAGGTTACGTACTTGGGAGCTAGACTCTGATAATTATGTAAATTAAGTTTGAATTTTATATTATTGTTATTATTATTAGTATTATTCCGCTCATAGAAATGGTATCGTAAAGTACCGAGTTCGGGTTTCAAGTACCCGGATTTGGGGGCTCTACAAGTGGCGTCGTAGCGCGAACTCGGCCATAAACTTCTGGAGAGTGACGCCGCAGCGCGAGAGATAACAAAGGGTTTGGCGCCATAGTGCCAGACCAAGGAAGAAGGTGAAATAGGGCGTGCAGCAGCGCGAGAAAGAGGAAGGGGCACGACACCGCAATGCCGGTGCGGGGCAATGCCTAGAAATGAGATTTTTACTTCTCAGATACTGAGGGATGTGCAAGAAAGAAGTATGCACATATAGTTCACCTAAAATAACGCTTAAGAAAGCAAGTTAAACCTTTAGTAAAGGTTGAACGTAAAGATTAAACGAGACTAAAAGAATGCAAGTGTGGGTTACGAAAACGATATTCGGGGACCGTAGTCGTGTTGAACGAATATGAGGGATTACTATGATTGTGATTCCTTAGACATTGAGTGACGAAGGTAACGAGTAACATTTCAATGTTATGTTATGGTAATGAGAGATAAGGGTAAAGCGTATAGACGCTGTGAACGCAATGTTGTTGCGATGAACGATCGGTCTTAGCATACAACAAACGGTATGGCTTCGACATTAAGAATGAATAATGAACATGGGGTTCATGGGATGGATAATGATGAAAGTAATTGAAACCTTGAGTAAAGGTTAAGTGGGAGATTAAGAGACGAGCAATGTGAACGTCGAATACGTAAACGATCCTCGTCAATCTTATTTGCATTGGACAAACGTTCTAAATGTACAATGGTTGTATAACTTGGACATTAACGAAAGTATTAAGGAAGATATGAATTATCATAAAAAGCTATAGCTAACGGTAATAAGAGTAATGAAAGTCCGATGTGAGTCAGATAGAAAATGTTAGAATGAAAGGTAAGTGTTAAACGCTTTAACCAATGTAAGGGTTGAGTGTACATGAATATTAAACGGGCAGAACCTACACTCCGTGTATGGTTTGATCGTAAGGTAATGAAGACTAAGATTTAATCATGAACGGTGAAGAAACTGAGTTAAGGATAATAACTTATAACGTTAAGAAGCCGAGTTAATAATTATAACTTGGACAACGTTCCAAATCGAAAGAACCGGACGTTATAAGGTATGAATAAGTTAATATGAAATGTTTAACGCTATGATCTCATAGTATTGACATTGAATGATCGTTTCGAGTATACAAAAGACTGTATAACTTAGACGATAAAGAATGAATCCTGAGGTATGACATTTAGTTGCCAGAAAATCGTAAGGAATACGAAGTTGACTTAACAAACATTATAGTCTAATGGTTTGGACAAGTTAAGAGAAGTTAGGTTGTGGTACAATCGTAACTTTGATAGTTGACATATGGGAGCTGGGCTAAACAATTCCTTTAGAGAGCGAAGGTATATACAAAACTGGCAACCGATCTAACTCACTGTGTTGGCAGTGTATATGAGACAGAACTTATTTGTTGGTTGTTTGTGGGAAACCACTCAGAGTACCATATGGACTACTAGCAGAGATGCGATGTGTACTGAGTCCTAGAAGGTTATAAGAAGAAGATAAGAATGTAAATCATCAAAGATGATGAACGTTTTGAGTAAGACATCTCTGTGTGTCATGAAGCCGTAAATTGGTAAGGGAAGTTAGTCGCGTAAACTTATTTGACAAGAGTGGGAACCTTAGGAAGTAAAGTTAAGTAAACCAATGTGTAAGTCAAGTATATGACTAATTAGTGTACGTGTTATTTCCTTATGTGTTATATAGGGATTTGGAATGAGCAGTTCAGCGTAAGTTGTAGTTGTACGTAAGGCAAGTTTCCTAACTTCATTATACTATATGAATGCTAGTTTCTTAAACTTCTCAAATATTGAACTTGAGAAGCCTTGTCTATATGCATATGTGCGATGTATGTACAAGGTGATAGTATGTATAAGGCCTTGTGCCACAATTTTAACACTTTGGTGTTTCTATGAGATGAACTGTTCTGTGATTGAGTTGTTCAATAGAAGTATGTTCTGTTTATACATGAACCGTTATTGTTAAGTCTGTGCTAATGATTCTAGCCAGATAGAATGTGTATAAAAAAGATAGAAGTATGAAAGTATTTCCAAGTAAAAATGACTGATGTTTTAAGATGATAGGAATCGAGACTATTCCTATTATTCAAGCTGCTTCATAACCTTTGTTCGGTTATAGAAGTTCTAAAGAAATGTTTTAATTCTGAAGTTGTTTGTTCAACTATTATGACTTGCTGGGCAATTGAATGCTCACACTTGCTTTAAATGAAAAATATTTTCAGCGTACGATGTTAGAAAGAACTTAAGGATCCCATAAAGATCAAGCTGATCGGTATCCAGACGAAGTGTCATTCATTAGATGAATGAGCAGGAAGATCAAGTGAAGACTTGTAATGTAGAATAGTTTAATTAAACTATAGATTAGTTTAATGAACCGATATGTATCCTTGGTGGCGGATAAAAGTCACTCTTGTACAATGTAAAGAATAATGTAATTATCATTATTTGTAATAAAAGAGATTTTAAGGTTTCCAGAACCTGGGATTTGATTATATATGTTATTATATTAACTATATAATGAGGTATGTTTGGTAAGAAGTGGGACCGTGACACACGGAATCCAGGGGTGAGAAGTAGACCAGATTTCGGGGCGTTACATTTAACATTTATAATCCATTCCATATTTGTTGTCTTTTATCCTTAAGCAAATGGACAAGGCTCGATGCTCCTGATATAAACAGTACTGGAACACTACGATCTCAACTTGATTGTCTTGCAGACTCTACGATTCTGAGAGTGCTCTACGTTTCTTGAGTTTGGCTCTGCAGACGTTTGGATAACTCTTCGATTCTAGGAGAGGTCCTCCAAAGTAGACACACTACGATTCTTGATGCTTCACGATTCTGCCTTTGCTTCTGCAATCTTCTTATCAGCTTAATAGACTACGATTTCGTCGATGCCTATCTATTACATCACAAGATATAGATCAACCTAACATGTAACGACCGAGAAATTCAAAATTTATTGTAAAATAATTTTATTTAATTAAATAATGAATAAAATTATATTATATATTATTATTATGTGTTAGTAAGATGAATGTTGTTCTATAACCTAGTTATATTTGAATATCATATTATAACCTAGTTATATCATAGTATTTTCTGAAAAACACTATTCACATATTTCTTCTCGGGAATTATTTTTGAACTTCCGAAAAATAAGTAATGATAGAATAATAAGGGAGGATGGATTATGTAATAATAATTCAAATATGGCAAACGCAGTTTTTCGCCTGCATACTAAATTTGAGAACGTTAGTGAAAGTAAAGCGTTAATGAATAAACGATGATCGTGTAATACGTAAGTATTGTACGAGGTAATGTATACACGTATGATATGAAGTATCATACGAGTATGTATGAATAATGGTATGTCGTATATAATGAATGAGTATACGAGTTAGTGTACGAGAATAATACGTGTATAATACACTATAAGGCTTTAAGTCAATTAGATTGGACTTGTAGGATTTGGTAGGAATTATACAAGCCCAAGTGTAGGAATGGTTAGAGTCCAATGGTAAGTATTGTTAAGGCCCAAATGTTTGTTAAATGTAAGCCCAAAGAATAAGTTAGGCTAATTAAACTTAAAGCCCAAATTAAGAACCGGATCCGTGGATCGATCCAATGGGTAAGAATAATCCATGGGGAAACCCATGTAGGCCCCATGATCACATGGCACCATCTTGGTGACCAAGTAAAGTGGTTTTACTTGGTGACCAAGAGATGAATAGTAAGGAGGTGGTTAAGGAGGTGGATTAAGGAGGTGGGATGGTTTAATGTCAATTAAGCCCTCACTTTTTGTTTTCTATAAATAGAAGAAGCTTGCTAGTTCATTTCACTTGTTAAATTTTCCACCAACAACTTATAGCTTATTTGGTAGAGAGAAAAAGTTAGAAAAGCTAGACTTTGTTAGTTCAAGAAGTAAGAAGTAAGAACAAGGAAGAACCAAGTGATCATCAAAGGTAAAGATCCTAGACTATTAATCTTCTATCTCTTCAATTGTAGGTTGATAGAGAAGTGTTGATTGGTAGAACATATATGCTAAGAAGTGATGAGAATGACTAATCAAATGACTTAAACCTTAATAAGTCATGAACAAGAAATTCATATTTAAGTTATGAACTAAGGAAGAACATGTAAGAACTTATCATGTGTATAAGTTATTGAATTATGTTTGGTTAGGATGTTAGTATGATGTAATGAATCCATTTGTAACGATGTAAAAATCTTAAGTAACGAAGTTATGGCAGAATTCACGAGTTTAGACGATAATCGTTGAAATCGTGAAATTCTTGGAATGGAAGTCAAAAGTTAACATTGAACTCGGAAATGTTGGTTTTCGATGGAGATTAGTCTCAATTTGCATTCTAAAGTTGCGGACTCGAAGATGAATTTTTTTTGACTTAGAATGAAGAAACTAGCTTTGAACGTTCACGAACGTTTATCGTTTTCGTAAAAATAGACTTAAACGGTGAATTCTGTGTAACGGATTCGAAAATGTAAAATTCTTACATGAACACTTAGTTCATGTAATTTGTGAGCTAATGGATTTTGAACGAGCCAATTCGGACTTGAAATGAACAATTTGTGAGTCCGGGAAGTTCACTAAGTAAAACAAACTGTCAAAACTATCTGGTGCACAGAGCTGGCGCTGCAGAGCCGAGCCGTGCCCATAAGCTACTGAAGAATGGAGTCGCAGTGCGTCCAATTGCACTGGGGATGGCGCCATAGTGCCAGGTTCGACCATTAGTTACTGTAGTTTCGCGCCGCATCGTGAGGCCCAAACTTATAACCTAATTAGAGAGGGGTTATTTTAGGCATTTGCTATATTAGATATTACATTAAAAGAGATCAAAACTTGGTGAAAATAAGGCCACTTGGCCGGCTAATTAAGGAGGAGAAAAGATGAATGTATCTTATGATTACAAGTCCACAATTTTCAAAGATATTTCCCAAAACTTAGCCATGTGTCAAATTGGTTTTGAAGCCACATTTTAATAGACTAATTTTAATAGACTATCAAGTGATGTGGTGATGAGTAGAGAGAGGAAGAGAGAGAGAGAGATAGAGAGAGAGATAAATTTAGTGGGAAGAAAAAGAAGAAGGAGAGGAGTTCTACCTTTGATGCAACCTAAGTTCATCTCATACTTTGGAAGAGAAAGAAAGTGTTCCCAAAAATCAAGGTGAAAAATTAAACTAGCTTATTCCAATTTATTTTGTTTGATTTTGGTGATTTAAAATTTTATGATCCTGAGGTCTAAAACCCTCTATCTACATGTTTTATAGGGTTTCATGTATGTTTCTAACATATTTGAGTGTTAGAAAGTGGATCAAAAGGATAGAAAAGAAACTAGTTTTGTTTTGTTAGAAAGCTCTAGTTTTTTTCTCTTCCTTTGATCAACTACCATTTTTTATCTACACCTTATTTTTGTGATCCATCAAAGATGGGTGCTAGATATGTAAGTTAACTACTAAAACCAAGTTGTAGCACTCAAAAATGTTGAGTACACAAGTTGTAGTGTCTGTTTTAGCCAAAACAGTTTCATTTTTAGAAAGAGAAACAAACTATTTTTGGACAGTCACTGCCATGGGCAGTTTTATCATTTTTCTGACATTCAAAAGTTTAGAAAAAAGTGGACTCATTGAAAAATAAGTTGTAGATTTCTGTATGGACTGATTTTAGCAAAGTAGGAAAAAATCAAAAATCCCAAAAACATACTGCCCAGATTTGTGCAAGGGCAGTTTCGGCCACTTAATTTGTGAAATAAATTCTGGCCTTTTAGGACATGAAAATATATGATATAAAGTAGCTCTTGTCCAAAAATGAGCTCATTCCGACATAAATTTACAATGTTATGGTCATTTCAATATATGGGTTTTTTGGACGAAAATTGCTATAAACAGAGTCTATAACTCTGATGGCCACGAAATTTACACTGGAGGATCATGTTAAAACGTGTAAGATTATGCCAAGAGATGCGAATTTCTGGAGTTGAGCATTATAGGGCTAATTTCTTAAGGTACGGACTAAAAATGATTTTTGAAAAATTGTGAATTAGTGATTCTTCTTTTTAAACACTTGTAAGCTCGTGTTTTGTAATATACTGAAGTTTAACCGGTGGAAACCGAGTTCTCAGACGTCAAAAGTTATCTGAAGTCTTCTTGGCAGCCCACTGTAAGATTTTTCAGATTTTTAAGATTTCTACTACTTCTATATATATATATATATATATATATATATATATATATATATATATATCTACTGTAACTGCTTTCATAATATAGATATTTAATCTTTAAGCCTGTAGGATAGATTTGCCTCAATCTGGCTACTTCTAACTTTAACCGGTTTAAAGTAACTAAACTTGAACCGTTGAAGCTATAATGGTTTAGATTTATTCAAATCTAGTTCTTTTTCTTGCTTTTGTACATATTGCTATTATATGTGAGCCTAGGAATCATGTGATCACAGATCCTGTGATGCCCCCAAATTCAGACCGCCACTTGGTCACTCGAATTCGGTTCATCACGTGCTCAAAGTGTTATCATAATAACTAAAATCACACATTCACAACAAAAGACCTAATTTAGAATAATATACAATGATTTATTATAATTATTCCCCCCAGTCTCGCAACCTACAATATTTAATAGATTACATAATAATATCGAATAAAGACTTATTATATAATCCCATTTAAGCTTAAACATAGTCTGAAAATAGTATTAATACAATCATAATAGATTTAAACATAAAGGGACAAGCTAGTCATTAGCCTTGCCCTTGCCCTTGTCTTTCCCAGATACACCTCCCTGTTCCGCCTTAACTGAAAGATTTTAAATAAGCAAGAATGAGCACAAATTGCATAGCAAACAATATACAACAAGGGTAAGGAGTTTTATAACACAAGTTTGAGATATCGAAGTATCATCTCTAAGACAGTTCAGAGTTTCAGAATAATATCATGAATAATAAATATCAACAATTCTTGGAATAATTACGATAATTCAATATAAATCGACAGATATATATGATTCAAAGACAAATCAAATTATCCGACTAGATAACAATTTATACTGAGCAGACACTAAGGACTATTGAACATCTACTAGAATTATCAATATTAAACTGATAACCCAAAACGAATCAAGTACTATAGATGATCAGTCTAAAATACTTTAAGTTATGCATAACACCACAGTAATAATATACTCATGTGTCGGGGTTTCCAACAACATACATTCCCCTTACCTTAAGGGTTGTTTAACTCAGTTTTCATGATTTTCGCACAAATTAATTGGTTTGGACAGTTTTATAAACATGCATATAGTCTAGCTGAATCAATGGCATACACCCTTTCACAACATTCAAGAACAATATCAAGTTCAACATGAATAATAGTTTTCACAATAGTTTTACACATACTAGCTCAATTGAACGAATAAATAGGATAACTTGCATTCAATGAGATAAGCTTATGATATTCTTCGAATAAAGTAATGAAAGAGTTAGAATACTTGCACAATGTAAGGTAGGGTTTGGATACTTGCTCAATATAGATTTAAGTAAGGTTATAGAACTTGCTCAACAATAATTGGAGTAAGTTTAGGGAACTTGCCTTATGCATAGTTTATCCACGTTAAGAAATCAACACTTTCGAATCCTATTTATAGCGTATTATATGTTTAAGATGTTCATTAGCTAACACAGTCTTTAATCGAGCTTGACATGATTCAAGTATGCATATATGATACAAAATCAGTTTATCAGTTATCACAAGTTCAACCCACGTATCTTTGTTTTGATATTATGCAAACATCATCTTGGACTTATCATTTGAAAATAAAAATTAACCTCTATTTACATCACATAACATGTTTCTCAACACATTACATAGCATAATAGTCATATATTACAAGTTAAAGTAATCATATAGTCATGCTTCAAACATCAGTTCAAAAAGAGTCATTTCATTTCGATCACAGACGGCTGGGCAATTGCTACCGTCCCTTAGGCTGCACTGTCAGAATGAGCCATCGCTTTGCGCTTCGGGTCCCCACTATATCATACCACTACACCTATAGTTTAACATTCATGGATGCTAGAAGCTTTCACATACCACTCTACCATTCTCGTGTTCATCTTTACAAGTTCTTAATTTAAGACTTTCTATGGAATCTTAAAGCTTAACGCGTCACACAACCACCAAGTTTATCATCCTTGCTCTCTACACATACAAGATAGTCACAAACTCATATTAGTCATGCTCGCGAGTATTCATAACACATATGTGAAACTAACACCGATTTGGTTAAAATATGCTTTGTTTATGCTTTTCTTGAAATATGATACACAAGCATGGTATATATACACCAATACTACATGAGTGAGTCTAAGAGTAACATCAAATGCGATCACAAAAGTCAGATTCTAATCCTCAAGGAAACATGTTTGAAATTCGTAATTTCATTCGTAAAGCTTACTAATTAGTTCCACCTGTCGATGTTTGCTTACTAACCTCATAAACACCATATAAAGGTTTATTCATGAATTTCTAAGTCATACTAACATGTTTTTAAAGTCAGTATACATACATGGCATACATACATATTAAGTTCATTTCTAAGTTTCTAAATCCATTTTAAGCTACACGCTTTCTTTAAGCATGCTAAGCTAGTCTAACATGTTCACATTAGGTTCATATACTTGTATATACCCCTTACACATGCTTGCATGCTATTATAAGTCATAGTACTATAACAGATTGCAAAACAAATGCTCAAAATCGATCTCAATGGCAAGCAGAATTGCTACAAGCTACTTTAGTGTTAATACTTGGCTAAGTCGCGTTATACTTGCTTTCGAGCCAATAACAGTAAACCTCGGCAACTGTTTAGCCCAAACACAGAAATTACTCACAAAGTCGTTTCTAAACACTCCTATTACAGTTGAAACATATTTATATAGTCATATAACAACTAGATAACCCATACCCAACCTCTTTAACATCTAATTCCATGAAATCAAGAATTTAAATTTAATGAGTTCAAGAACTCTATTTATAGAAACTGAAAATAGAAGCAAGGAAGAGGAGTTATACCTTTACAAATGTGAAAGGAACTTGCTCCAATGAATTCTTAAGCTCTAAGAATGCTTGTATGCTTTCAACTCTTACTTAGCAAATACCAGACAATTTCCAAGCAACCCAACTGATAAACATGTCTGTTATTTATAGAAGAAATTTTACACAGACATTACAATTTCCCATTGAATCAAACCCGTGGATTGTAGGATTACATGAAGGTTATGGAGGAGTTGTTAGATGGTGGTTGAAACTCATGATAACCACCACTCCCTACCATGATCATTGGCTGAAAAGTTGGAAGAAGAAATAGGCTTAGCCTTTTTGGAAGAATACATATTCTAGCCTTGAGTTACTGTTCATGTACTTGTGCCACTCATTTTTGGACAAAGAAATCTCAGCAACACTTAGCTCCATCCCATTTAGTTACTTTGTTATCCAAAAATGGTTTTAATGTCCAGGTGTTACCACATTAGGAGAAATTAGGGCTATTTAAATACTCACATCATATAGTCCATGTACATTAAATACACACAATAAAATAATGCAATCAAGTATCATTGTCCGGGTAGTTCCATAATTATCTCTACTACCCATATAACCATATTATACCCTTATTATATTTATTTATGTAAAATGAACAAACTATTTACTTCCTTGATTAATTACTACTAATATAATTTAATTCACTTCTTACTCAGAGTCTGAAGGTTCACACACTTGTTTTGACAGTCAATTTATCGTTGCATGGTTATATAACCAATCCATTTCCAGTATTACATCAAATTCTCCCAGTCTAATAGGAATCAAGTCCATGCTTAATTCATGTTCTCTAATTTTTGCGTGACAATTTTGATAAACATATTCTACAAGGATTATTTCCTTCTTCGCAACTTCTATGTTCAAGAAATCTTCTAAACGTTCTTGGGGTGTACTAAATTTACTAGCAAATTCTTCAAATACAAAAGAACAGGTGGCAACCGAATCAAATAATACATAAGCATTTATATTATTGATTGGGATTATACCTGATACCACATCCTTCGCAGCTACGATGTCCTAGACGGTCATGTTAAAGGTTCGAGAGGTTGATCGGTTGGGTTGTTCAGGTCCACCAATCATTAACTTGCTTCCTTTCTTCGGGCAATCCATTATCTGGTGCTCTGTCGATCCACAAGAAAAACATCCTCTGATCTTCTTTGGTTTTGGGCAATTTGGCGAGATGTGCCCCTCTTTGCCATAATTATAGCAAGTGGGCTTTCCCTTCCAGCATTCCCCTGATGGTTTCTTCCACATTTGTTGCAAACTTCGGTCCTCTTCTTGAAGTTTCCCTGGTGACTTCCACCTTGGTTATTATTTCTATTGTTGTTGTTGTGGTTGTTGTTTTCCCATTTCCTCTTTCCAGAATTACTCCCTCCGCTGCTGCTTCCTCCACGATGCTCATTACAGGTGTTCTTGTTCTTCTTCTCCTTATGATATAGACTTAAGACCTCACTGCCACCTTCCGCAATGACTGCCTTCTCTAACATGGTCGTAAAGGAATCAATCTGGAAGAATTATACCTAATTATACAACCACGACTTCAATCCTTGCTCGAAGCGTCTCGCCTTCCTTTCCTCATCCCCAATTTGGTTCTCCACAAATCGTGCTAGTTCATTAAACTTAGCAGTGTATTGCGCCACCGTCATATCACCTTGTTTTAACTCTAGGAACTTCACTTCCATCATACTCTTCATACTCTTCGGGAAATAGTTCACGAAAAACAACGTCGTAAACCTCTCCCATGTAATCGTTCCTTCCCCCGCTCTCTGCTGATTAGTTTTCCACCAATAGTTTACTTCGCCCCTCATCATGTATGTGGCAAATATTGTCTTCTGGTCTTCACCCACGCGAGCTATAGTGAACGCCTTCTCGATCTCCTTGATCCAGGTTTGCACAACTATCGGGTCAGTAGTTCCCGTGAACTCTGGGGGTCCTACACTCTTAAAATCTTTGAAGGTTGTTACTAAGACAACTTGGGGAACGGGTTGTACGGTTCTGTTTCTTCCCCTCAGAGCTTCTCCCAATAAATCTACCAGTCGCTGTATCGGATCTACTGATCCTCTCTCATCATTAACTGACTCTTCTTGGATAGTTATTCTACGTCTGGGCGGCATTTTCTGCATCACAAAATTTTTCATCTTATTATCTAACTATCATATTTAGACATTTCTCAAATGAAAATAACTAAAAGTTAATAACACATTTTTGAAATAAGGTCATTTATATTCATATGCGAAATGGTTACAATACACGTTATTTTCTAGCATACTATTATAAATGAAGACACATATCCCCTAATATCACAAAAGATGGGGATAATACTAGCTTTCGACCCCTCTAACACTTTTCAAAGTTTGGGGTTACCACTATCTCACATCTCACACAAAAGACGGAGACTACAACAACATATTAACAACACATAAATAAAGACTACTACACTACTGAGCTTTTCCCTCTAGACTCAATATAACATCCCACGCTCCACGGCTCTCTGATACTCCTTTTGTGTAATGTGTGCTACCATATCCCGACTTATGGTATGTCGGGTCTATCCTTGCTAAGCTGGGTAGTGATTTACCCCATCGACCAACCTCTCCATGGTTGTGCGTAGAGCATAGCCCATCTTGTTCATCTTCCTCATCTTATACCGCACCTCATCCTCTAGGTCGCCCACCCTGTCATTGAAATCCTCCCACTTTTCCTCAATGTGAATCCTATCCATCACCTCCATCTCTAACTGAGTTCGGAGAGCCTTCTTCTCCGTCCTCTCACTCAAAACCTTCTGCTCCATTTCTTCTAACTTCCCTGCCAACTCGACGTTCCTCGCCACCGATCGGTGAAACAAGGAACCCATCAGGATCTCTGCCTCCTTACGGTGAGCAATTTCCACCTCTATCTCCTACATCACTAGTTGCCTCTCAAGAGTCTCAGTATCTAACTCCTCGACGCTACATCCTAATTCCAAAATCTGTTCTTCATACTCTCCTAACATCTGATCCTCGAAAGTAGACTCGTCAGAGTCCTCCATGGACCTGGGTTCCTCCTCCACGGGTTCCTCTTTCGGATCAGACTCCTCAGGTAGAGGCACCATTTGTAACACCCCCAAATTCGAATACTTGAAACCCGAATTCAGTGCATTACGATACCATTTCTATGAGCGGAAGTAATAAAATTATCATAAATATCAAACTTAATTTACATATCAGAGTTTTCTAAATCCCAGGTACGCGACCTTAAAACATTTCATTACATGATAGATAATAAATATAATCATCTTATTTAATTCTAGCTATTACATAAGATAACCCAAACTTATTCGGGTAGCTTTCTTCTCCTTTTGTTCTTGGCAGAGCTCTCTGATCGATCATACTAAACTGAAAACATTTAAATTAAGCAAGGATGAGCATTTGAGTGCCCAGCAAGTAATAACAATTATAAATATTAGCGGAAAGGATTAAATGTTTTCTTTGTACTTCCCTTCTACAACAAATCAAAAGTTGTGAAGTAATCTGAACCGATAACAATAACATAACAAATCTCTATTACATTTCAAATCTGCGTCTTGTGATAATAAGTAGGGGTAAGGTGACATACTATGAACATTGTTTTTCATTTTCGAATAGGTTTAATGAAACTTCATCTCAAAAACCGTCATAACTTACTTTTAACACGAGGTGATCTCGCCTAATGTGCCCTGTATTGATCAATACTACATGCAAGAACGATATTATCGTTCACTCTGGTCGCTTTGAGCGCATAAAAATTTTCCCATGTTCGGGATGTTCATGCATAGTCTGGAATCCAAACCAAAGCAATTTGATTGGATACAAAAAGGTTTATCATATTCAACGATATTTCAATCTATGTCTAATGAACAAATAGCTTAGGCGATATATATTTATATATCAATATGTGATTGAATACAATGATCATCCAAGTGGGGACACTTGTATAACCATATCGATTTAACAAAATATATATCCGAATTACCATATACTAACATGTTGATGAACAATGATCTGATATAGAATATATCATAATAGGGTTAATAATATAGCATAATAATAATATAATTAAAAACTTCTTACTCATGTCCATCAGACAAAGGAAATACAAAGGTAGGATACTTGCACGGTATCTTTAATACGCAACTAATTTTATCTCTAATTCAACAACCTATCATTAATAAGATCATTCGATCGATTAGAATAACATACTATAACACATAGCACTGCTTATTGCGATAAAGACATAACCTAATCACATTGGCACACATGTTTTATGATCATTAAATCTCAAATAAACACATATACAAATAAACTATCTAAGTCCAGTATCAATTTTAAAGACACGTCATAGTACCGACGCTGCGTGATCGGTACTTATCCAAATTTAAAACTCTATTCAATACCCTTAATATTATTCGAAAAATAATAAATATCACCATACTATTTTTCATAGCCTCATAAAAATTTTCAAATAATTATTATAATTTATCACAAATTTTCAAACACCTAAATCATTATAAAATGATTTAAATATCAAATAATTCTACTATCAATAATATCTAAATAATATCAAATTATTAATAAAACCATTGCCAAAATATTAAAGTTATTAATAATAACTCGTAACATTTATCTTACCCTTAAATGATTTTTTAAAATATTTAAAATCATTTTAAAATAATTACCATAATATTAAAAATTAAATCAATATCATTAATATTATTTAAATTAATGAAAATCATCACTAAATAACTTAAAATATTTTCTTATAACATAATATAATTTTAAATGATTTTTCAAGTATAAAATCATTCTTAAGTAATTTATTTAATATTATAATTAAATAAATTAAATACCATTAATATTCCAAAAATAATAAATATTAATGAAATATATTCAAAATAATTAAAATCTCATTTTTTCGACTTTAAAATAATTTTTAGGAATTTATTTCAGTATTTTTAATAATTAAAAACTATTTAATACTAATTATTAAATAAAAATAATAATTTTATGAATAAATTGTCGCGCTAAAGATCGCTTTATAGCTTACGTAATCTATCGCTATAGGTGTTCTTCGCGTTCATCATGCAAACCCAGAAATTTATGGCAGTTAACGAGTGGACTACTTTGACCAAAATTATAACAGTGTGTGTTGTGTTTCTAGGCAAGTTGTTGGTCACAGATTGTAGTACTAATGCAGGACAACAAGATCCAACAGAAAACAAGTTCATACAACCTATAACCAATGAGATCTGAGCCTCCAAAAGTGTTGTCGACTTTTCGGGTTTTCCGTAAATCCTGCATACGCCTTCTAGGTCCTTTGATGCTCCAATTTCTATCGCTTACGTTTAGTGTTAATGTGATATAATGGCTCAAGGTTGTAGTATACATGACAAGGTTCAATTATAAATCATCAGATCAGTCAAACAACATCAAAATCATCTGCTAGCAATAGGTCAAAGCATGTCAGAAATAACATTCATGCGGTTTTCTGGGTTTTCCAGAAAACTGCTACCGTGATTAAGAAGGCTAGTTTGACTACCAATATCTTTCAGTCTGTTTGTTATCTAGGTGATATAAAGGAATCATTCTATAGTCCATCTGCAATACTATAACTTTGCCATAACAACACAATCTAATTGACAAACACAAGCAAGATCTGTGTTCATGAATCATCTTGTTAGACGCTGAAGAACAGATTTTGGGTTACCCAGAAACTGTAAGTCATTGCCGAGAGACCTACTTTGACCATCAACTACTTACAATCTATTGATTGTTTAAGGGATTTAAAGGCATAGATCTGGAGTACCACTAACAGGCTACAAGCTAGATACAACAACATCAACAAAACATTTAACACCTGACAGTTATAGGCCTTGGGAAGTGTTGTCAGACACTATTCTTGAGTTTCGGGAATGCCCAGAAACTTTTGGTCATGCTCGGTCAACTGAGTTTGACCTTGAATAACTTTTGTTCTGGTCATGGTCTAAGCCTGATTTCAAGTCTAGAGCAAAGTCCATATAGCATAATACAAGTCTAAAACATCAAACATACAAAATACATAACACAGAAAGATCTAGAGGCTCTAACATTCATTGTCAGACCTCAAAACATAGTTTTTCCAGATTTCTTTAAAACTCAAATCTGAGCCTCTAGATGTTATGGATCTAACAACTAGCAACCCAGATCATCATAAGACACTATAATAAACATATTCTAACACTTAAACACAAAATCTAACAACAGATTATGGACAGAAATTCAAACTAGGGTTTTATACCTTTGATGAACAATCTCTGATTCTAAGCTTCTGATTTTAATGAGGTTGTTCGTGGGGCTGGTATTGTGACTAGTTTGTCTTATAGTTTCGTGGATTAGAGAGTAGAGAGGAAATGGTTGAGTGTTATGAGGTAATTGAGCTTTGTTTTGTAACTTTTCCTCTCTTTGATCTATTTATATAGTGATCATATGCAATGGATGATCATGTGAGTTGTTGATTGATTAAAGGCTAGTACTTAGACCACATGTCTAGCAAAGGTTGGTCACCAACTAAAGTTTTGGCAAGTTTTACAAGTTGTCTTATTAAATAAGGCTAAAGGGCATTTTGGTCATTTGGCTCATAAAGTGCATGGTACTTTGGTAACTTCTCACACCTATTAGGTTTTAACCCTTAGGGTTTGACCCTAGGGTTTCATAAGCTCTAAATCTAAAATTGTGTATTAAGGGCAAAATAGGAAATCTTAGTTTCTAAAATGTTAATTAGGGTTCCCTAATTACACTAGGTTTTCTAATCACCTAGGGTTTGTAAATTAGCCTTAATAATATATTAATTACTACTAACTTTGCTAAATTAATACCTAGGGTTTATAACTTAGCAATTAGGGTTCTAATTTAGTAATTAGGGTTTCTAGATATAAATTAGGGTTTACCTAACTGACAGTAAACATAATGAGGGTCATAAATTACATAACCCACAACTTAACAAATCTTACAAATATAACTAACTCTCTGTACTATAGTTTATTAGTAATACTAGGGTTTCTACTTTTTCTACTATAATTGTTCCACATATTAACATTACACACATATCGTATATATCTATATCAATTTGAAATATAAATAATATAATATTATTATTCTCTTCCTTTATTCAAAATCCGGACTTAGGGTTTTGAATTCATATCCCATATATAACCTTCACACATACTATCATTAATTAAGCTAAAAATAATTAACCTAACCAATATAATAAAATACATATCATAGAATCCTAATAATCATATCATATATACCATAATCCTATTTTCATGGAAAATAATTAATAAATATTTTTATTACAAAATTAAAAGAATATAATCTATAACTATCAATAAATCTAATAAGAAATTATTTACATCTAATAAATAAATTTATCTATCACCTAGATACATACACTTTACATACACATATTCCCACCTTTATATATATATATATAAATTAAATCGCAAAATTTCTTATTGAAAATATTGGGTTACTACACCATCTCCTCCTCCTCATCATCATCATCAATAAGGGCAACTACCGATATAGGCTCCACTATCAAAGGTGTCTCATAGACTACGTGGATATCACGCGGCTCCTCCTCTACTACTCGGCTAGGTCCTCCAATGTTAGTCATCTTACAATCACCAACATAAGACAAAACAAACAATAAATCCATCAGAATGTTAAATAACATAAGTTCATTGTATAGAATGAAGTTACATTTCATAACACACTAAGTCTCTCAGGGAAAACTCTAAATGAGTTTTATCCCTTTCCTAACTTCTAAGTTTTCTTAAGTTATAATCTAAGGACTCTCGTTCCTAAGGTTTATAACTATAGCTTTGATACCAACCTGTGACGCCCCCAAATTCTGACCGCCACTTGGTCACTCGAATTCGGTTCATCACGTGCTCAAAGTATTACCATAATAACTAAGATAGATTTAAACATAAAGGGACAAGCTAGTTAGTAGCCTTGCCCTTGCCCTTGCCCTTGTCTTTCCCAGATACACCTCTCTGTTCTGCCTTAACTGAAAGATTTTAAATAAACAAGAATGACCACAAATTGCCCAGCATGCAAGTAATATACAACAAGGGTAAGGTGTTTTATAACACATGTTTGAAATATCGAAGTATCATCTCTAAGATAGTTCAGAGTTTCAGAATAATATCATGAATAATAAATATCAACAATTCTTGGAATAAGAACGATATTTCAATATAAATCGACAAATATATATGAATTCAAAGACAAATCAAAGTATCCGACTGGATAATAATTTATACTGAGCAGTCACTATGGACTATTGAACATCTACTAGAATTACAAAAATTAAACTAATAACCCAAAACGAATCAAGTACTATAGATGATCAGTCTAAAATACTTTAAGTTATGCATAACACCACAATAATAATATACTCATGTGTCGGGGTTTACAACAACATACATTCCCCTTACCTTAAGGGTTGTTCAACTCAGTTTTCAAGATTTCCGCGCCAATCAATTGGTTTGGACAGTTTTATAAACATGCATATAGTCTAGCTGAATCAATGGCATAGACCATTTCATAACATTCGAGAACAATATCAAGTTAAACATGAATAATAGTTTTCAAAATAGTTTTAGACATACTAGCTCAATTGAACGAATAAATAGGATAACTTGCATTCAATGAGATAAACATACAATATTCGTTGAATAAAGTAACGCAAGAGTTAGAATACTTGCACAATGTAAGGTAGGGTTTGGATACTTGCTCAATATAGATTTGATTAAGGTTAGAGAACTTGCTCAACAATAATTAGAGTAAGTTTAGGGAACTTGCCTTATTCGTAGTTTATCCACGGTAATAAATCAACACTTTCGAATCCTATTTATAGAGTATTATATGTTTAAGATGTTCATTAGCTAACACAGTCTTTAATCGAGCTTGACATGAATCAATTATCCACATATGGTACAAAATCAGTTTATAAGTCATCACAAATTCAACCCACGTATCTTTGTTTTGATATTATGCAAACATCCTCTTGGACTTATCATTCAAAAATCAAAATTAACCTCTATTTACATCACATATCATGCTTCTCAACACATTCCATAGCATAATAGTCATATATTACAAGTTAAAGTAATCATATAGGCATGCTTCAAACATCGATTCAAAAAATGTAAGTCGCTTTCGATCACGATCAAGACTTTGCAACCTTGCTTGAAGCTTAGCTTAGGGATCTGCAAGCAATTGCAGTCGACTTCTTGCCGCACTCAGAATTAGCTACTACCTTGCAGTTTCTATCCCACTCTATTATACCACTACACCTATAGTTTAACATACATGGATGCTAGAAGCTTTCACATACAACTCTACCACTCTTGTGTTCATCTTTACAAGTTCTTAATTTAAGACTTCCTATGGAATCTTAAAGCTTAACGCGTCACCCAACCACTAAGTTTATCATGCTTGCTCTCTACATATACAATATAGTCACAAACTCATATTAGGCATGATCGCGAGTATTCATAACACATATATGAAACTAACACCGATTTGGTTGAAATATGCTTTGTTTATGCTTTTTCTTGAAATATGATACACAAGCATGGTATATATACACATATACTACATGAGTGAGTCTAAGAGTAATATCAAATGCGATCACAAAATTCAGATTCTAATCATTAAGGTAGCATATTCGAAATTCGTAATTTCATTCGTAAAGCTTACTAATTAGTTCCATATGTCGATGTTTGCTTACTAACCTCATAAACACCAACTAAAGGTGTATTCATGCATTTCTAAATCATAATAACATGTTTTCAAAGTCAGTATACATACATGGCATACATACATATTAAGTTCGTTTCTAAGTTTATAAATCCTTTTTAAGCTACACGCTTTCTTTAATCATATTAAGCTAGTATAACATGTTCACATTAGGTTCATATACTTGTGTATACCCCTTACACGTGCTTGCATGCTATTATAAGTCGTAGTACTATAACAGATTGCAAAATAGAAGCTCAAAACTGATCTCGAGAATCAAGCAGAATTACACTGCCTACTTTAGTGTTAATACTTGGCAAAATTGTCTTTGCATTTTAGACAATTGTTTAGCCCAACACAAAAATTACTCACGAAATCATTTCTAAACACTGCTATTAAAGTTGAAACATATTTATATAGTCATATAACAACTAGATAACCCATACCCAACCTCTTTAACATATAATTCCATGAATTCGAGAATTTGAATTTTTAGAATTCAAGAACTCTGTTTACAGAAACTGAAAATAGAGAAGCAAGGAAGAGGAGTTATAACTCTGCAAATGTGAAAGGAACCTACACCTGTAACATTCCATAATTTTAAATTATAATATTAAATATTTATTGATTTATATAAGTATTTAATGGATATGTTTATTGTTGAATAAATAATTGTTCAATTTGAGTTGATGTGGTTTAGTAAATTATTTGTTGTATAAATAATTAAGGAGTTAAGAAAATTAATTGTTATGAGATTATATACCAATTTAATTTAATAATTAAGTTAGAGAGCTAATAATGATTAAATGAATTATAATATTTTAATTGGAATTTGTGATCAGCGTCAACCATATTGTAAACTGTGGCGCCGCAGCGCGAGTTAAAAATGTTCTGACAGTTTTAGTTTATTACGCAAAGTTTGAAAATATATGTTATGTGTTAATAATAGGAATGTTAAATGATGATTTTAGTAGTATTAAACTATGAACGAGCATGTTATCAAGGGTTAACTAGTATTTACATAGTTTGATTATATGAATTGGTAATTTAACCTACATGATGTATATATTTGTTTATATAGATATAAAAGGTTGGTAATGACTAATTATGTCATGATGACATATATATAGGGTATTGAGATTCAAGTGGTAAGGGTTAGCTTGTGCTAAATGCAAGTTCTCTAACTCTACTTTTATAATTGTGTGAATATTTAAACTCTTTTGAGCAAGTTTTCTAACTCTATACTTTCATTGAGTTAGTTGTTTATGCAAGTTTTCTAACTCTAAAACTTCATTGTGCAAGTTCAATTTCGTTGAGTACATTATTATTTTTAATTCAAATTCAATTATACAAGTGGCTAACTCTACACTTTCGTAGAGCTAGATGGTTTATTATTGAGAAAGCTCTTGTATCTAATTGTTCATAGGGATGCAAGTATTCTAAATCGTATATTTAGTATTGAGCAAGTTTCTTTTATATGTAACTTGTTATTTAGCATGCAAATCGCTATATTTTGATATTCTAATGTTGAACAACTTTATCGTTCAAATTACTATTCATTATGCATGCTTGGTATCCAATTATCAATAACTTTGACTTAATATTGTTCAAAGCAAATTATGTTATGATTATTCAATGTTTATGCTATTAGATTATTCCTAAAGCATGATATTAATTTACAAATAATGATTCAGTTATGATTATTCCATATCATACAGTTATTTCTTTTGTATTCAACTAATCCTTAGTTGATGACCGTTGAATTCTAAATTAACCTGTAATGTATCCAAACCAAACTTACTTTGGTGGACTCGTATTCTAAATACTGAGATGAACAACTCTTTTATTAGAGGTTTACGCTTAGCGTTGAAATGGTTGTGCACAGTACATTGTACGAAGGGTTGATCCCCCTAAGTACGTGGAGTCCTTATAGTCTTATGATTGTTAAAGTTAAAGTTGACAGATTACTTATAACTGTGGACATGATTCGTGGTCATTAAACCCTCAAAAATATGTTTAAAAATGTTAATAGAACCTATCATTCAGTTCTATTGAGCCTATTTTTAGCAAATGTTGTAATGTTGTAAAGTTATTCATTCTTATATCAAGTGAGCCTTGTTTGCTCACTCTTGCATATTAAATACTTATTGCAGCTAAGGTTGAGAAGGTCAATGAACTTGTGACACCCCCCAATTCGGGTACTTCAATTCCACGGGATTTGGTGTTCACTGTACAAATATCATCTATCTATCTACCCATAATAAATGCAAACCATGCAATAGATAGAAATAATAATAAATCTCCCCTTATGGGGTTACATCAACTACATAATAAATACAATCCCATGTTACTCTAACCTTAAACATCTGTGCGGAATCATAAACAATTAAGTCTTAAACAACATCATTAACTTAAGTCTTAAACAAATGCATCATCATATAAAACAACAAGTCTTCATCACTTGTTAACCTTGCCCTTGCCTTTACTAGTAGAAGGTTCGCTTGGTTCTTTTTCTGTTCTTAATCGCAATGTTATTATTACGCAAGAGTGAGCACAAATGCCCACAAGTATAACAATGAAATAACAGTATAATAACATTCGAGTGAATCAAAGACATCTGAATAAAAGCTCAACTTTTGAATCAATAATGAATAACAAGAATCAAAAGATTTCTGAGGGTCATAAGACCTTGAACTATGTCCTTAGTTATCAAGGGTTATACTTGAAACCTTTAACAGTTATAAGACTATGGACCTTTCTACTCATACTTAGGGGGATCAGCCCTTAGTACCATATTGTGCACAATATCTTAACGCTAACGCATAAGTAAATCCCTTTGCAGGGTTGTTCATCTCAATTTGACATTCGAGTCCGCACCAAAGGAAGTTTGGTTTGGATAATTCATCAAGGGTTCTGAAATTTAGAACGCTCATCAACTATGGACTAGTTGAATCAATAAGGGTTCGCTAGTCTAATAAGGTTCAATAATAATGATATTCAAATTGAGTAATAATCTCAGGAAGTATACAATAGAACAATTATTGTATAACTGAATCATGCTTTGAAAAGATAATCAATCTTTAATATAACATTTGAACTTGAATAATAGTAATGATAATTTACTCGGGATAAATAATAAACTTGAACAATAATGACAAGTAGGGTTAGGAAACTTGCCTCATGCGTAGGCTAAACGATTACTACTCTGCTCACCACAAATCCTACACACATACCATATGTATTCACGATACTATTAGTTACATTTTTACTTAATTATTTAATATAAACTCTACTTTATTTAACAAATCATTACCCTTCTAATTTAATTACTTAATTAAATTAGAATATTTTCATTCTCTTACTATTATTACACTTTCGAATAAATTATTTCATAATATTTTCCATCGAATATTTATTTTATTCCATAAACATCTCAATTAAAATATTTACTTTATTTTATAAATATTTTAATAATAATTTTCATCGAATATTTATTTTATTCCATAAATATCTCAATTAAAATATTTAATTTATTTTATAAATATTTTAATAATAATTTTCATCAAATATTTATTTTATTCCATAATATCTCAATTAAAATATTTAATTTATTTAATAAATATTTTAATAATAATTTTCATCGAATATTTATTTTATTCCATAAATATCTCAATTAAAATATTTAATTTATTTTATAAATATTTTAATAATAATTTTCATCGAATATTTATTTTTATTTTTATTTATTTTTAATTTTTAATTTTTTATTTATTTTTTATTTTTTTTTGATCACGTATAGTAATGTAGTTTAGTAACGCCACGGGGCTAAGGTTACCTGTGCTCATTTTCTCAGAAGTTTCTGCAGTTTCTACAATTCGCGAACATAACAAGGCCAAATTAGGCCAAAAATCAATCACACGTAAAATTATACATGAATATGGCCATAACTTCCAATTAGTTATTTTTACACGAATTTAGACTTACCCAATCATTGTAATACATATATAATCATTACTTAACCCATCTAGCATGATTTTTAACAAGTTATAACACATAATTTGCAAAATCAACACATTTACTTCCACTGTTCTTGATGTTCTTGAAGGTTTTGAAAATAAAAAAAAATGAAAATTGTCACTACGGATTCGTTATAACACCGAATCCATTTATTTAAACTTTGGTCTTTTCGTATCAACATGCATAACAACATACGAATGTAAAATTTAGGGATAATATACGTTCAATACATGAAATATCACATATAAGGCCATATGGCCCAAACCCAAACTCTGTAAATTTTGAAATATCAATTCATAGTATTATGAAACTGATGACATGATAATTCACATAATATATATATAATCAAATACGATTTGATATATCTTAACACATATATAAACTCATAATCAAACCCTTTTTCAAGTATAGAGATTTTACAAAATATATGAAAGCCATTTTTATAAAAACTAAATGACGTAACTTTAAAATTTGGGAAGAAGAGATTACCCTTGAATACTCTGCTTAGATTACATTGTGGTGACAACAATTCCCAATTTCTCACACTTCTTCACCTTTAATCACAAAGATTCGCAATCTCTCTCAAAGTTCTCAAACTCTCTCTCTCTGCTTTTCAGGACTTAGAATAATAATAATATTAAAAGAAGACGTAATATAACGAGAGGAGAAGAGAATCGACAACAGAATGGTCGGGCTAACCCAAACATGGGTAATCGTATCCAACCACTACTAGGGCCTTGTTTGGCAACCCTTAATTGATTCAAAGTCATTTAATTTAATAAATCTTTATCATATAGTTTGAAAATGTCACACTCTTTATAAAATAAATCCAATATTTTATTTAATATATTTTAAATAAAATATAATAATTTCTCATAAATTCACATAGTCACATAAATAATTTTCTCATTAATAAATAATGTCAAATTATTAATTCTCTAATTAATAATTAAATTAATTAAAATACCAATATGCTTATTAAATATTTCTTTTAATACAATAAGCTCACATAATCACATACTTTGATAATAAAAAATCTCTACATTAATTTAATAAATGTAACACATATAATTAAATTAATCTACCACAATTGCGTCAATTAATTATTTAATCTAATAATTAAATCATCAAAATATATTTATTTAATTCAATAAATATTAAAATTAATTACAAAATTCTCGTTCGTCACAGAACTTACTAGCAAAGGAAAGGGAAAAATGTACAAGTGATGAAGACTTGTAATTTTATTTTATCATATAGACTTTTGAATGATGTAATAACTTAATTTCCGTATTTTAATGATTGTAATTAAAGGTTAGATAACCTGAGAGATTTTTATTTAAGTTTAATCCTGTATGGGCAGGTTTTTATTATTCAATTTTATTATGATTGTGTAGTTAGAAATGAATGTTTTGATTAAGTGAACACCAAATCTTCAGGAAATGAAGTACCAGGATTTTGGGGTGTCACAGGTTGGTATCAAAGCTTTAGGTTATGAACCTTAGGTGGGGGGGAAAGCCTTAGGAAGTAACCTTTGAAAAGATAGTGGAGATAACTCTTATCGAGTTTTAAGGAAGAAGTAATAAAACACTTATGTGTTTATGTGTTTATAGTTTATGTACTCGTGAGTGTCGAGTAGAAATGATTAATAATTAAAACTTTAAAACTTTGTTGTCAGGATGACTAATGTCGGAGAATCCAGTCAGGCTAGGGAGGAGGGACCTCAAATGCCTAGCGACATTCAGGTAGTTTTGGAACAACTACTGCCACGAGAGTCAGCCTCATTGGTCACAGTGGTTGAAGATGAGGATGATGACGTGGAAACGGATGAGGAAGATCCTATTGAGTTACCACAGGAGGATGAGGATAACGAGGACGAGGAGGAGGAGACTCCACAAACCTCGATAGTTGCTCGTATGTACGATGAAGTCTACGATCGTAACGTGGAACTTCAGGATACAGTTGAGGAGTTGCAAGAGATAGTAGCTGAACAACAGACCACAATGACACAAAAAGACGGCGAGATCCAGGATCGTGAGGAACGACTGACAAACGCTGAGGAGAAACTAGTACAAATTGAAGGAGAAAAAGAACAATTGATCGAGGTAGTCGCTGAACTGAAGAACAAGCTGAAGGAAGAAGCTACCAAGAGGGCGAGAGCAGAAGATGCATACGAGGAAGCTTATCAACGAACTGGAAGAGCAGTAAGGAACTCACAGGCGAAGAGGATGAAGATGGAAGAGATGGATAAAGTATTTAACACCGCAATTAATCGAGCTCAAGATCGGGTCATGGGATATCCGATTCAGTTCGAGACGCTGCCATCATATGTATTAGATCGCAGAACAATGTTCTGGGTCATGGAGGAAGAACGTGATAGGGCTAAGAAGTATCTTAATAGAACATCATAGTTGTTGTACGATGAGTGAAAGGTTAAATAAATTATAAATCCCAAGTGTTGTGCAACCTATGGGATATGACTATGATGTTGTCCTGAAACTTTTGTAGTTCAGGAAAGTAATGTAAATAGCAGTGATGCTATTGTTTTATGTTTTAAAAAGGTTATGAATAAATAAAAGTTGTTACTTTATTCAAAGTGTTATGTGTTATGTGATTATTTCTTTTGGAGGCAAGTTAAGTAGAAATTTCTTAAAAGAGTTGAATAATAATCTAATGAATGTATTTTAACAGAAAATGCCTCCCAGACGTCAACCACCACGACAGAGAACCAGTGAAGGAACCAATAACGATAAAGTTGATGGTAACCCCGTCCAACAACTAGTGACGCTACTGACAGGAGCGTTGCAGAATCAACCACAAAACAATTGTACAAAGTTTAAGGATTTCAAGGCGGTTGGACCACCTGAGTTCCGTGGGTCCATGAATCCTGTCGAAGCACAAACCTGGATTATGGAGATAGAAAAGGTATTCGATGTCGCTGGGGTAGGAGATGATCAGAAGACTGCTTTCGCAACATTTATGTTGAAAGCAAAAGCTAGTTATTGGTGGCAGGCCAATAAAACTCGTGAAGGGCCAGGAGTGATGACCTGGGATAGGTTCAAGGAGCTGTTCTTCGAGACCTATTTTCTGGAGAGTTTGAAGAGTCAGTTAGAAGTGTAGTTTATGGAATTAAAGTAGGGAATGATGACGGTATCTGAGTATGTCGCAAAATTAAATGAATTGGCGAGGTTTGCGCCATATCAGGTCAGCACAGACGAGCGTAAGGCGAATAGATTTGAACAGGGACTGAAGCCCTGGTTGTACAATAGGGTTTCCCTGTTCCAATTGAAGACGTTTGTAGTAGTGATGGAGAAGGAAGTACTCGTTGAAGGTGGAGGTGAGGCAGTGACAAAGTTCAACCAGGAACAAAAGAAAAAGAAGAATGAAAATGAGATTAAGAATGGAGGTGGTAGCGATGGAAACAACAACAACAATAGTTTGAAGAGGAAGTGGAATAGAAACATGGGTGCTGAAAACCAGTAGGGTAACCAGCAAAACAAAAAGTTTAAAGCATGTACGACATGCGGGAAATTTCATAAGGGTGCGTGCTTGATGGGGAAACGAGTTTGCTTCAATTGTGGCCAGGAGGGTCACATCGCCCCAAATTGCACTCAACCAAAGAAGAATGTGTGCTTCAAATGCGAATACCCTAAGAAGAAGGATGGAGTGACTACCAGAAGCAATGGAGGTAACAATGGAGGTACATGGGCCATTGCAGGACCTGCAGCATTAAACAAACCCACATCCAGAACCTTCAACATGACTGTACAATCAAAAGATGTAGTGTCAGGTATTATCCCAATCAATGATATAAATGCTTATGTATTATTCGATTCGGGTGCTACTTGTTCGTTTATATATGATGAATTTGCTAAGAGGTTAGAATTGCCTAAAGAAGAACTGAATTTTCCTTTGAACATAGAAATTGCGATTAAGGAATTAATCCCTGTTAGATTCGTATACAAGAACTGTAGGGTGAATATTAAGGAGAATAGCTTGTTGGTAGATTTGATTCCGATTAGACTTGGAGAGTTTGATGTTATTTTAGGAATGGATTGGTTGTTCAAATATGAAGCTATAATTGATTGTCACAAGAAGTGTGTAAACCTTATGACTCCGTCAAATGTAGTATTTTATGGTAGCAAGTCGCCTAGACAAATGAAATGTTTGACGACTATGCAGGCCAAGAAATTGTTGAGTTAAGGCTGTGTGGGCTATTTAGCTTACATAGTCGATACTTAGAAGAAGGGTGTGAAACTAGAAGAGATACCAGTGGTGAGGGAATTTGAAGATGTGTTTCCAGAGGATTTGCGAGGACTTCCGCCTGACAGAGAAATATAGTTCGTGATCGACTTGGTGTCGGGAACAACACCAATATCGAAGGCCCCGTACAGAATGGCTCCGGTAGAAATGAAGGAACTGATGGTACAGTTGCAAGAGCTGCTGGACAAGAAATATATTCAACCAAGCGTATCGCCATGGGGAGCGCCAGTTTTATTCGTGAAGAAGAAGGACGGATCAATGCATCTTTGCATTGATTATAGGGAGTTAAACAAGGTCACTATTAAGAACAGATACCCGTTGCCAAGAATAGATGACTTGTTTGATCAGTTGAAGGGTGCTAAATACTTTTAGAAAATAGATTTGAGAAGTGGGTATCACCAATTGAAAGTGAGGAATGAGGATATACCACGAACGGCATTCAGAACTCGATATGGACATTATGAGTTTTTGGTGATGTATTTTGGTTTAACCAACGCCCCTGTTGCATTCATGGATTTGATGAATAGGGTGTTTAAACCAATCTTAGACAAGTTTGTAGTGGTATTCATCGACGACATTCTAGTGTATTCCAAAACTCAAGAAGAACACATGTAACACTTACGTTTGACATTGGAAACACTAAGAAAGGAAAAGTTGTATGCAAAATTCTTTAAGTGCAAATTTTGGCTAGATCGTGTACAATTTCTTGGGCACGTGATTGATAAGGATGGGATTTCAGTGGATCCATCAAAAGTGGAAGCTGTAATCAATTGGGAACAACCAAGAACACCGTCAGAAGTGAAGAGTTTCTTAGGACTGGCCGGTTATTGGAAAACATTCATAATGTTTTTCATATTTCGGTGTTACGACCGTGTAAACCCGATTACAAACACGTGATCGAATACGAACCATTGCAATTCGATAAAGATTTGTCTTATGAAGAAGTTCCTATCCAGATAGTCGACAGGAAAGAACAAGTGCTCAGAAATTAAGTGATACCTTCTGTGAAGGTGATATGGAGAACCACAATGTCGAAGAGGCAACGTGGGAACTCGAAACTGAAATGATGAAAAGTTACCTTGAGTTATTTGTTTAATCTATGTCTTCGATTCTAGGGACATAATCTTTGTAAGTAGGGAAGAATGTAACGATTTGATTGTTTGATTTGTGATTCTGATGACATAATCCTTTTAAGGAGGGAATGATGTAACATTCCAGAATTTTAAATATTTATTGAGTTATATAAATATTTAATGGATGTGATTATCGGTAAATGAATATTTATTTTATTGATTTAATATTATTTGGAGAATTATTTGTATAATAAATAATTGATGAATTAAGAAAATGATTATTATAGTGATATTTCAATTAAATGATATATTATTTGTATTGTGTTATGTGATTAAAGTATTTATTTAATTAATTGTGATTTGAATTAATTAAGATAAATATGAAAGCTTGATTAAATATAGTGTGACAAATAACTATATTATAAGGAGTTATTAAAATAAATTAAAGTAATTTATTTTAGTGTTTACCAAACAAGGCTTAATATATTAATCCTTTAATATTTTAAATGATTTGCCAAACAAGCCTTATGGATTTTGAGATTTCTAGATAAATAAAATAAATAATTAAATAAGATAAAATCAAATAATAAATATAATATATATATATTTATGTTATATATGTTTATCCTAATAACTGATGTTACTTATTATACGTATTAAGTCTATGTCAGTTTTCTTTGTTATTATATTAGTACGCATATCAGTTTAGTTTTTCTTTTACGCATTCTATTTGCTAGCTTAAGCAACAATTTCAGTGTGTTTAATAAGGATTGCAAGCAACTTCAAGGTATTTTACACAACATTAGTATTAAATATATATTTATATGCATATACGGGTTTTACAGCAAAATTTCATGTTCTGTGAATTTCATATTCTGAATTGTTGCTTTACGATGGATTACTTGTGGTTATACATGTTCATGATGATAGGGATTATGTTTAAACAACAATTGTATGCTAAATTTCAGTTTGACAGTAGGAATTTTGACAGTATTTGGTTGTATATATATATATTTCATATGTTCATGAAAAGTATCAATTCTAGTGGCCAATTTGTATGTTAAGTTATAAATTGAAGATTTCATATGTTAGTTTAGTGAGATATGAGCATTATGTAATTTGAATGAGATGATTTGGCCAACTAGTGAGTTCACAGTGATGATTTCTAGAACAATGTCATGAAAAGTTGAGTTTTTGTGAAAAACATGAGTTTTGAGAAATTAAAATAGTTGTAGTTAGTGTTAAATTGTGCTAGTTGGTTGTAAATGTGAGCAATCATGTTTATGATATTGTTGTATTTATTCTACGTGTTAATATTACGGTCTATTGGGTGAAATTTGTGTTTGTTGGGCTAAAGCTCTGACTCTCGATCATAGCTTGCTCTGCGTGCTCGTCTGAACACCGAAGTGCGGTATTGCCACGGTGCCAAGGCAAAATGGCACAAATTGCCACGGGTCCCAAGCCTTTGTATGGCGCAGTTGTGCCATACCCTAGTTTGAGATACTGACTTCTGCTAATTCTACAAAATTGGGGAAGTGTCATAACATGATCTGAGATTTTGTTAACATATTAAATATGTGATGTTAAGGTTAACATAACATAGTGAGTTGTGGTTAGTATGATCAAAGTTACAAAAATGTTTATTAAATCGAAAATGCGTTATGTGATAATATAGATTATACAATGAACGATAATGAAGTGTTATGATGATTAACACTTGGGAATTATGAAATGTAAAGCATAACACAAGACTTGTGTTAAAATAACAAGTTTAGCTAGTAATGCGTTTTATATTGAAACGTGAATATTAGTATGTCTAATGGATGTTATGGTTTTAATACTGTGTTTAGGTGAACGTGAGTTTAATATTTTAGCTTACGCTCGAGGCAAGTTTTCTAACTCCATACTTTCATTAAGTTAGTTTGTTACGTTTATGTAATTCTTTTAACTCTACATTCTCGTTGAGTTAGTTCTATTATTATAAATAAATGCTATTGATTGAGCAAGCTTTTTATATCAAATGTTATTTTTTCCAAAATTCATTTGAGCAAACTCTAACTCAAATATTATTGGAAATTCTCAAGTTTATTGATTCATTCTAACTTGTTTAAAGTTAAGCAAGTTTCTTAAAGTTCAGGAATTCATTTCTAAATATTATAAAACTTGAACCTAGCTCATTTTACTGTTCAAGCAAAGGTTAACCATTTTATTCATTCTATTGAATACTTATGCTTTATAGTTATTTCAAGCATGAGTTAGATGTAGAGAATCAATTCATTTATGATTCTCAAATGTTCTAAGTTATGTTGTTATTAAACAACTGTTGTATTATCAAACATTGTGGATTCAACTAGTTCCCTAGTTGATGATCATTAAACTTCAATTACCCTTGAAAGCTTATCCAAACCAAACTTTCTTTGGGGTGGACTTGTATTCTAAATACTGAGATGAACAATCCTATGTTTAGGGGTTTACGCTTAGCGTTGAAATAGTTATGCACAATACATTGTACGAATGATTGATCCCTCTGAGTACGTGGAGTCCTTATAGTCATATGACTGTTAATGTTAAAGTTGAAAGATTACAATAACTGTGGACATGGTTCATGGTCACTTGACCCTCGGTAGTTTATTTAAGAATATTAATAGAACAAATTATTCAGTCTATTAAGCCTATGGGTTGGCAAATGCTGAAAAGTTAATAGAATATATCATTCAGTTCTATTGAGCCTATTATTTGGCAAATGTTGTAAAGTTAATAGAACATATCATTCAATTCTATTGAGCCTATTATTTGGCAAATGTTGTAAAGATAATTATTCTTATCTCAAGTGAGCTTTGTTGGCTCACTCTTGCACATTTATACATTTATTGCAGCTATAAATGAGAAGGTAGATAAACCTACAACTAGAAAAAGGAAAGGGAAAAATGTACAAGGGATGAAGACTTGTAATTTTATTTTATCATTAATGATAGACTTTTAATAATGATGTGATGTAATAATTTTATTTCCGCGCTTGAATGATTGTATTAAAGGTTAGAGAACCTGGGAGATAATGTTTTATTTAAGTAACCCTGTATGGGCAGGTTTTTATTATTCAATTTATTATAATTGGGTAGTTAATTATGAATGTTTTGATTACGTGAGCACCAAATCTTGAGGTAATGAAGTACAGGGATTTGGGGGTGTCACAGTTTATAACTTATTTAGGTTTAAATTACTTATTCATGGCTTATACGGCTTAAGTCCATTGATTTATTCATTCTCTTCATTTCTTAGCATACAAATCATACCACTACTCACTTCTCTAACAATGGAAGAGAAAGAGAATCATGGTTTAAGTTCTTACCCTTGAAGATTACTTAGTTAAGCTTTAATCTTCTTCTTCTTGCTTCTTGAATTGAAAAGTCTAACTTTCTAGCTTTTTCTCTCAAGCCAATAAGATGTTCGTGTTTTTGAACAAGGAACAAATGAGCTAGCAAACTTCTAATTTATAGGAATCACAAAGTGAGGGTAATTTAGACATTAAACCTATCAGGAATAAGCATGTGAATGATATTCCTACTTATATATGATTTGATTATGATATATATATATATATATATGTGTGTGTGTGTGTGTGTGTGTGTGTGTGTGTGTGTGTGTGTGTGTGTGTGTGTGTGTGTGTGAATGAATATGCAAGTATGCTTGCATTAAGAAAAGTTGTAAAGTCCTTTGATAGATAATAGAAACATATGTACAAGGACTTAGAATGAATTGATCAAATGTGTTAGGTTGATCCTACATAAGCAAAACAGCTTTGTTAAAGTCCTTAAAAAGTAATGATGTACAAGGACTACAAATATAGAAAGATCAAGCATGTTAGGTTGATCTTATGATGTAATAGATAGGCTTGTCTCGATCGTTTGAAACCTTCAATGTAAATTGTAGTCTGCCAGGAGAGTCAAGGAAAACTCGAGAGCTATCAAGGCAGAATTGTAGTCTGCAAGATGGTAGATCTCGGAGTTCGTAGACTGCCAGGAGACACGAGGAAGGATCGTAGTGTGTCGAGTAAAACTTCCTCAGGGTCGTAGTCTGCTGAGGAAGTCATATTTAGAATCGTAGAGACAGCCTGTCTACGAGCGGACCGCAGATCTGCCGAAGCCCAAGTCAAGAATCGTAGACTACAGTCAGAGTCTTAGAGTCTACTCATCATATCAGAGGCAGAGATCACTTCCACCTCCTCTTAGACATTTCCTCAGTAGGTGGAACCTGGTCCTCTGTAGGTGGAACCTGGTCAAAGGACATCACGTCCACCTCCTCTTCTAGCATGCCATCAAATATAGACAGGTAGTCTAAATCGTCCGAGTCTCCAGACTCGATTGTCACCAACTCTGGTTCTATTGCTACGGGATTTGGTAGTATCTCTACCCGATTAACTGAATCCTCGCTCACTACTTTTATATCTCTATACATATCATTTTCTCCTGACATCTACAATAAAACAATATAGTTTGATTAGTACACGTCAGTAAAATAATAGAAATACATAACATAATATAATGCATTTTTTATAGGGTTACTTTCAATCTTTTACTTCTTTATTCTTTCGTAAGGTTATGACTTAAGGTTCTACTTTCTCCCTTAAGTTTTATAACCTAGGCTTTGATACCAACTTGTAGCGCCCCCAAATCCGTGTATCTTCCAACCCGACAGATGGTGCTATACTGTACAACATTCATACATTCATTCAATTGAAAAATCTCAAAGAACGAACATAACTTCTATGTAAGACTCCGAATTTTATGAAATAAAAGTATTCAAATTTTCTTATAATTGCAATTCAGTAAATGGTTAAACTGATAAAAGTTAAAGTTAAGGGTGATATATGAATTTTTTTTTCAAAATATGCAAGTGGTTATAAAATATTCATTATGTCGGGGAATATTCTTTTGGTCGTGGAATATTCTTTCTGTTGGGGAATAATCGTACGACGGCGCAACCATTTGTGGGCCCCATAACGGATAACTGTCGGATGAAGAAAACAACAAATTTGAGTTTTTATAAATAACGACGTAGTTGTTACCGTTAACACTATTGGAATACCCGATGGTTAAAACACGATGTACGCGTTGTTGCTTGGAGAGATACCTACAGTATTGCACCAATTATTGATTCTTACGTAAGAAGGCACTACTCAATAATTGTTACAATAATTCTTTATTAAGGATTTTATTGATTCAATAATTGCTGCGTTGATATTTTATATTACTATTGTTTTAATAATTGTCACTACACAGTATTTTCCGTTATCGGAGAAATAATTCATATTATCTAAATAATATTATTAGATAACATTATTGGCAATGTCTAGAAAGTTCTATCTAAGGAGAGGTTTGGTCACCTAATTGCGCCGCCAAATGAGAAATCCTTATTGGAAAGCCCCTTTTCTGAGGACCGCTGGTTGTCAATATTGTGATTCTGTAATATTATTTGTGAATAATTAATTATTGATTTATATGATGAGGAAATATTTATTTTATGTGGATATAGATGGAGAAAATTTTTAAAGTGACAATTGTTGAAAATCGATATTTATCTTTTCTGATAAAATATATTATTATATTACAATTATATGATAATGGTGATATTTTTACAATGAATGTGTGATATATGAATAAATGAGTTGGAAGAGTATTTTTGTTGCATTAAATGATTAACACATATTTTGTGTGTCGGTGGACCCCATTTCTTGACTGAAATTTAATTATACACTGTAAAATCGTCCGTTTATGGATTTCGGTCAATTTCTGTTTGGAATTTGGAAAACCTTTCGGTCCGCGAGATTTGAATTTTCTGACAAAAAGGCTATTTATTATGAATTATTGAAGTTCCGAAATAATAAATTTTTGGAAGTTTTATTAATAAAAATATTTTTTTGTCATTTGGCGAGCTCCAATGGTGTTGCAAACATGCTGAATTCAGTTGTCAAAGAGGTTGGCGTGAAAATTTAATATAAATAATATTATTATATTAAATTTTCTGCTTTGGTGTTCTAAGCATTTTCCTATAAATAGGGTGCTTAGGTTAGAATTGAAAATCACACCAGAAACTGAAGTTTTCTCTCTATTTCTCTCTCTATATTATCGAGTGGATTCTTGTGAGTATTTTGATATCTTGAGTGTTGCTATACGGTGCAAGTTCGTTCAGCGTTATTACAGTCAGAAGTACTGCTCTTTGAGGTAAGGGATAGTAAGGGATATTATTTTGTTTAAAAATGATATTATTTCTTCAATATCATTATGCCGAAATATTGGTTGGAACTTTTTATCAAATTTGAAATATTTTTCATGTCGGGGTTACTATTCATGAGTTACTATTCACGATGGGTTACTATTCATGAGTTACTATTCACGAGTTACAATTCACGGGTACTATTCACTACAAAATTGGTTTCTTTTTCTAACCAAATTATAGTTGACTTATGAATATTACTCTGGAGATTAAAACTATATATTGATTATATTGATTTTATTATCATATATAACATTTTTATAACCCTGATGTTGAAATTCTCTTTCACTGGAGTGTAAAGATGGGTAGATTATTGGTATGATCATGACTAGGGTTCTCTTTGGCCAGTAGTGAAAAATTGAATTGTGACTGGTATGATCATGACCATTGAATTTATAATTAAATATCTTTAGCATAAGTGCAAAGGTGAATTGATCAACATGGTTATAATTATTGTTTATATAAATTCTGAAATGATTATATATTTCTTTGAGATATGAATATCTTTGGCCATAGTACAAAGATGACTTATTGATGAATATCTTTGGCCTGTAGTGCAAAGATGAATTATTGATGAATATCATTGGCATGTAGTGCAAAGATGGTCTGTTGATGAATATCTTTGGCCCGTAGTGCAAAGATGAATTTATTAGTATGATTATGAACATGAACTGTGATTTGGTATAACCATGAACTTTTATGTTTCAGGTGATGAAAATTAACTTTGTCCTGGATGAGGAAAGAAATTTAGAACTACAATTACGATTATGAGTTATACATGTGATTGTGGACAGGAATTGTTAATTGATGTTATAAGGATAAAATATTGTTGGTGGACTTTTAACATGGAGAAGATAATAGACTTTATGATCTATTTGACTCTTCTAATGGATTGCTCGTTTCGCTGCAACTATGGTTGAAAAGTTTTATCATCTACCATATGTTCCAAATTTCTGATTTATTACTGTTGAAGGCTATTGATAATTTATTTATCTTTAGTCATGATATTCTTTATTGAAGCTAGTTGTGCTCACCCTTTGCTTCACAATTCCTTCTGGGTAATAAAAGTGTAGCCGACAAGCGGGGAATAACAGGGGAATAGAACGGTGGTCTATAGATGTTGAGGGTGAGGTGAATTTAACTTGGAAGGGTGTTTTGCCACTATCATACAAGATGTCTAATGACATACAACCTCGTGTCATCATAAGACAGGGTTGTGCTCATCCACTTGTTGAGTATATTTACAAGCACTACCTATATAATCTTGGTGTTTGTTTGGAGTATAATACCCAATTAGAGACCGTGGAGATAATGATATGTCAAGAGAAGACTCATCATTGGGAAGAATATGATAGTAATCTTCTCGTTTTTCTTTGAGGTCTATTGGGTCAACCAAGGATAATTCTGTGGGCATATGATATCTATCATTCATGGCCTCCTATGTACGAAGGTTTTCTTGAGCACTTTCCAAAGATTTTATTTTCTAAAACAGTTCTAGATTGTACCTTTATGTAAGGTATCATTGGGAGGTGTTGTCCATAGTTGGGACATGAGTCATAGTTGGTATTAAAACTCACAGTATATATGTTGTTGTATTTTGCACGACAATTGTAGTAATAAAGTTGTAGTTGTTTTCTGTACCATGTATTTGGCGACTCAGAATAGGTTGGATGGATTGGACCTATTTTGGGGTTGTCACAGTTGGTATCAGAGCTTAGGGATATGATCTATGGCGGAGATCGGGATTAGAACTAGGAGGGGAGAGATGAGTAAAATCATTCGCTAGTGTGTCCTACCTAAGCTTATTTGTTGGTCAGTCATAATATCGGGATATTATGTCATATGTTAATTTGTTAAATTAACCGTTGTTTTTGAAGCTGTATTCTAGAATGATATCTGAAATACAGGAGATGAGCAATGGACAAATCATGGGGACAGGGAAGATGGAATCTGAAAAGAAAGCAAGGTATTCTCAACTCTTTGAAATACCAGGTACGTAAATTTCGAGGACGAAATTTCATAAGGAGGGGAGATTGTAAGACCCAAAATTTTATGAAATAAAATTATTTAATTTTTCTTATAATTACAATTCAGTAAATGGTTAAATTCATAAAAGTTAAAGTTAAGGGTGATATATGAATTTTTTTTTCAAAATATGCAAGTGGTTATAAAATATTCTTTCTGTCGGGGAATATTCGTTTGGTCATGGAATATTCTTTCTGTTGGGGAACATTCGTACGACGGCGCAACCATTTGTGGGCCCCATAACGGATAACTGTCGGATGAAGAAAACGATAAATTTGAGTTTTTATAAATAACGGCGTAGTTGTTATCGTTAACACTGTTGGAATACCCGGTGGTTAAAAAACGATGTCGCATTGTTGCACGATGGCACGCAGTATTGCACCAATTATTGATTCTTACGTAAGAAGGCACTACTCAATAATTGTTACAGTAATTACTGTTCAGTATTTTATTGATTCAATAATTGTTGCGTTGATATTTTATATTACTGTTATTTTAATAATTGTCACTACACAGTATTTTCAATTATCGGAGAAATAATTCATATTATCTGAATAATATTATTAGATAATATTATTGGCAATGTCTAGAAAGTTCTATCTAAGGAGAGGTTTGGTCACCTAATTGCGCGCCAGTAAGTAGAAATTCTTATTGGAAAGCCCCCTCTTTCCTGGGAACTGCCTGGTTGTCAATATTGTGATTCTGTAATATTATTTGTAAATAATTAATTATTGATTTATATGATGAGGAAAATATTTATTTTATGTGGATATAGATGGAGAAAATTTTTAAAGTGACAATTGTTGAAAATCGATATTTTATCTTTTCTGATAAAATATATTATTATATTATATTTATATAATAATGGTGATATTTTTACAATGAATGTGTGATATAAGAATAAATGAGGAGGAAGAGTATTTTTGTTGCATTAAATGATTAACACATGTTTTGGGTGTCGGTGGACCCCATTTCTTGACTGAAATTTAATTATAGCTTGTAAAATCGTCCGTTTGTAGATTTCGGTCAATTTTTGTTTGGAATTTGGAATACTTTTCTTCTGCAAAGTTGTAGATAATGGAATTTCCTATAAAAGGTCATGAGATTCGAATTTTCTAACAAAAAAGCTATTTATTATGAATTATTGAAGTTCCGAAGTTCCGAAATAATTGATTTTTGGAAGTTTTATTTATTTTTATTAATAAAAATGTTTTTTGTCATTTGGTGGGCTCCAACGGTGTTGCAAACATGCTGAATTCAGTTGTCAAAGAGGTTGGCGTGAAAATTCAATATAAATAATATTATTATATTAAATTTTCTGCTTTGGTGTTCTAAGCATTTTCCTATAAATAGGGTGCTTAGGTTAGAATTAAAAATTACACCAGAAACTGAAGTTTTCTCTCTATTTCTCTCTCTATATTATCGAGTGGATTCTTGTGAGTATTTTGATATCTTGAGTGTTGCTTATATCGGTTGCAAGTTCGTTCGGTTTATTCCAATCAAATCTTTGCTCTTTTGAGGTAAGGGATAGTAAGGGATAGTAAAGGATATTATTTTGTTTAAAAATGATATTATTTCTTCAATATCATTATGCCGAAATATTGGTTGGAACTTTTTATCAAATTTAAAACTTTTTCATGTCGGGGTTACTATTCACGAGTTACTATTCACGATGGGTTACTATTCATGAGTTACTATTCTCGAGTTACAATTCACGGGTACTATTCACTACAAAATTGGTTTCTTTTTCTAACCAAATTATAGTTGACTTATGAATATTACTCTGGAGATTAAAACTATATATTGATTATATTGATTTTATTATCATATATAACATTTTATAACCACGATGTTGAAATTCTCTTTCACCTGGAGTGTAAAGATGGGTAGATTATTGGTATGATCATGACTAGGGTTCTCTTTGGCGATGGTGAAAAATTGAATTGTGGTGGTATGATCATGACCATTGAATTTATAATTGAATATCTTTAGCATAAGTGCAAAGGTGAATTGATCAACATGGTTATAATTATTGTTTATATAAATTCTGAAATGATTATATATTTCTTTGAGATATGAATATCTTTGGCCATAGTACAAAGATGACTTATTGATGAATATCTTTGGCCTGTAGTGCAAAGATGAATTATTGATGAATATCATTGGCATGTAGTGCAAAGATGGTCTGTTGATGAATATCTTTGGCCCGTAGTGCAAAGATGAATTTATTAGTATGATTATGAACATGAACTGTGATTTGGTATAACCATGAACTTTTATGTTTCAGGTGATGAAAATTAACTTTGTCCTGGATGAGGAAAGAAATTTAGAACTACAATTACGATTATGAGTTATACATGTGATTGTGGACAGGAATTGTTGATTGATGTTATAAGGATAAAATATTGTTGGTGGACTTTTAACATGGAGAAGATAATAGACTTTATGATCTATTTGACTCTTCTAATGGATTGCTCGTTTCGCTGCAACTATGGTTGAAAAGTTTTATCATCTACCATATGTTCCAAATTTCTGATTTATTACTGTTGAAGGCTATTGATAATTTATTTATCTTTAGTCATGATATTCTTTACTGAGCTAGTTGTGCTCACCCTTTTGCTTCACAATTCCTTTCAAGTAATAAAAGTGTAGCTGGGACAAGTGGGGAATAGCAGGGGAATAGAACGGTGGTCTATAGATGTTGAGGGTGAGGTGAATTTAACTTGGAAGGGTGTTTTTGTGAGAGCCCCAAATCCGGGCCCCAAATCACCGCGGATCCGGTATAATCATTCTATCACTATTGCGGAAGATATAAACATAAATTGTTTATACATTAAACATTATACACTATCCCCAAGGTTGAGTAACCATAACTTATACACTTTTCATAACTTATCTGACACATGATATTATCATCATATAAGACTATTACAAATCTAATCGCGCATATTAACTCTAAGTTGGAACTGTCTTTAACTTTCCTTGTATCCAAAGCATTCGTCTTTATCTGCAATGTTTTATCATGATATAGCAAGGGTGAGCATGAAAGTTGCCCAGCAACTTTAAATACAATTTAAGGATATATCATGATTGAAAGAGTCTGAATAATAAGTTGGCTATAATTCACAATGTAGTTGTGAATTAGCATGAACAAACCTTTGACTGAACATGAATAATATATATCTGGACCAACTGGTAATGAAGGTGATCAGCCTTTCATACCTGACTTATACATATAAGATATACAGAGTACAATTCTACATGGCAATCAGTAATGATTAACCATAAGCATAACTGAATGAAACACTCTTAGTAGAGTTAAGAAAACAAACTTGCCTGAACCGTTGATTACCAATACGAAATATAACTTAGCTTTATCTGAAGACCTAATACAGATAATACCGATTTCCAAATATTAGAATAATATCATCACAGTATAAAATAACCTAAACACATTATCACATAATCCTATCAGTCTATACAACACGTAGACTTAGCATCAAACAGACTAATTAAGTTTAAGTTGAAACTGACACAATTCAATCATCCCGACGGTCTAATCGGACAAATATCGAGTTTAAGTTCAATTAATCTCTGCCTAAACAATTAACAATAATCTTAGATAATCATATTATCAGTCAAAACAATTTCCATAGACTTGTAAAAATTTCCAGATAATTAATATCATTTATCAAATATTTTTTTTTTCAATCACTTATATTGTATTTAAATGAATTAAATACCACATAATTCTTTAATCATTAATATTAATTTAATACTACATATAAATGAAAATTATAACATAATATTATAATATATTTATAACATCACAAAGTATTTTTAATATCTTAAAATTATATTTCTATGATTTTTAAACAATCAAATCCATTATCGATAATTGCTATAAATATTAAAATATTAATATTTTCATAACAAAATATCAAAAGTTATAATTTATAACTCAAAATATTTTATAACACTTAAATCATTTTTATATGATTTTTAAAGCATTAATTTATTTTTCCATAATTTATTTAATATATTTATTAAATAAACTAATTATCATTAATATTGATTAATTAATGAATTTCATCACAAAATATTAAAAGTCATCAAAAATAACTTAAAATATTTTCTAACATTATAATATAATTTTTCATAATTTTTCATGAATTAAAACCATTTTTAAATAATTTATTTAATATAATAATTAAATAAATAAATACCTTTTATATTCCAAAAATATTAAATATTTTCAAATATACCCCAAATAAATAAAACTATTTTTCTAGCTTTAAAATAAATTTTCGAAATTTAATATGTATTTTAATAAGTAAAACCATTTATTTCTATTTATTAATTAAAATAAATCATTTTCTCAAAATATACATCATTAAAGGGGCCTATAAGCGGCGTAACTGTCCGCTATAGGTGTTCTTGATCCTCAAACCCAGAAATTTCTGACAGTCGCTGGGTAATCTGGGCAATCTAAGACATTGATTGTGTAGTGGAAATGTAATTCTACAATAACATACTAAGTTCATGGCTATACAACACACGATCAGTGAGATATAAGCCTCACAAATCCTTGTCAGAGACTGTTTCTTAGGATTCTGGGTTTACCAGAATCAAGCTACCTACTTTGGGTTCTTATAACTTGTGTTTTGTGTTCTCTTTGTGCAATATAAAGGTTTCATCGTGTAACCCACATGACAGGGTACAACTTTATTACTCTACATCAACATAACAACATCAGAATTGATATATAAAGGTTGGTCAAAGTCTGACAAAAATAACGGGTGATGAACAATCTGGGTTTTCCAGATTTTTCTTCCGGCTGATCGGTCAATGCTGTTTGACCAGCAATATTATCGATCCTGATCATGATCTGGTGGACATAAGGACTTTGATGTGTAGATCACATGTCATACTATCAAGATCTAACACTAACATGGTAAGTAACATTAACATTAGCAAGATCTGAGACTGCTAAAAGGCTGGTCAGGCGATCTGGAAATCTGGGTTTGCCCAGATTCCAGAAATCGTGACCGGTCAACCATGTTTGACTGCTCATATCTTTTGATCTAGACATCAACTAGGCTTGATTCCAATTCCAGTGTAAATTCCATATAACAGACTACATGTTACAAGCTTTAAACATCAAAAAAATCTTAACAGGCTTAGATCTACAGCCTCTGACATTCGTTGTCAGAGAACAAAAAATGACATTTTCTAGATTTTGAAAAACTTTAATTTCGAGCACTTTGATGTTATGGATCTGTGTTTTGACAACCCAGATCATCAATTGACACCCTATTACACAACTTTAAACAATCAATTGCAACAAATAACATAAAATCAACGGATTTCTAAGTTTAGGGTTTTTTTACCACTTTGAGCTTTGATTTTTGATTTATGTCCTATGATTCTGTTCTTGTGATGCTAATACCTGATCATGGCTTATCTCCTCACTCTCTTACACTTTCAGACACGAAATTTTTAGAGAGAGAAGGTCTTGGCTACGTAGAAATGTAAAGTAAGTGAATTTCCTTACTTTTTAAGTTTGATCTTAGGCTCAATCAATTTATAGGATCCTAGATGGCCTTATTTAATGATTACAGTAATTTCCTATACCATGTGGCTAGCTAGAGTTGGTCACTCACTCCTTACTAGGGCTAGATCTACACTCCACCTTATTAAAATAATATAAATGGCACTTTGGTCATTTGGTTTGTACTTTTAGTGGCTAAATTATCAAATGCTCCAACCCTTAGGGTTTAGGGTTTGAGCCTTTAGGGTTTAGGGTTTGAGCCCTTAGGGTTTAGGGTTTGAACCCTTAGGATTTTAAAAAATAACTTTCTAGGATTTCCAATTTAAGTTTTAAAAATAGAAAATTAATATTTCTAAATTATAATTAGGGTTTGATAATTATATTATAATTTCCTAATCATAAATCAAGCTTGCCAATTAAGATTTATTACTTCCTAATTAAATTTGCTAATTTTGCAATTAGGATCATAATTGGTCACTAGAGTTTATAAACCCACTAATTAGGTTTTTACATAGAAAATAATCTTTTAAATTTAGAAATTAGGTTTTTTAATTTAGATTAGGATTTCCTAATTTACAGTAAAGCTTACTAATCTCATTCAAGCTTGCTAATTGGGGTTAAAGCTTCCTAATTAACATTACACTCTATAAGCTATTAATTAGGTTTTCTCTAATTGCATGTTAGGGTTTCCTACATTAGAAATTAGGGCTTTCTAAATAAATCAATCAGGGTTATCTCTAATTAAATATAAAATAAGAACCTTATACTTATTTTCAAACTTCCCAATTAGGGTTTTAATATCCTGAATTAGGGTTACGGATTCTCGAACTGTAATTAGGGTTTTCATAGCCGATAATGGGGTTTTCTAGTAAGCACTTAGGGTTTCAAGTAATTCATTAGGTTTTTCCTAATAAATTTATAATTAATGACATTTAACTTATTTATAGCATTTAAATTTCCGAATTAGAGTTTCAGAACCAGTTTCTAGGGTTTCTTATCAGATGTTAGGGTTTTCTAACATAACGTTATCGTTCTTTAATATATACCTAGGATTTGACAGTGATATGTTTTATCTGGTCAACCCTTGACCCTTAACCACATTATAAACACATACATAACCATATACACCAAACATATCCACATACACAGATATTCTTAACACTGTAAACCTTTACCAAAAGTTTTTAAATTCACAAAATTCATTCCTAAAAATGTTAAATACATACACTTATTTTCTGTCTAGGTCTATTATTTGACCTTAAATCAATCATTTAAGATTTTAATAAATTGTCTAAATTCTCGGGTTGTCATAGTTTTGCCACTATCATACAAGATGTCTAATGACATAAAACCTCGTGTCGTCATAAGACAGGGTTGTGCTCATCCACTTGCTGAGTATATTTACAAGCACTACCTATATAATCTTGGTGTTTGTTTGGAGTATAATACCCAATTAGAGACAGTGGAGATAATAATATGTCAAGAGAAGACTCACCATTGGGAAGAATATGATAGTTATCTTCTCGTTTTTCTTTGGGGTCTATTGGGTCAACCAAGGATAATTCTGTGGGCATATGATATCTATCATTCATGGCCTCCTATGTACGAAGGTTTTCTTGAGCACTTTCCAAAGATTTTAATTTCTAAAATAGTTCTAGATTGTACCTTTATGTAAGGTATCACTGTGAGGTGCTGTCCATAGTTGGGACATGAGTCATAGTTGGTATTAAAACTCACAGTATATATGTTGTTGTATTTTGCACGACAATTGTAGTAATAAAGTTGTAGTTGTTTTTTGTACCATGTATTTGGCGACTCAGAATAGGTTGGATGGATTTGACCTATTTTGGGGTTGTCACATTCTATATATTTAAAGTAATATTTACATTTCCCAAGTTCTTTACCCATTACAAAGGTTCTTTATCATAATATAAGTTACATTACAACAATAGACCTATACTATTACAGGACAGCTTAGTAATCTGCCTTAGCTTTTCCTTTATCCTTTTTGATCCTTCTCGACATTCGGTCTTAAATTTGCATTCATATGGTTCAAGCAAGAGTGAGCATAACTAGCTTTCAAGTGAGTATAACAATTTAATAACAACATGCTTGACACATACAAATCGTATATCTTCGATAACTGAACAATAGTTATGAAGTACTATTGATAATTCAAAATAGCACTTCATCTTTTCTTCTAAAATGTTTATTTACAATAACAACAATATTTAGTAAAACATTCACTCCGGTCAAAGACCTCGAGTATTCATTCTTTATTGGAAAAGGACAACCCGGAAGGAAGTCCGTAAGCCCGATATTACTTACGAGCACTTCTAGGTGATCAGCCTATTGTACTCTATGTTGATCAACACTACATCCATTAAATATATGCACGTTTAAGCATTTGGCAACCTCACGTGCCTGTCGTTTTACCGACAAAACATTTGTTTAACTTTTCAGCCATCTTTTGAAAACCATATCAAGTAGTTGACAAAAGATAGCAATAATTGATAATAAATGAATAGATTATCAATACATCAAGTCTAGCCAAAGGAATTGGCTTTAACTTCAATATACTTCAATTCATGCGAAAGAATACATGAACTTCAAAAACTTGTTCAGATTTAACTGAGACAAGAGTTCGAATACTTGCCTTTAGCGTCTGCTACGGTATATTAACTTTATGTTCAAGTCGTTCAAGTCTCTACAATACATGATCACATAATTCCTTACATTAGGTCACATATAATCAAGTATGTATATGACTATATCATACCCTTCATTTCAATCTAAGTGTGTATTAGATTCAATAACTATTCATTCCGGTTTATCATTATCCTTGCATTATATTCGACTAGGTTATCTCAACCTTTATACAACATCCTTAAGGTTTAACAATGTTTAAACAATGTTACATTATATTCCTTGAGTTGTGTTTACTTTTTAAATCAATTAGCTTCCTTGTCTTTGTACTTAGAAATATTCATTATTATCCTTGTTCTGAGATTGGCGTTGCGGTGCCAGATTTATACTTACATCTCACGTTGTTGTAATAACCTGAATATTTTCTATATAAATAAGAAATTTTGCATATTAATTTTTTTTTTAATTTTAAAGATGAGAATATGTGTCAAGTAATGTATATGTATATATGTGCTAAATAAAATTATTTATTTCATGAATAATTTCAAACAATTTTATTTTAGAATTATTGATCATTATAAAATATATTCCTATAGTAATTAATTTTTAGCGAGAAATGTTTTTATTAATTATTTTCTATGAAAACATGATTTTATATTATTTAAATAATATATGAAATGATTATTAAATTATAATAATAAATATTTTATTATATGAATTTGTTCGAATATTTAAGTTAATTATTTTAACTTAATTAAAGATAAACCATATATGGATATGGAATCCAAACCCTAAATTTGGATTTTGATCAAGGGATGAGAATAATAATATAATATTAATTATATTTTAATTTTTCGATCTTTATGAATATATCTTTAAATATATACGTAGACGATATATGGTGGGCCAATATGGTAAATTAGGTCATAACCCTATATCGCATTATTAAACCCTAATTGTTAAAATTTAAAGCTAAGTTTAAGATCTTGGTAATAATTGTGTTATATGAATTTTACTGTGTATAATATAATTTCTGTAATTAGGAGAAACCCTAATTATTTATTTGAAACCCCTAATTTGCTAATTAGAAACCCTAAATACAAATTTTAGAAACCCTAATTATTATTTTCATGAATTATAATGATAATTAGGAAACCCTAATTGTTAATTTAGGAACCCTAATAGTATTAAGGAACCCTAATTTAAAAACCCTAATTTCCTATTAAAAACCCTAATTTTAAATTAGTGTGTTTAATTAAAATTTTATTACACTTTAATTTTAATCTTTCAAACCCTAGTAATTATTTGGGAAACTTTAAAATATAAAATCTAGTGATTAAACCCTAGATTCAAGCACCTTGGACAAGAATACCGTTTGACTTATTTGCAAAATTACTAAAATACCCTTTTTGTCCCATTCTTGAATTATTGTTAGACAAATCTTATCCAAATCTTGTTAGCCACCCTAGTCTACCTAGCTATGAACCTACAAGCTACAAATCTCAGCCATGTGATCATCCAATACATTGTATACATGTTATTTGTATAGATCAAGAGAGAGAAAATGTCACATTTATGCTAATTTGTACAAACACTCATCCTACAACTTCTCTCTCTAAAACCTCCGAAATTTCCTTACTAGATCAGTCATAAATCAAGCCCCACTATCACACTTAACAAATCAGAAGTATAGAAATCAGAATTGGAGCTTAAAGGTGCAAACCCTAAAAATTCAAAAATCTTATGGTCTTATGTTAGATGTAATTTTTTGTGTGTTAAATATGTTGTATGTGGTGTTAATCAATGATCTGGGTTGCTAGATGTTAAACCCATAACATCTAGAGGCTCAGATTTGATGATTTTCCAAATCTGGAAAAAAAAAAATTGTAGTCTGACAGTCAAATGTCAGTCCTCATAGATCCTTGTATGTTATGTGTTTTTGTGGTTTACATGTTTAAACATGTAGTATGCTATGAGATCTTGAATCTGGAACTTGATTCAGAGTCAGATAAGTTATAGAGTGAAAGTTATTGATGGTCAAAGGTCGTTGACCGACCATGACTTTACTAATTACAGGCAACCCTAGAAAGCTTTTTCGATTATAAATGACAATGTTTGGAAGGCTTAGATCATCGGTTTGTAAATCATTTGATGATGTTATAGTATCCAGGTTATAGCCTATCTTATGTACTTTATATTGGTTGCTTTTGATCCTTTAAATAATCAATTGATCGAACTTAGAGGATGGTCAAACCTGGCCCCTCGTTCACGATTTTGATTTACGGGAATTTCGAAAAATATGAAGAACGACTTTTCTCGACCATGTTTGACCGTGTCATATATTGTTATTTTGTTGTTGTTTTTGCTGCCTTGGTGTAATGGATCTCTTCTCTGTCATGAGGACTTCAAGTCCAGCACACTCTCGAACTTTGAAAAACAAAGGATCAGATGTAGTAATCAATCAAAATCGTTGGCCAGTTAAACACATTTTCGGGTAACCCGAAGTTACCCAGAGATGGATCGATAAACTTGTTCATGAGTCTCAATCTCTCTTGCGTTATGTGATTTGTTTGTGTTGTTGTATCCATGTTATAATATGTTATATGGGCTACATATAAAAGCCTTTATATCACCTATATGACGAATAAGATCAAAGTAATGAACGGTCAAAGTAGGCAGTATCAACATGGTATGCGTTTTCTGGAATTTCTAGAAAATCAAGAACACGGTTCTGACAGGGTTTGACCGACTTAGATCTGGTGATTGGGATGTAGTTAGACTGATTAAGGATAATAGATCTCTTCCTTTGCATGGGTACTACACTCTGAAACTACTAAACAACCAAAACCTTACTTGGAAATATAGTAGTGGAAGCCCAAACGTAGTACCTAAGAACTGTTTTGGGTTTCTAGGTAACCCAAAAAACCAAGAACAGATCTGACAATTACTTTGCAAGCCCAGATCTCATTGGTTTTACGTTTTATTGTCACGATTATTGTTGTAACATGTAGTTGAACACTTAATCTTCTGAGATCCGTAGATTAGCTTGCCCGAAACATCAAGATCTAACATTTATAGTTGGTCAAACTTAGTCCTCGATAATTTGGTTATGAGTGTTCTTGAGCCTCAAGAACACCTATCACGACAATGTCATCACTAAAGCCTTTAGCGTGGATTTAATTATTTTGTTTTATAATTTCCGAAAATACATTAAAATAGAAATAAATTCCTAAAATTATAAAATCGAGTTTTAAAAATTATTTTAAGTTATAAAAATTAACTTTTAATAATTTGACATATTTTTCATAAATATTAATATTTATTTGGATATTATTGGTATTTAAATTATTTAATAAATGCATTAAATAAATTAATTGAAAATGATTTTATTGTATTAAAATTATTTTAAATGATAATAAAGTATTTAATAATATTTTAAGTTATAAAACATAACTTTTAATATTTTAAGATAAGTTTTATTAATTATTAAATATTAATGATATTAGATTTATTTAGTAGTTATATTAAATAAATTAATTAAAAAATGAATTTAATATTATAAAAATCATTTTAAATGAAAATAAATAGTTTAAAAATATTTCAAGTTATAAAATATAACTTTTGATATTTAAAGGTAAATTTCATTAATAATTTAATATTTATGATATTAAGTTTATTTAATAATTATATTAAATAAATAGTTTAAAATAGTTTTATTGAATTAAAAATCATTTAAAAAGGAAATAAATGAATTAAAAAATATTTTAAGTTATCATTAATGACTTTTAATATTTTGATAAATAATAAATTAATATTCTAATATTAATAGTAATTGTTTAAAAATGATTTTAAATATTTTAAAAAACTATTTAAGGGTAATATTAATACTTTAAAAATATTTTGAGTTATTATAAATAACTTTAATATTTTGGCAATAGTTTCATTAATAGTTTAAAATTAATTAAATATTAATGATAATAGAATTAGTTAATATTTAAATCATTTAATAATGATTTCAGTGTTTGAAAATTCATGATAAAGTATAATAATTATTTAAAAATTATTATAAAGCTATGAAAAAATAATATAGCTGATATTTAAAATATCTAAACGAATATTGAACTACACGATAGAGTTTTAGACTTGATAATTACCCGATAAAGCCGTCGGTATATAAAAATATTTCAGAAATTGATTTGGACTTGAATAATTTAAATAGATCGTGTTTGTTTATAATGTAATAACAGATTAAACATATGTTACAATGTGATTAGGTTATGTCTTGTTGCAATTAAGCGATCTTATGTGATATGATATATTATTCTAATTGAGCGAATGATCTTATCTTGATAGGTCATTTGTATAAAAGATTAATCTAAGTTGCGTTATTATGTAGCGTGATTCGGCGATGAGTATCTAAACCTTATGCACTACTTTTATTTAGTGCGTGCAAACGGTATATCATGTTATACAAGTTTCCTAAACTTACTCTAATTATTATTGAGCAAGTATCCGATCTATTATTTATATTGTGCAAGTATTCTACCTTTGCATTTCATTTATCTGATGGACATGAGTAAGAAAGTTTTGAGAATCATATTATTGTGCGGATTATTAACTCTATTATTATTGATTATGTATCCAATCTTTGTATTCATACTGAGTCTTACATTATCCAATCATTGTATTATTGTATAATTCAGATATTTATTACATTAGTTAATTAGGTATATAGGGTTAGACAAGTGTCCCTACTTGGATAACCATTTTATTTAATCATATGTTGATACATACTTATTGATTTCAAGTATGTATCGTTGACTTAAAAGCCGTCTAGCTATTTGATTCAAATAGACATAAAAATATTGTGGAACAAGATAAAACGTTATTGTATCCAACCAGATTGTTTTGGTTTGGATTCCCGACTAAGTATGAATATCCCGAATATGGGAAAACGTTTGTGCACCTAAGGTGGATAGAGTGAACGATAATATCGTTCATAAATGTAGTATTGATCAATACAGGGCACATTGGGCAGATCACCCTCGTGTCCGTAAGTTATGACGATTTGCGGATGAAGTTCTGTTAAACCTTAGCGAAAATGAAAAACAATGTTCATAGTCTGTCGACTGATCTCCAGTTATAGTCTATACGTAGTTTCAAAGATTACATATAGAAGTGATATGTTGTTATTATTGGTTCAACTTACTTCTGGCTGTTGATTAGATTTGTAGAAGTGTCTTTCAAAAAAACATTTAATTATTTCAGCTAATATATATTGTTGTTATTACTTGCTGGGCAATCCAATGCTAATTCTTGCTTTAAATTTAAATGTTTTCAGTTAAGTATGATCAACCAGAAGGTTCAGGCAAGAACAAGGGGAAAGGAAAGCTGTTTGAATGAGATTTATATTATGTTGTGTAATAGTTATAGTTTATTAAGACAATGATACGTATTATCTATGATGTAATGAATGTTTAAAGGTCTTGTACATGGGAGTAAACTTTGATGAATATGTAAATTAAGTTTGAATTTTATATTATTGTTATTATTATTAGTATTATTCAGCTTTTAGAAATGGTATCGTGAAGCACCGAGTTCGGGTTTCAAGTACTCGGATTTGGGGGCGTCACAGGTTGGTATCAAAGCTTTAGGGTTAGAAACCTTAGGTGGGATCGACCTTAGGCTATAACCTTAGAACAGAGGGAAACGTTGAAAATACAAATAACTCATATAGAGTTTAATAGGAGATGAATTGAATAAATTCATCGTTAAACAAAATAAAAGATAACTTATATAAAATTATTAATTGTTGTGTGTATATACTATATGTTAATCAAGATAGTTAGTGTGTAGATGTTATGTGAGATAAGGATTAGCATACCCTCAGGTCGTAAAGAAGGAGTCCACCTCCATAACCGAACCAATATCAAAGCCAATAGCTGAAATAGAAGCTCACATTGAAAGCTACCTCAATAAGGTGATTATACAGGAAAGTGTAGTACCGGACCCAGAAATAATAGTATGACTGATAGGTAGAGTATAGTTACAGGATAAAAGATCAAGCTCGAGTTCTTAAACTCACATTCTTGTGGTGAGTTCTTAAACTTATAAGGTGAGGAAGGTTTGATGAACTAAGTATAGTTATGTGAGAATGGATTATTGAGGATAATAGAAATATATAGACTGCTAAGTAATTGATCCTTAGTGAAGGCGTATAAAAAGAGTAGTGTTAGTGTTATTTGAATATGTATGATTCTATGATGAGTATACGATAAGTATGTATGTGTAAAGTAGTATTCTCAACTTTTGTATAAGTTGTGGCAATGATTCCCGACTTTTATGTCACAAAGGGGATATCAGATGTTTAAAGCAGTATGTGTTATGCTATGAAAAATATGATGAATTAGTTAGATGAACATGATTTTATTTAATCAGATAATGCCGCCAAGACGTAAACGAAACCAAAAGGCAGAAGAACCTATCAACAAAGATGGAGGACAACTAGACCCTACACAAAATTTTGTGAATATAGACGCTCAAGCTATACAGAATGGATCACCAGCCGTGGGAAATCAGCCAAATAATCGATCGACAAACTTCAAAGACTTCAAGGCAATCGAACCACCAGGATTTAGAGGATCAACTGACCCTGTAGAGATGTTTGTGACAGCTAGAGTAACGGATGGGCAAAAGACAGTTTTTGTCACCTATACGATGAAAGGGGAGACAAATTTTTAGTGGGAAACAAATCAAGCTAGGGCCGGAGAAGAAAATAGTGGCGATAAAATTTGGAAAAAAGAAAAGGAGATAATTTAGGGAATACCGTAAGTAGGCCAGAGGGTGGAAAAAAAAAGAGTTTAGTGATGTGGAAATTATGGAAAGAATCACTCGGGAGAGTGTCTTAAGGGTAAGTTTGTGTGTTACAAGTGTGGGCAGGAGGGACATATCTCTCCTAACTGCCCCAATCTAAGGATGAACAAGAGGTGTTTCAAGTATGGATCAACGGAGCATAAGGTGAAAAACTATCCGAAAAAGGGAGGGGATACAGGGAGCGCGAGTAAAGGAAAAGGCAGCGGGACTCTAATGACAACGGAACCTACTTCAACAAACAAACAAACAGAATCAACCACAAGAGTTTTTAATATGACGGTCCAGTATACGGTGGCAGCTGAGAATGCAACTCCGTGTATTATTATCATAACTTGTATATTTCGATATATATGATTTTCCAATATATAATAAATTATTTTATAAAAATATTTTGAAGAAGGAATTTGAGTTCTCTTAGCAATCTAACTTTAAACTAATCGGATAGACAAGCTTTATGTTGAATAGTTAAAAGATCGGTTCGATCAAATCGATCGAGATCTATTTGAAATGACTATGTATGCTATGTACCCTTGTAAGTATGAGTTTTAAAACGGTGATTCCGGGGACGGGATCCTTATAAGGGATGGTGAATGTAATAACCTGAATATTTTCTATATAAATAAATAAGAAATTTTGCATATTAATTTTTTTTTTATTTTAAAGATGAGAATATATGTCAAGTAATGTGTATGTATATATATGATAAATAAAATTATTTATTTCATGAATAATTTCAAACAATTTTATTTTAGAATTATTGATCATTATAAAGTATATTCCTATAGTAATTAATTTTTGTAAGAAGAAATGTTTTTATTAATTATTTTCCATGAAAACATGATTTTATATTATTTAAATAATATATGAAATGATTATTAGAATTATAATAATAAATATTTTATTATATGAATTTGTTCGAGAATATTTAAGTTAATTATTTTAACTTAATTAAAGATAAACCAGATATGGAATCCAAACTCTAAATTTGAGTATTGATCAAGGGATGAGAATAATAATATAATATTAATTATATTTTAATTTTTCAGTGCTATAAATATGTAATGTAAATGCGTAGACTGATAAGGTGGGCCAAATATGGTAAATTAGGTCATAACCCTTATGTCGTATTATTAAACCCTAATTATTAAAATCAGTTATGAGTTTAAGACTGAGCAGTAATTGTGTTATATGAATTTAACTGTGTATAATATAATTTCTGTAATTATGAGAAACCCTAATTATTTATTCGAAGACCCTAATTTGCTAATTAGAAACCGTAATTGCAAATTTTAGAAACCCTAATTATTATTTTCGTGAATTATAATGATAATTAGGAAACCCTAATTGTTAATTTGGGAACCCTAATAGTATTAAGGAACCCTAATTCAAAAACCCTAATTTCCTATTAAAAACCATAATTTTAAATTAGTGTATTTAATTAAAATTTTATTACACTTTAATTTTATTCTTTCAAACCCTAGTAATTATTTGGAAAACTTTAAAATATAAAATGTAGTGATTAAACCCTAGATTCAAGCACCTTGGACAAGAATACCCTTTGACTTATTTGCAAAATTACTAAAATACCCTTTTTGTCCCATTCTTGAATTATTGTTAGACAAATCTTATCCAAATCTTGCTACCCACCCTAGTCTACCTAGCTATGAACCTACAAGCTACAAATCTCAGCCATGTGATCATCCAATACATGTTATTTGTATAGATCAAGAGAGAGAAAATGTCACATTTATGCTAATTTGCACAAACAATCATCCTAGAACTTCTCTCTCTAAAACCTCCGAAATTTCCTCACTAGATCAGTCATAAATCAAGCCCCACTATCACACTTAACAAATCAGAAATATAGAAATCAGAATTGGAGCTTAAAGGTGCAAACCCTAAAAATTCAAAAATCTTATGATCTTATGTTAGATGTAATTTTTTTATGTTAAATATGTTGTATGGGGTGTTAATCAATGATCTGGGTTACTAGATGTTAAACCCATAACATCTAGAGGCTCGGATTTGATGATTTTTCAAATCTGGAAATTTTATTTTTGGAGTCTGACAGTCAAATGTCAGTCCTCATAGATCCTTGTATGTTATGTGTTTTTGTGGTTTAAATGTTTAAACATGTAGTATGCTATGAGATCTTGAATCTGGAACTTGATTCAAAGTCAAATCAGTTATAGCGTGAAAGTTATTGATAGTCAAAGGTCGTTGACCGACCATGACTTTACTAATTCTGGGCAACCTAGAAAGCTTTTTCAGCGTCTGACAATGTTTTGGAAGGCTTAGATCTGTCAGTTTGTAAATCAATTGATGATGTTATAGTATCCAGGTTATAGCCTATCTTATGTACTTTATATTGGTTGCTTTTGATCCTTTAAATAATCGATTGATCGAACTTAGAAGATGGTCAAACCTGGCCCTCGTTCACGATTTTGATTTCTGGGAATTTCCAGAAAATATGAAGAACAGCTTTCTGACCATGTTTGACCGTGTATAAAAATATTTCAGAAATTGATTTGGACTTGAATAATTTAAATAGATACGTGTTTGTTTATGATGTAATAACCGTTAAACATATGTTACAATGTGATTAGGTTATGTACTGACTGCAATTAGCAGTACTATGTGATATGATATATTATTCTAATTGAACGAATGATCTTATTACTGATAGGTCGCTGTATAAAAGACTAATCTAAGTTGAGTTATTATAAGCAACAGTTCAGGCAAGTATCTAAACCTTATGCACTACTTTTATTTCGTGCAAACAGGTATATCATGTTATGCAAATTTTCTAAACTTACTCCAATTATTATTGAGCAAGTATCTGATCTATTATTTACATTGTGCAAGTATTCTACCTTTGTATTTCCTTTATGTAACAGACATGAGTAAGAAAGTTTCAGAATCATATTATTGTGCCAGATTATTAACTCTATTATTATTGATTATGTATCCAATCTTTGTATTCATACAAGCTCTTACATTATCCAATCATTGTATTATTATATAATTCAGATATTTATTCTGTTCGTTAATTCGTATATAGGGTTAGACAAGTGTCCCTACTTCGATAACCATTTTATTTAATCATATGTTGATACATACTTATTGATTTCAAGTATGTATACGTTGACTTAAAAGCCGTCTAAGCTATTTGATTCAGCTAGACATAAAAATATTGTTGAACAAGATAGAACGTTATTGTATCCAACTAGATTGTTTTGGTTCGGATTCCTAACTAAGTATGAACATCCCGAATATGGGAAAACTTTTGTGCACCTAAGGTGGATAGAGTGAACGATAATATCATTCTTGCATGTAGTATTGATCAATCTGAGGGGAACATTGGGCGAGATCACCCTCGTCCCGTAAGTTATGACGGTTTGCGGATGAAGTTCTCGCTAAACCCTAGCGAAAAATGAAAAATAATGTTCATAGTCATCGAATGATCTCCGATTATAGTCTATACGTAGTTTCAAAGATTACATATGGAAGTGATATGTTGTTATTATTGGTTCAACTTACTTCACAACTGTTGATTCGTTGTAGAAGTGTCTTTCAAAAAGAAAACATTTAATTATTTCAAATTAATATATATTATTGTTATTACTTGTCAGGGCAATCCAATGCTAATTCTTGCTTTAAATTTAAATGTTTTCGCTTAAGTATAATCAACCGTAAGGTTCAAAAAGAACAAGGGAAAGGAAAATGTATTGAATGAGATTTATATTATGTTGTGTAATAGTTATAGTTTATTAAGACAATGATCGTATTATCTATGATGTAATGAATGTTTAAAGGTCTCGTACCTGGGAGTAAACTTTGATGAATATGTAAATTAAGTTTGAATTTTATATTATTGTTATTATTATTAGTATTATTTAGCTTATAGAAATGGTATCGTGAAGCACCGAGTTCGGGTTTCAAGTACCCGGATTTGGGGTGTCACAATTTGCAGTGACGAGTTTAAAGCATCAACGTCTTCTGGACTTGGCTATCAAGCTGCCATGAGTAATGGACACCTACCGCTCGTAGAGTTTAGCTACAACAACAGTTATAATGCTAGTATTGTCATGCCGCCTTATGAAGCGTTATACGACAGAAAGTGCAAAACTCCGCTATACTGGGATGAAGTTGGCGAAAGACAATTACTAGGCCCAAAATTAGTACAGCAGACAACAGAAATAGTCATAGTGATCCGAACAAGACTGGTAGCAGCTCAAGATAGGCAGAAGAAATACGCCGATCCACACCGTAAAAATGTTGAGTTTGAATTAGGTAGTTATGTGTTCTTGAAGGTCTCTCCCTGGAAGGGAAAGATCAGGTTCGGAAAGAAAAGAAAATTAAGCCCAAGATTCATTAGACCCTTTGAGGTACTGCGAAGGATCAGAGAAGTTGCATATGAGGTAGCCTTACCTCCAACACTTGAGAATGTCCACAACATCTTCCATGTTTCCATTTTACGACCGTACAACCCCGATTACAAGCATGTAATTAATACGAACCCCTACATTTTGAAAAAGATTTATCTTACGACGAAATTCCTGTTCAGATTGTCGATAGAAAATAACAAGTTCTCAGAAATAAATTAATACCTTCTGTGAAGGTAACTTGGAGGAACCACAACGTTGAAGAAGCTACGTGGGAACTCGAAGAGAATGTAATGAAGAATTATCCTCATTTATTTACTTAAATTATGTGTAAGCGATTCTAGGGACATAATCTTTGTAAGGGGGAGAATGTAACGGATCAAATTGATTGAGTCGTGATTATAGGGACATAATCCTTTTAAGGGGGGAGAGATGTGACGAACGAGATTTTGTAATTTAATTTTAATATTTATTAAATTAAATAAATATTTTTCGATGATTTAATTATTATATTAAATAATTAATTGATGAAGTTGTGATAGATTAATTTAATTATATGTGTTATATTTATTAAATTAATGTGGAGAATTTTATTATTCAAAGTATATAATTATGTGAGTTTATTGAATTAAAAGAAATATTTAATAAGCATAATATTATTTTATTATGGAATTCAAAGGGATCAAATAGGAAAGGATACTCTGAATCATAGAACTATAATGAAATATACGATCAACCAACATTTCTCGAATTTGTTAAATTAATAATTAATGAGAAAATTAATAATTTGACATAATTAATAAATGAGAAAACTAATTATATGACTATGCGAATTAATGATAAATTATTATATTTTGTTTAAATTAAATATTTGATTTATTTTATAAGGGGTGTGACATTATTAAACTATAATATAAGCAGTTTATAAAATTAAATGGGTTTGAGTTTTATAAATGACCAAACAAAGCCTTAGGGGAGGTTGAGAGCAGTTAACCCATGGGTTAACTGACCACCAAAACTGCGCTGTGACGCCCCCAAAATAGGTATACATCACCTATTCTGAGTCGCCAAATACATGGTACAGAATACAAATACAAACTTAAATATACAATATGAGCTGTGAGTTTTAATACAAATATTGTCTTCTAGACAGTATTCAAACTCAAAATAAGTCCTCAATACATTTATTATCACACTATTTCACAAATTATTGAGGACTACTAATGCAACCATCTGGACCGTCAATCCATTCCCCGACTAGTCCCAGCTATATTCTCATTTCCTGAAGAGAACATTAAAAGAAAGGTTGAGCTCAACTAGTCCAGTAAGAAATATTATGATTTAAGATAATGCAAAATAAATTATCTTTAGCCTTCAACAGTATAACAACTAATAGAATATAATAGACAACAAGTTTTAGATCAACGCCTGCAGCGGAATAAGTAATCCATTAGAATAGTCAAATAGAACATAAAATCTACTATCTTCTATGATTTAAAAGGTTTTTCATCACTTTTATCGCTGAGACTCATCTTAATAAATAATCCACATCATTAAATCATCCCTTCACTATAGACCAAGGATATTCTTTAGTATCACGACCACGAATTATCCATGCACTACGGGCCAAATATAATCGTGTTTTCATCAACGGTTCTGATCATGCCATAAAACAATTCATCTTTGTACCCTTAGCCGAAGAGAATCCATAGTCATAATCATACCAAAAACTATCCATCAATGCACTACGGGCCAATGAGAACTTTTTCCACATCATTTGTAACATTATGATCATGATTATACCGAGTAATCCCTGGTCATAATTATACCAAGTCCATCTATGCACTACATGCCACAGATGACTTTCAACATAATATAAGCATGAGGATGATGACAATTCAATAAAACAAGTTCAAGAATAAATTTTAAAGATTTATAAGTTAATTTATCCTGAACTGAATAACGTCCAAATTGTCAACATGATACTGCTTTGTGGAGTAAAATTCAAGAATGCTCAGAAGAATATTTCCATGAAAGATACTGGATGAAGCGCAAATATCTAGGATATTCCACTAATTTCATAGAGTATAAAAACCAAAACTTTAACCAACTACGTATAATAGAATATATGAAACTGCAAATGGATTTTCGCCGCCATGTGGTAATAAACGTAGAGATATTATTCCAACAAAATAATAAAGAATGGAATAATAGAAGAATTCACTAGCCATGCGTAATCTGCACAGACAGGTTATTCTAACAGAATAATAAAGAATGGAACCAAGTCATGCGTAACCCGCATAGATAGGATATTCCAACAGAATAATAAATAATGGAACCAGGTCATGCGTAATCCGCATAGACAGGATATTCCAACAGAATAATAAAGAATGGAATAACAAAAGAATTCACCTGGCATGCGATAGACCGCACAGACAGGTTATTCCAACAGAATAATAAAGAATGGAATAACAGAAGAATTTCGCCATGTATGTGGTACTTCGCATAGATAGGTTGTTCCAACATAATAATAAAGAATGGAATAACAACCCTTACGAGTATTGAAAGAAAATAACCCTCTTCATGAATACGAAAGAATAATACCCCTTACCTTAAAAACAAGAGTATTCCGACAGTAGGGCGGGGATATACTTGAAGAAAACTTGCACTAGTTTCTATGCTCAAAGCTTTCTTAAACTCTAAAAAAATACGCTCAAGATTATAGAAGAAGAATTCTCTGAACTTCTAGTGTGTTTTTCAATTCTAACTAAGCATCCTATTTATAGGAGAATGGAAAGGATACTATGATGCACTATGCAATAAAATATAATATATTCTATTTATAATCAAATAAAACAAAACTTTATAAAAAGTATTATGTTTTATATAAAAAGTTTTTACTATGCAAACACTATGCAGACACTATGAAAATACTATGCATAATAAAATATAATATATTCTATTTATAATCAAATAAAATAAAACTTTATAAAAAGTATATGCAACACTATGCAGGCACTATGCAAAACTATGCATAATAAAATATAATATATTCTATTTATAATCAAATAAAATAAAACTTTATAAAAAGTATTCTATTTTATATAAAAAGTTTTCTATTTTATTACATTTATAATAATAATAAAACAACATTTATCACCATTATTATAATTCACAATATTAATCGACCAGGTCGTTCCCAGGAATGAGGGGCTTGTCAATAAGAATTTCTCCCTATTGGCGCGCAATTAGGTGACCAAACCACTCCTTGGCAGAACTTATAGACATCGTCAATATTACAAATAATAATATTAAGAACTCTGTCATCTCAATTATTGAATTAATAATATATAAAATATCGACAATAATTGAATCAAATAACGTGAGATACTATGCAATAATTACTGTAGCAATAATTGAACAAAACTGAGTGACTTCTCACGTAAGCGTCAATAATCAATACCGTAAAGCTACTATGCAACCACGCCAGACATCGCATTTACTTTTACTACCGAGTAGTTCAACAATTTTAACGGTAAAACTTTCGCCGTTATTTTCATAAAAATATTTTTGTCATTTTCTCAATCCGACAATAATTCCATTGTGGGGTCCACCAATGATTGTACCGTCGTATGGATATTCCCTGATCAATCGAATATTATACAACAACTTGCATACTTTTCAAAATTTATAAATATTACCCACAGCTATAACATTATCTCAAATCCACACCATAATTTTCAAAAACATATTTTGAGAAAATTAAATCTTTATTCGTAAAATTTGGGATTTTACAATCTCCCATCATGAAATTTCGCCCTCAAAATTTACGTATGTACCTGGTATGCCGAACAAATGAGGACACTTCGCCAGATTCTAACTCTTGAGGTATAACCTTTGAGTGTTGAATATGATCCCTCTTATCCAAGATTCTAACACGTATCTCCTCATACGTTAAATCTTCTGCTATCTCGTCTAGTTCTAATTTAATAATACGGTTCGGGTCGTCCACATATTTACGTAACATCCATACGAAAAAAAATATTATAAACACGCGACATACTTGGCGGTAAAACGAGTCTATAAGCCACAGTTCCTACTCAATCGAGGATTTCAAATGGGCCAATTAAATCGAGGGAAGAGATTCCTCTCTTCAGTAACTCTTGCTTTTAAAATAACGCCCTCTTGAACCTTCTTCTTCGTATTCATCAGCTCCAGGTCTGTAGCTTTAGCAGCTTTAAATTTATCGACTAAAGTTGGTTCTAATCATATATTCGTTATCTTCACGCAGGTTCGTATATTCGCACTCGTAAATACATACGATCTTCTACTCAACGCGTCAGCTACCACGTTCGCTCTTCCACAATGATATTGAATGGTACGATCGTAATCTTCAACAGATCGAACAAACATCTTTGGCACATTATACGATCGTTTTAGGTAAAGAAATTTTTGAGGGTTTTAGAAATGAGTTTTGTACTGGGGTCAATACAAAATTCGATTTCACGTTCTAGGGGTAGGCTAAGAAGTCTTCAAGAATACGTCAGGAAATTTATTAACGATAGAAATATCATTCAAAATTGTGACTCTCTTCCCAGACTTGGATAACACGTCACATTGATACCTATCAACTTGCCATCTTCATTCACAGCGTCGCCTACAGAAAGTCTGGCTTCGGTACATTCCACACAGGGAAGTCAACAAAGAAAGGATCGGGGCTCTTTACTTATGGCTTGATATAACAGTGATTAACTTCAGTGGTTTGGTTGCTTGAATTCGCATGATAGGTTGGTTAAGAATATGAAAGCTTACAACCTTACGAAAAGCATGATGAGTAGTTAACCAAGCGATTCCTAAAATCACATCAAAGGCAAGTATTTTCAAAGAGATAAGATCAACAGGTAACGTGAAAGTGTTGATTTGAATCAAACAAGATTTATAAATAGTAGATGTAACGAAGGTTTCTCCAAACGGAGTTTCAACAGATAAGTCAAAGTCTAATTTCTCCAGAGTCAAATTTAAATGTTAAGCGCAAGCAAGAGAGATAAAAGAATATGTAGAACTGGTATCGAATAAGGTATAGATTTCGCAAGAGCTTATGATTAACTTACCCGTAATAACATCGTTCGGGTTCCTTGATAAACGCTCTCACTTAAACTACCCGCTTTGACTTGTCTGGGACATCCTTTGGCATCACTATCCCAGCTGGACTTAACTTCACTACACGATAAAATCGAGCTAGGTGACCTTCACTTCCACAATTGAAACACGCTTTGGATTTCTGCATACAGTTTGGACGGATGTGTCCCTCCTGTTCGCATTTAAAATATACGACCGGTGGTCATTCTTCTTCCTTTGAACCGGGTGCTGGTGCTGCTGTCTTTCCATCATTATTGAACCTTCTCTTCTTGAAATTTCCACTTCTATTATCTTGGCCATGATTACCACCGAAGTGGTTACCATTCTTGGCATGATAATTTCCCCCACGATGGTTATCATTGTTCTGATGGTCGTTGCCACTGGTTTGATTATTATCGTGTTGTTGGTCGTTGCCTTTTGGTTTGGCTTGCTCATTATCGCGCTCCAATAACTGAGCCCTATTCACAACATCGAAATATAAACAAAGTTTGTGAGAAATGAGGTATTGATGTATATCGGGTTTCAAACCTCTTAGAAACATTCGCGTCATTCGCTCCTCATTATCGACCAAATGGGATGCAAACCGGGATAACTTCGCAAATTTAGCCTCGTATTGCGAAACGGTCATATTATTTTGCTCCATTGCTTATCTCAACATTTTCAGATGTCATTCTCAAGCATTGTCACAAAACAACGGTTAATTGACATGCAACATATTATCCCTATACTCTAACTGACCAATTAAATACCAAATAAACTTAGGTAGGTTATACTAGCGAAAGAATTCCCCATCTCTCCCCTCCTGGTTCTTTTCTCACATCTCAACCAGAGATCATATCCCTAAGCCCCGATACCAACTGTGATGCCCCCAAAATAGGTATACATCACCTATTCTGAGTCGCCAAATACATGGTACAGAATACAAATACAAACTTAAATATACAACATGAGTTGTGAGTTTTAATACAAATATTGTCTTCTAGACAGTATTCAAACTCAAAATAAGTCCTCAATACATTTATTATCACACTATTTCACAGAATAATGAGGACTACTAATGCAACCATCTGGACCGTCAATCCATTCCCCAACTAGTCCCAGCTATATTCTCATTTCCTGAAGAGAACAGTGAAAGAAAGGATGAGCTCAACTAGCCCAGTAAGAAATATTATGACTAAGATAATGCAGAATAAATTATCCTTAGCCTTCAATAGTATAACAACTGATAGAATATAATAGACAACAAGTTTTAGATCAACAACTGCAGCAGAATAAACAATCCATTATAAGAGTAAAGTAGAGCATAAAATCTATTATCTTCTATGATTTAAAAGGTTTTTCATCACTTTTATCGCTGAGACTCAGCTTAAAAAATAATCCACATCATTAAAACATCCCTGCACTACAGGCCAACGATATTCTTTAGTATCACAACCACGAATTATCCATGCACTACGGTAATCCACGTAGACAGATTATTCCAACAGAATAATAAAGAATGGAATAATAGAAGAATTCACCAGGCGTGCGTAATCTGTACAGACATGTTATTCCAACAGAATAATAAAGAATAGAACCAGGTCATGCGTAACCCGCATAGACAGGATATTCCAACAGAATAATAAAGAATGGAACCATGTCATGCGTAATCCGCACAGAATGGATATTCCAAAAGGATAATAAAGAATGGAATAACAACAGAATTCAACAGGCATGCGATAGACCGCACAGACAGGTTATTCCAACAGAATAATAAAGAATGAAATAATAGAAGAATTTCACCATGTATGCGGTACTTCGCATAGACAGGTTATTCCAACATAATAATAAAGAATGGAATAACAACCCTTACGCGTATTGAAAGAAAATAACTCTCTTCATGAATACGAAAGAATAATACTACTTACCTTGAAAAGAAGAGTATTCTGCCTGTAGGGCAGGGATATACTTGAAGAAAACTTGCACTATTTTCTATGCTCAAACCTTTCTTAAACTCAAAAGAAATACGCTCAAGATTATAGAAGAGGATACTAAGCATCCTATTTATAGGAGAATAGAAAGGATACTATGCTGCACTATGCAATAAAATATAATATATTCTATTTATAATCAAATAAAACAAAACTTTATAAAAAGTATTCTGTTTTATATAAAAAGTTTTTACTATGCAAACACTATGCAGACACTATGCAAATACTATGCATAATAAAATATAATATATTCTATTTATAATCAAATAAAATAAAACTTTATAAAAAGTATTTTGTTTTATATAAAAAGTTTTTACTATGCAAACACTATGCATAAAAAATATAATATATTCTATTTATAATCAAATAAAACAAAACTTTATAAAAAGTATTCTATTTTATATAAAAAAAATTCTGTTTTATTATATTTATAATAATAATAAAACAACATTTATCACCATTATTATAATTCACAATATTAATCGACCATGTCGTTCCCAAGAAAGAGGGGGCTTTCCAATAAGGATTTCTCCCTATTGGCGCACAATTAGGTGACCAAACCTCTTCTTGACAGAACTTCTAGACATTGTCAATATTTCAAATAATAATATTAATAACTCTGTCATCTCAATTATTTATTTAATAATATATAAAATATTGACAATAATTAAATCAAATAACGTGAGATACTATGCAATAATTACTGTAGCAATAATTGAACAAAACTGAGTGATTTCTCACGTAAGCATTAATAATCAATAATGTGTGCTACTATGCAACCACACGTATTACTTTACTTTTACTACCGAGTAGTTCAACAGTTTTAACGGTAAAACTTCCGCCGTTATTTTCATAAAAATATTTTTGTCATTTTCTCAATCCGACAATAATTCCGTTGTGGGGTCCACCAATGATTGTACCGTCATACGGATATTCCCCGACAAAAAGAATATTCCCCGACCAATCGAATATTATACAACAACTTGCATACTTTTCAAAATTTATAAATATTACCCACAACTATAACATTATCTCAAATCCACACCATAATTTTGAAAAAAATATTTCGAGAAAATTAAATCTTTATTCGTAAAATTTGGAATTTTACATGCGTTAAGTTCGTTTTATAAATTTAATACGTCGTCTTCTTCTTTCATTTGGCTAAGTCTGGAAAAGGAAAATCAGAGAGAATTAAGAAATTTTGAGGGAAATTGTGAGTGTGTGATCAAACAAGTATCTGAGAAAGGATCATAAAGGATCATCTTTACTAATCTATAATCTGGGTAATTCCTTTAACCAATTTCAAATTACGTTGTTATATTTTTATGAAAATGGTTTTCAAATTCAGTAAAAGCTTTGTAATTGAAAAGAGTAATGAGTAGGGGTATATACGTGTTAATATGTTATCGTATCATGTTTAACTATATCTTGTATGTTTTCATAACATCAAATTCATAGAAATCTGTCGTATATAGTTTCTTAAAGTTGTAGAGTATAAATAAATGGCCATATGGCCCTTACGCATGAATTTTATGTGTTAAATCATATATTGTATCATAAATTTACTTTGTATATGATTATGTATATTAAAATGAAGGAATCAAACTTCGAATGAACGGATTCGGTGTTATAACGAACCCGTAGTGATGATTTTTATGTTTTGTATTCAAAAACTTTCGAGAACATCAAGTACAGTAAAATTACATGGGTTGATTTTGTTAATTATGTGTTTTAACTTGTTAAAATCATACTAGAAGGGTTGAGTAGTAGTTATATGTGTATTACAGTGTTTGGGTATGTGACGCCCCCGTAATAGGTCTACACTACAGTTATAGACCACCGTTCTAATCCCTTGTTACCCCCGCTCGACCCAGCTACACTCTTATTACCTGAAAGGGGTGGTGAAGTAAAAGGGTGATCACAACTAGCCCAGTAAAGAATATCATGACTAAAGATAATTAAATTATCAATAGCATCCGTCAGTGATAAATCAGAGATTTAGACATATGGTAGATGATAAAACTTTTCAACCATAGTTGCAGCGGAACGAGCAATCCATTAGAAGAGTCAAATAGACCATAAAGTCTATTATCTTCTCCATGTTAAAAGTCCACCAACAATGTTTTATCCCTGTAACATCAATCAATAATTCCTGTCCACAATCATGTGAATAACTTATAATCATAATTTTGGTTCTAAATTCCTCTTCGCACCCAAGAAGAAGATAATTTTCATCACTTGTCTTTACCTGAAACAACAAAGATCATGGTTATACCAAATCACAATTCATGTTCATAATCTTACTAATAAATTCATCTTTGTACTACAAGCCAAAGATATTCATTAATAGTTCATCTTTGCACTACAGGTCAAAGACATGCAACTTTATTTTAGAAGAGTCAACTGAGCATGATATCTACTATCTTCTACGAATTAAAAGTTTATTATCAATATTTTATCGTTGAGACTAAGCTTAATAAATAATTCACATCACCGAATTATCCATGCACTACGGCCAAGGATATTCATTAGTATCACATCCATGAATTATCCATGCACTACGACCAAGGATATTCATTATTATCACATCCATGAATTAATATTTGATCGCTGAGACTCAGCTCAATAATTAATCCACATCATCAAATCATCCCTGCACTACAGGCTAAGGATATTCATTAGTATCACGACCACGAATTATCCATGCACTACGGGCCAAGGATATTCGTGTTTTCATCAACGGTCATGATTACGCCATAAAACAATTCATCTTTTCACCTTTGGCCGAAGAGAACCCATGGTCATGATCATACCAAAAATTTTCCATCAATGCACTACGGGCCAATGAGGACTTTTACCACATTATTTGTAACATTACGGTCATGATTATACCGAATAATCCCTGGTCATAATCATACCAAGTCCATCTATGCACTACGGGCCAAAGATGACTTTCATAAAAATATAAGCATGAGGATGATGACAATGATATAATAATTCAATCAAACAAGATCAAGGATAAATTTTAAAGATTTATAATTTAATTTATCCAGAATTCAATAATATCCAAATTGTCAACATAATACTGCTTTGTGGAGTAAAATTCAAGAATAATAATGTTTCAAAAATGATTTGGACCGAAAAGAAATCAATTTTTGTCATGAATAGTACCCCGTGAATAGTATGCAAGACCACAACGAAAGTGTCACCGTTAAAACTGTTGAACTACTCGGTAGTAAAAGTACAGTAATACGCGTGGTTTCATAGTAGCACATGGTATTGATTATTCATGCTTACGTGAGAAGTCACTCAGTTATATTCAATTATTACTACAGTAATTGCTGCATCATATCTCTCATATTATTGATTAAATTATTGTCACAATATCATCTGCATAATATGTTAATATGTTATAGTACCCCATGAATAGTATGCAAGACCACGACGAAAGTGTTACCGTTAAAACTGTTAAACTACTCAGTAGTAAAAATATAGTAATATGCGTGGTTTCATAGTAGCGCACGGTATTGATTATTGATGTTTACGTGAGAAGTCACTCAGTTATACTCAATTATTACTACAGTAATTGATGCATCATATCTCTCTATTGATTAAATTATTATCACAGTATCATCTGCATAATATGTTATAATATTAAATCAATAATTGAGACGACATAGTTATTCATATTATTATTTGCAATATTGACAATGTCTAGAAGTTCTGTCAAGGAGAGGTTAGATAATCTAATTGCGCACCAATAGGGAGAAATTAGAGAGTTATAATATTAATGATGAATAAGTTCGTGTTGATTAAAGATAAAATTGATAGTTCCATTGTGTGGGAATTATTAGTGTTAGTGAAAATCGACATTTATTTCGATGATAATTGATGTCTGGAAGTTATATTGATCCATCGGGTAATTAATTCACTGGATAAATGAGCAATTAATTTCTATTAATTCACATGCTTATAACTATGTGTTCACATGTGTGTACTATTGATTCACATGATTTACTATTAGGGGAGTTGGTGAAAGATTGATAATACTTGCATGACCAAATTAGAAATGGAGGTATAGTTGAAGGTACTATACTATAATTAATTTTTTCACATGTTTAGAACTATTGAGTCACATGATTTACTATTAGGGGATGTGGTGCAAGTTTGATAATACTTGCATGACTAAATTAAAAATGAAGAAAAAGAGGAAGGTATTATACTGTAATATTTCGAGCCCCAAAATGTGCAATTATCGAAACTATATTTTCCTATAAATAGAAGCTCATTCTTCCTTCATTTCTCACCAATTCACTAAAGCTATAGAGCAATTATTATAGAGAGAAATTATAGAGAGAAAGAAGAAGAGAAGTCTGCTACCTCTTTATTCCAGTATCTATTCCTGAAGTACTATTCACCTAAAAAATATATTTTTTTCTGTCCAAATTATTTTTGGTACATAAATATTATTCTTGAATTTTACTCCATAAGCAGTATCATGTTGACAATTTGGACGTTATTGATTTCTGGATAAATTATATTATAAATCATTAAAATTTATCCTTGAACTTGTTTTATTGAATTATTATGTCATTGTCATCATCCTCATGCTTATATTGTGATGAAAGTCATCTTTGGCTTATGTGCATAGATGGACTTGGTATGATTATAACCAGGGATTATTCGGTATAATCATGACCGTAATTTAATAAATGATGTGGTAAAAGTCCTCTTTGGCCTGTAGTTCATTGATGGACAGTTGTTGGTATGATTATGACTGGGGATTATTCGGTATAATCATGACCATTGATGATTACATGAATATCATTGGCCGTGGTGCAGGAATGATTCGATTTTATTTATTAAGCTGAGTCTCAGCGATAAATTTGATGAAAATCTTTTTAAATCATAGAAGATAGTAGATTTTATGCTCTACTTAACTCTTCTAATGGATTGTTTATTCTATTGCAGTTGTTGATTTAAAACTTGTTGTCTATTGTATTCTATCAGTTGTTATACTGTTGAAGTCTAAAGATAATTTATTCTGCATTATCTTAGTCATAATATTTCTTACTGGGCTAGTTGAGCTCACCCTTTATTTTACTGTTCTCTTCAGGAAATGAGAATATAGCTGGGACGAGTCGGGGAACGGATTGACGGTCCAGATGGTTGTTTTAGTAGTCCTCGCTATTCTGTGAAATAGTGTGATAATAATTGTAATGAGGACTCCATTGAGAGTGGATATTGTCTAGAGGACAATATTCTTGTTTAAACTCTCAACTATGTTTTGTCGTATATTACACGACAGTTGTATAATTAAGTTTGTATTTGATTTATGTACCATGTATCTGGCGGCTCAAGATGGGTAATGTATACCTGTTTTGGGGGCGTCACATAGTAACTCGTGAATAGTAACTGTGACGGCTCCGAATCCGGGTCCCGAATCACCGCGGCTCCGGTACTATCATTCTAACACTATTACTATTTGCGGAAGATATAAACATAAATTTTTTATATAATAAACTTTACACACTATTCTCCAAGGTCGAGTAACCTTCCCTTAATACACAATTCATAACTTATTTCATTTATAATAACATTAAGATACAATCTTCATTATAAATCTATCGCATTACATATACTAAAGTTTGGGCTTTTTAACCTTTCCTCATATCCGACGTATTCTCCTTAATCTGCAATTTTTATCATGATATAGCAAGGGTGAGCATAAGTTTGCCCAACAAGTTTAAGTTCAATAATTTAATGATATATAATGATTGAAAGAATCTGAATGATAAGCTGGCTATAATTCAACAATATAGTTGTGAATTAGCACGAACAAACTTTTAACTGAACAAGTATTAAACATGAAAAAATATATCTGCACCGAATGGTAATGAATGTGATCAACATTTCATACCTGACTTATATATGCAATATATACAGAGTATAATTCTACAATGGCAATCATCAATGATTATCCATAATCATATCTGAATGAAACAACTCTAAGTAGAGTTAAGTAAAACTTGCATGTTTCGTTGATTATTGTTACGCATTTTAATAAGCTTTGACTGAAGACCTAATATATAAATAATATAGATATACAAATCAGAATAATATCATCACAATTTAATACCATTATATATATATACATATAATAACCTAAACACATAACACATAACCCTATCAGTCTATACAGCACATAACACCTAGCCTCAAGTCAAACTATTGCAGTCCGAGTTGAGTTCGGTACAATTCTAACACCCCGATTGTCTAATCGGAAAAATATCGAGTTTAAGTTCAATTAAACTGTGTCTAATACTTAATAATTATCTCAGATAATTTTAATAACGGTCAAAATATTTTTCATAAGTTCGTAATAATTTTTATATAATTATTATCATTTATTATCATTTTTCAATCATTAATAACAAATTTATACGAATTAAATACCACATAATTCCTTTATCATTAATATTTATTTATTATCAAATATTAATGAAATACATGTCATAATAGTCATATTTTTATTATTTATAAATATTTATATAATATCACTAGTCATGTATAGAAAAATATGCAATTAGATGAGGATTTAAATATGAATAATTTTATCATTTGATATTTTTTTTAAATTTGCATAAAATCAATCATCATTTTCATTCTCGGAGTGAGGGAGTACTTGTAAGTATATCCTACTTCTATCTAGAAATAGGAAACATTGGAAACATAGATATAATAATCAGGTTTGATGAGGTTGAGTTTATTTGGGTCGGAGTCCCGAAACTAACATGTTTGGCAATCGGTTGTCATGAGTACTATTTCAACAACCATAATCTATACCGTTGATCGCAACATTGGATGACACGGGTACATCGGTTGTCATTGAATTTCATCTAATATTTAGATATGAATATTTTTTATAAATATTTATATGAATATTTAGAGTTAAATTTATAAATATTTATATGAATATTTATTTACATATATATATATATATAAATATTCATAGTTACTTTATATATAGTTAGTTTAATGTTGAGATTTGTTTAGTATTTTATTTAGTTTGACAAGAAATTTTGAAAAGAATATGTATGTGTGTATATATATATATATATACATATCAGTAGAATAAATTTAAAAATATTGGAGACTACAAGTTATGGCGTTAGTTTTGTTAACTAATAAATTAGAATGGCTCAGTGGTAGCTCAATGACTTAATAACCCATAGGTCTTAGGTTCAAAACTTAGTTGTGATATTTTTGCTTCTTATGTTATATTTTTTTTTGTATTAGATAAATTTTATTACCATCTATATATATAGATACCATCTTAAATCTCACATTAAACTAAACATATATAAAGTAACTATGAATATTTATATAATATAACTATGAATATTTTAATATATATATATATATATATATATATATATTTATAAATTTATCTCTAAATATTCATATAAATATTTATAAACAAATATTTATTTATAAATTTATAAATATTTCATCTAAACTTTAGATATGAATATTTTTATAAATATTTATATGAATGTTTAGAGATAAATTTATAAATATTTATATGAATATTTGTTTACATATATATATATATATATATATATATATATATTATATATATAAAAATATTCATAGTTACTTTATATATATTTAGTTTAATGTTGAGATTTGTTTAATATTTTATTTAGTTTGACAAGAAATTTTGAAAAGAATATGTATGTATGTATGTGTGTATATATATATATATATATGAGTAGAATAAAAATTAAAAATATTAGAGACTACAAGTTATGACATTAGTTTAATTAACTAATAAATTAGAATGGTTTAATGGTAGCATAGCCTAATAACCCATAGGTCTTAGGTTCAAAACCTAGTCGTGATATTTTTGTTTCTTATGTTATATTTTTTATGTATTAGATAAATTCTATTACCACATATATATATATATATATATATATATATATATATATATATATATATATTCATCTTAAATCTCCACATTAAACTAAATATATATAAAGTAACTATGAATATTACTATGAATATTTATATAACGTAACTATGAATATTTTAATATATATACATATATATATATATATATATATATATATTTTATAATTTATCTCTAAATATTCATATAAATATTTATAAACAAATATTCATATAAATATTTATGCATGAAATACAAATATACTATCTTATAATAATAACACACTAATTTGTCATTTTATTCTATGATATATAAGATCGTTAGTATGGAAAGACCTGTTTGACTTCTTTTTTTTTTCTTTTTTTCCACAAGCGCTAATTATTATATCAATTCATTTTTTTTACAAAATAAAAAAGCAGTAGATTTTCTGGAAATAATAGCATTAATTATTCCTTATTTTAAAATGTCCAATATTAAAAAAACTAATTAATTAACTTGGCTATTAATTTACGTTATATTCTTCTATATATTGATCATATATGATCATCGATATGTCATTTAATTATTTCATTACCAATTTCCATCAAAAAAGTGTTCAATCACCCATTAATTATTTGCTGTAAGACCCGAACTTTTATAAATAAAGATGAATTTTCTATAAATATTATTTTTGAATATTATGGAGTAAATTTGATACAATGTTATAGTTGTGGATAATATTTATAAATTTTGCAAAGTAAGCAAGTTGTTATAAAATATTCGTTTGGTCGGGGAATATTCGTACGACGGCACAATCATTGGTGGACCCCACAACAGAATTATTGCCGGATTGAGAAAACGACAAAAATACTTTATGAAAATAATGGCGGAGGTGTTACCGTTAAAACGGTTGAACTACCCGGTAGTAAAAGTACAGTAATATGCATGGTTGCATAGTAGCACACGGTAATGATTATTGATGCTTACGTGAGAAGTCACTCAGCTATACTCAATTATTGCTACAGTAATTAGTGCATCATATCTCTTATAATATTGATTCAATTATTGTCACATTATCATCTGTATAATATGTTATATTATTAAATCAATAATTGAGACGACAAGTTATAAATAATTAATAATTGTTGAAAGATTAAATATGTGTTGATTAAAAATAAAATAATTTGTGGTAATATTTATTCAATCCTTGATGTATATAAAGAGTCTATTATGAGATGTTTGTGGTAAGTTTGGTTATTTTATGGGGGGGGGGGCCCATATGTCATCATCTAAGAGTCTCTTCGTCAACAGTAATTACCTTCGTCAATAGTAATTACCTTCGTCAATAGTAATTACCTTTACTAGACGTCAAACCACTTGTCGTTTCATATTACATGCGTCGAACCAATTGTCGTTTCACATTACAGGCGTCAAACCACTTGGTGTTTCACATTACAGGCGTCAAACCACTTTTCTTTTCACATCACCAGTCGTCAAGCCACTTGCCTTTTCACATCTCAAGTGCAAAGCTAGAAATCTTCTATAAATAGAGGCCTAGTGCTTCATTATTTTTCACTAATTCATTCAAGCTATAGAGAGAGAAAGTATAGAGAGAATAAGAGAGAAAGAAGAAGAGTATTCTCATTACTACACTACTGCAGATTCAATCTACTACTAATGTAAGGTGTTAATCTTTCTTATTCATGAAGAGAAATGTTGTTATTCCATTGCTTATTATTCTCGCTGAATAACTCAGTATACGCCATTTACCCTATACTTGGTGACATTCTTTTTATTATTCGTTGGAACATCCTATATGTCCTGCATTTTACACCGGACACCTTTTGTCTTTATTATTATTCTGTTGGAACATCCTATCTGTGTGTTTTACACCGGACCTGGTTCCGTCTTTATTATTCTGTTGGAACATCCTGTAGGTGCAAATTTTGCCTGACCTGGTTCCGTTATTATTATTATGTTGGAATAACCTGTCTATGCGAAGTACTACAAGCATGGTGATTTCTTTTGTTATTCCATTCTTTATTATACTCAGTTGGTTAAAGTTTTGACTTATATACTCCATGAAATTAGTAGAATATCCTTGATATTTGCGCTTCATCCAGTATCTTTTCATGGAAATATTCTTCTGATCATTCTTGAATTTTACTCTATAAAGTAGTATCATGTTGACAATTTGGACATTATTAGTACCTGGATAAATTAATTCTTGAACTTGTTTTATTGAAATCTTATATCATTGTCATCATCCTCATGTTTATATTATGTTGAAAGTCATTTGTGGCTCAGTAGTGCATAGATGGACTTGGTATGATTATGACCGAGGATTATTCGATGTAATCATGACCGTAATGTTACAAATGATGTGGTAAAAGTTATCATTGGTCCAGTAATGCATTGATGGATGCTTGTTGGCATGATCATGACCATTAATGAATACACGAATGTCCTTGGCTATAGTGCATAAATAATTTGTGGTCGTGATACTAAAGAATATCCTTGGCCATAGTGCAGGGGTGATTCGATGATGTGGATTATTTATTAAGTGAGTCCCAAATGATAAAAGTCATGAAAACCTTTTAAATCATAAAAGATAGTAGATTTTATTCTCTACTTGACTCTTTTAATGGATTGCTTGTTCATTGCAGCAGCTTAAACTTGATGTTGTTATATTTTATCGCTTTAACATCATTGAAGGCTAACGATAATTTATTCTCGCATTATCTTAGTCATAATATTTCTTCTTGGGCTAGTTGAGCTCACCCTTTCTTTCACTGTTCTCTTCAGGAAATGAGAACATAGCAGGGAGTAGTCGGGGAATGGAGTGATGGTCTAGAGGATAGCATTAGTAGTTCTCACTATTCTGCGAAATATTGTGTTAATAATTGTAATGAGGACTCCTTTTGAGTTTGTATAATCTCTAGTACACAATAATTGTATTCAAACTCACAATTATGTTTTGTCGTATTGTACACTACAGTTGTATTAGTAAGTTGTATTTAAATTTTGTACCATGTATCTGTCGACCCAAGATGGGTGATGTATACCTAATTTTGGGGGCGTCACAGTTGGTATCAAAGCTTAGGAATATGATCCTTGGCTAAGATGTGAGAATAGTACTAGGAGGGGAGAGACGAGGAATTCATTTGCTAGTATGACCTACCTATGTTTATGTGGTATTTAATTGGTCGGTAAGAATTTAGGGATAATATGTTACATGTTAATTAACCTTTATTTTGTGGCAGTATCTGAAAATGACATCCGAGAATGTTGAGAATAGCAATGGAGCACAGGCGACCGTTGATTCACCACATATCAATAATTAGGATAATGTTCATCAGGAAGACGACAATCCTCATGCAAACAACATCACTGACCAAATGAAGAATGATCAAATGTTCAGGGGCTTTATGCAATTCATGCAATAGCAGGCGAGAGCGGCTCCTGTCCAAAATACAGGTGGAAACACTGAAAACTCTCGGGCGGTCACCGCTAAACAGTTTAAGGAGCTGGGACCACCGGAGTTTAAGGGAGAGACAAAACCACTTATGGCGGAAGCATGGATAAAGTAGATCACCAAGATATTTGATGTCTTGGGATGCTCCAAGGAGCAAAAGGTTCCCTTTGCCGCCTTTATGTTGCATGGAGAGGCGATTCATCGGTGGGAATCAAGAAAATGTACTCAACTCCGCCAGATCAAGATGTCTTGGGAGAAGTTCCAAGAGCTGTTCAACGACAAATACTTTCCCGAAAGTATTCGTCACATGAAGGAGGTGGAGTTTATCAAGTTGGAACAAAACAATATGACCGTGTCGCAATACGAGGCTAAATTTGCGGAGTTATCCCGGTTTACGTCCCACTTGGTGGATAATGAAGAGAGAATGACACGGATGTTTTTAAGAGGGTTGAAGCCGGAGATACGTCAACATCTTATTTCTCATAAACTGTGTTTATATTCAGATGTTGTAAATAGGGCTCAGTTAGTGGAGCGCGATAACAACAAGCGTGGAGCGAATCAACAGGCCAGAAGTGGTAACCACTTCGGTGGTAATCAGGGCCAAAATAATAAGAATGGACATTTCAAGAAAAGGAGATTCAACAATGATGGAAATATGTCAGCACCAGCACCTGTCGTTAAGGAAGGAGAACGACCACCTATCATATGTTTCAAATACGGATGGGAGGGTACATCACCCAAACTAGCAGCGATGTCAGTCAAAGCATGTTATAATTGTGGAAGAGAAGGTCACTTAGCCCAATTTTGTCATTCACCAAGACAAATTCACTAGGATGGAGGCACCAAAGGTCATTCCGAAAAAGTCAAACCGGAGTGCAAGGAGGCGTTTGTTGTGACCTCCCAGAAAGCAAGGAACCCGAATGAGGTCTTCACGGGTAAGCTTATCATAAACTCTAATAAAATATATACTTTATTTGATACCGGTTCTACCCATTCTTTTATTTCTCCTACTTGCGCTCATCGATTAAATTTGACTCCAGAGAAATTATACTTTGACTTATCTGTGGAAACTCCATTGGGAGAAACCTTCATTACATCCACTATTTATAAGTCTTGTTTGGTTCAAATCGATACCCTCACACTACCTTTAGATCTTATTTCATTGAAAATACTTGCATTTGACGTGATTCTAGGGATTGATTGGTTAACTACTTATCATGCAAAAATTGATTATTTTCGTAAGGTTGTTAGCTTTCATATTCCTAATCAACCTATTATGCAAATTCAAGCGACCAAACCATTAAAATCAATCACGGTCATCTGAAGCCATAAAGCTATTCGTTTATTGAAAAACGGATGTCAAATTTTCTTAGCTCATATCACAGATTTAAACAAAAATACGTCAATTTTGAACGATATTTCTATTGTTAATAAATTTCCTGACGTATTCCCCGAAGAACTTCCTGGCCTACCCCTGAGCGTGAAATTGAATTTTGTATCGACCTTGAACCCGGTACAAAACCCATTTCCAAAGCCCCATATCGAATGGCTCCTATTGAACTTCAGGAGTTAAAGACCTAACTGCAGGAATTGTTAGACATCGGCTTTATTCGTCCTAGTACTTCTCCTTGGGGTGCTCCTGTTCTATTCGTTAAATCATGTCACCATCAAAAATAGGTATCCATTGCCATGTATGGATGACCTGTTTGACCAGTTGCATGGAGCCAAATTCTTTTCAAAGATTGATCTTCGTTCTGGATATCACCAATTGAAGATTAGAACCGATGACATTCCAAAGACGGCTTTCAGAACTCGGTACAAGCAATATGAATTCCTAGTCATGTCCTTTGGATTAACTAATGCTCCTGATGCCTTCATGGATATGATGAACCGAGTATTCAAGGAATATTTGGATCACTTTGTGGTCGTCTTTATTGATGACATCCTTATTTATTCCAAAAGTCGTGAAGATCACGAGCAACACTTGAGGCTGACACTCCAAAAGCTTCGTGAATACAAACTTTATGCCAAGTTGAAGAAATGCGAATTCTAGCCTGAGAAAGTAGCATTCCTAGGGCACGTAGTATCAAGTCATGGAATATCTGTTGACCCAGCAAAGATTGAAGCAATTCAAAGCTGGGAGCAACCTAAATCAGTGACCGAAGTACGTAGCTTTCTCGGCTTAGCTGGTTATTATCGGAGGTTCGTGGTAAGATTTTCTCGAATTAATACTCCATTAACTCAGCTGACTCGAAAAGAAACAAAGTTCGGTTGGAGCGAAGAATGTGAGAAGAGTTTTCAAGAACTCAAGAGGAGACTCATTTCAGCACCTGTTACGTAAATATGTGAAAGACCCGAACCACGTTATTGAGTTAGAACTGGACGAAATAGCGGAAGATTTGACGTATGAAGAGGTTCCTATTCAAATTTTGGATAAGAAGGAACATATTCTACGCTCCAAGGTTATACGTCAAGTTAAAGTTTTGTGGAGAAACCACGATGTTGAGGAAATGACTTGGGAGTTAGAATCTGAAATGAAATCAAGGTATCCTTACCACTTCGACATACCAGGTACGTAACCTAATTTCAAGGGTGAAATTTCATAAGAAGGGGAGGTTGTAAGACCCGAACTTTTATAAATAAAGATGAATTTTCTATAAATATTATTTTTGAATATTATGGAGTAAATTTGATACAATGTTATAGTTGTGGGTAATATTTATAAATTTTGCAAAGTAAGCAAGTTGTTATAAAATATTCGTTTGGTCGGGGAATGTTCTTTTTGTCGGGGAATATTCGTACGACGGCACAATCATTGGTGGACCCCACAATGGAATTATTGTCGGATTTAAAAAACGACAAAAATACTTTATGAAAATAACAGAGGAGGTGTTACCGTTAAAACTGTTGAACTACCCAGTAGTAAAAGTACAGTAATATTCGTGGTTGCATAGTAGCACACGATATTGATTATTGATGCTTACATGAGAAGTCACTCAGCTATACTCAATTATTGCTACAGTAATTGCTGCATCATATCTCTTATAATATTGATTCAATTATTGTCACAGTATCATCTGTATAATATGTTATATTATTAAATCAATAATTGAGACGACAAGTTATAAATGATTAATAATTGTTGAAAGATTAAATATGTGTTGATTAAAAATAAAATGATTTGTGGTAATATTTATTCAATCCTTGATGTATATAAAGAGTCTATTATGAGACGTTTGTGGTAAGTTTGGTTATTTTATGGGGGGCCCATATGTCATCATCTAAGAGTCTCTTCGTCAACAGTAATTACCTTCGTCAATAGTAATTACCTTTACCAGACGTCAAACCACTTGTCGTTTCATATTACAGGCGTCGAACCAATTGTCGTTTCACATTACAGGCGTTTAACCACTTGGTGTTTCACATTATAGGCGTCAAACCACTTTCCTTTTCACATCACCAGTCGTCAAGCCACTTGCCATTTCACATTTCAAGTGCTAAGCTAGAAATATTCTATAAATAGAGGCCTAGTGCTCCATTATTTTTCACGAATTCATTCAAGCTATAGTGAGAGAAAGTATAGAGAGAATAAGAGAGAAAGAAGAAGAGTATTCTCATTACTACACTATCGCAGATTCAATCTACTACTAATGTAAGGGTGTTATTCTTTCTTATTCATGAAGAGAACTGTTGTTATTCCATTGCTTATTATTCTCATTGGAATAACTTTGTATAATGCAGCTTTACCCTATACCGGTTCCGCTCTTTATTATTATTCTGTTGGAACATCCATGCATGTGTGTTTTACACCGGACCTTGTTCCGCCTTTTTATTATTATTATGTTGGAACATCCTCATCTCATGTGTTTTACACCCAACTGGTTCCGCTCTTTTATTATTCTATTGGAACATCCTGTAGGTGCAAATTTTGCCTGACCTGGTTCCGTTATTATTATTCTGTTGGAATAACCTGTCTATGCAAAGTACCGCATGCACGGTGATTTCTTTTGTTATTCCATTCTTTATTATACTCAGTTGGTTAAAGTTTTGACTTCTATATTCCATGAAATTAGTAGAATATCCTTGATATTTGCGCTTCATCTAGTATCTTTTCATGGAAATATTCTTCTAATCATTCTTGAATTTTACTCTACAAAGCAGTATCATGTTGACAATTTGGACATTTTTAGTTCCTGGATAAATTAATTCTTGAACTTGTTTTAATTGAATTCTTATATCATTGTCATCATCCTCATGTTTATATTATGTTGAAAGTCATCTGTGGCCTGTAGTGCATAGATGGACTTGGTATGATAATGACAAGGGATTATTCGGTGTAATCATGACCGTAATGTTACAAATGATGTGGTAAAAGTTATCATTGGCCCGTAGTGCATTGATGGACAGTTGTTGGCATGATCATGACCATTAATGAATACACGAATCTCCTTGGTTGTAGTGCATGGATAATTTGTGGTCGTGATACTAAAGAATATCCTTGGCCGAAGTGCAGGGGTGATTCGATGATGTGGATTATTTATTAAGCTGAGTCCCAGTGATAAAAGTAATGAAAAACCTTTTAAATCATAAAAGATAGTATATTTTATTCTCTACTTGACTCTTTTAATGAATTGCTTGTTCTGCTGCAGTTAAACTTGATGTTGTTATATTTTATCAGTTTAACACTGTTGAAGGCTAACGATAATTTATTCTGCATTATCTTAGTCATAATATTTCTTACTGGGCTAGTTGAGCTCACCCTTTCTTTCACTGTTCTCTTCAGGAAATGAGAATATAGCAGGGACTAGTCGGGGAGCGGAGTGATGGTCTAGAGGATAGCATTAGTAGTCCTCACTATTCTGTGAAATAGTGTGTTAATAATTATAATGAGGACTCCTTTTGAGTTTGTATAATCTCTAGTAGACAATAATTGTATTCAAACTCACAGTTATATTTTGTCGTATTGTACACGACAGTTGTATTAGTATGTTATTTTTGAATTTTGTACCATGTATCTGACGACCCAAGATGGGTGATGTATACCTAATTTTGGGGGCGTCACATTTACTGCCAAAGAAGAAGATAATTGAAAAGAATAACTTAAACTATATTCCAAGGCAAAATAAATAAATTAAATAACAAGTAAGATAAATATCATAATTTTGTAAGTATTTGACATGTATAAGTAGAAATTATAGTGTTATTATTATTATTTATTATTATTATTATTGTTATTGTTGTTGTTATTGTTATTGTTATTGTTATTGTAATTATTATTATTATTATTATTATTATTATTATTATTATTATTATTATTATTGTTGTTGTTGTTGTTGTTGTTGTTGTTGTTGTTGTTGTTGTTGTTGTTGTATATAACTTCCTGAGATTATATTAATGGTATGTAGTGAAGGAGAAGAATGGAATTTATGGGGGAAATCTCATGTTTTGATATAAATATTAATCCTTGCAAGTTATTAACAGATAACTTGTGGTGCTCCAGTGGTCAAATGATCAAAGTTCCAAATGATAGGTCACAGGTTCGAATATGTTCCGCATTTGGACATAATTTTTAAATACTACCTCCGTCCCATAATAAGTGCTTTTTTAGCTTAAATCACACATACCAATACACAAGCTAAAATAACAAAAATACCCTTAATATATTTTCTTTGAAGCTGAAGAGTTAATGAGTGTCATTTAATTGTAGTGATGGTAAGATGCAATAAATACCATTAAATGCATAAGGGCATATATGAGAAAATATTGCAAAAATTGTATTGGAGTTCTAACACATCACTTATTTTAGGAAAAAATATTTAGCCTAAAAAAGCACTTATTGTGGGACGGAGGTAGTACTAAATACGAATATTTTTTGACAATTCTCTGAATACCGAATATGGTCTTACAAAAATATGCTTATTGGGATTATCTTAATTTAAGGCAACATTTTAATAGTCGTTGCAAAAAGTTGTATAAAATATGCAACGAAAATAAAAATTATTGCCAATGAATGTGGTCCATATTAGGCAACGAAATATAGCAACAAAAAAACTTCCGTTGCCTACGATGAGGGGAAATCAAGTGGTTAGAAATTTTGCAATGAATTTCTAACGATTTTTGTTTCCAAATTTTGCAACCACTTATAAATTTCGTTGCAAAAAGTGAAAGCCTAACAAAATTTGCAACGAAGGACAAGTTTCGTTGCTAAACATACACTTTTAACAACGACTTATAAAGTTGTTGCCTGAAAAATCGTTGCTACAACCCCATTTTTAGCAACAAAAAAACTTTTGTTGCCCACAATGACGGGAAATCAAGTGGGCGAAAATTTTGCAACGAATTTCTAACGAACTTTTTTCCCGCCAATGAATTAGCAACGAAATTTTTAACGACTTATGAATTTCGTTGCAAAAAGTGAAAGCCTGACACAATCTGCAACGAAGGATAACTTTCGTTTCTAAACATATACTTTTAGCAACGACTTATAAATTCGTTGCCCAAAAAATCGTTGCTAAAGGATCATTTTTTTATAGTGCCTTCCATAACTTTGATCCAGTGTATGATCTGGGAGCTATAGAGGCATGAATAAGTAGCCTACATGTCAGTATACAAGATCAAAACAACAAGATAGCCAAACTAACCAAAAATCACTAAGATCTGAAGCCACAAAATGTTGTCAGACCCATTCTAGGCAAATCTGGGTTACCCAGAACTTCTAGTCAATGTCGGTTAACGCAGTTTGACCCTCAATAACCTTTAATCTACACTTGATCTGGACTTGATTCAAGTTCCAGATCAAATTCCTTACTACACACAACAAGTTCAAACATCTAAAACACTAAACACATTAACAGGGACAGATCTAGGAGACCTGACATTTGACTGTCAAACACCACTTTTCAAGATTTCCAGATTTTTGAAAACTTGATTTTTGAGCACTTTGATGTTATGGATCTGGGATCTAACAACCCATATCACTAAATAACATCTTATTACACAACTTTAAACAATAAACAACAACAACTAACATCAGATCACATGATTTCCAAAAATTAGGGTTTATACCTCTTTCTAACTTTGATCTTGAATCTGATCCTTTGAAGTCTGATCTTGAAGAGTTAGGGTTAGATATTGGGTTATCTCATCACTTCATATCACTCTACATCCCGAATTTTAGAGAGAGAGAAGATGTTGGCTAATATGAGTGAAAAATGCACTTTTTCTCTCTCTAATCTATATGTATTATTGATGCAATTAAATGGCTGACATGAGGGACTTATTTCAGTCACATGGGGCAGCTAAGGTTGGTCAACAACCCAATATATGGCATGTTTTGCAAGTATAAAGTCCAATAATGCAATAAGGGCACTTCGATCATTTTGATTTTTAATTTAATGGCAAACATGTTTTTTACTACAACCCTTAGGGTTTAGGTTTTAACCCTTAGGGTTTAGGGTTTAACTCTTTAGGTTTTAAAAAATAAATTCTAGAAATTCCAAATTAGGTTTCCAAAATAGAAAATTAATATTTCTAAATTATAATTAGGATTCTATAATTATATTTAAGATTTCCTAATCATAAATTCAATCTTGCTAATTAGGATTATTATTTCCTAATTAAAATTGCTAATTTAGCAATTAGGGTCAAAATTAGTAATTAAGGTTTATAACCAACAAATTAGGCTTCCTAATTAAATTAGTGTTTTATAATTACTTATAACTTGAAAATTAGGACTAATATTTCTTAATTAGCATTAAAATTATTAAATTAACAATTAGGTTTTCCCTAATTATCAATTAAGGTTTCTAATCTTGAAATTAGGGTTTCTAATAATTAGGTTTTCTAATTATTAGGGTTTTTAGTAAATCATTAGGGTTTTCCCTAATTAAGTTATAATTACTAACGTTTAAACTTTATACTAGCCTTTGTATTCCCAAACTAGGGTTTTAAATTTCCGAATTAGGGTTTCGGATTCCTGGAATTGAAATAAGGGTTTTCAGAACCGATTTCTAGGGTTTCTTGTTAATCGTAAGAATTTTCTAACTGAACGTTGACGTTCTTAATATAATATTAGAGTTTATTTGGTCAACCATTGACTCTTAACCACATACTATACACATATATAACCATATACACATAACATATACTCTTATATCCTTAATCCTGAATAATTCACCAAAATCCTTCACAAAATTTTGAAATCCTCAAAATTCCTTCTCAAAAATATCAAACGTATACACTTATTTTCTGTCTAGGTTCTAATATTGACCCTTAAATCAATTAATTAAAATTTTCTAAATTTTCTAAATTCTCGGGTTGTCACAGTAACCTGTGAATAGTAACTCATGAATAGTAACTCATGAATAGTAATTTGTTAATAGTACTAAGTCATGAAAAAGTTAAAACTTATCAAGAATGCCCAGAATATTATTTTTATGAAAAGATACTGGATGAAGCGCAAATATCAAGGATATTCTACTAATTTTATGGAGTATAGAAGCCAAAACTTTAACCAAATGAGTATAGAATTCGAAATCTGAAATAATATTACTTACATACTACAGAGTATGGAAGAAAATATTATTTCAAGCGAATATTGAACAAAATAACATCCTTTACGAATATTAAACGAAAATAATATTCCTTACGAATATTAAATAAAATAATATTCATTGCGAATATTGAACGAAAATAATATTCCTTACTAATATTAAAAGAATATAATATTTCTTGCGAATTTTGAACGAAATAAAATTTCTTACGAATACGAAAAATAATATCGTAAATGAATATGAAATAAATAATAACCCTTACGAGTATTGAAAGAAAATAATTATCTTCATGAATACGAAAGAACTAATACCCCTTACCTCAAAACGAAGAGTATTCCAACTGGTATAGCAGATATATTTTTACAGAAAACTTTCACTATTTTCTACACTCAAAGCTTCCTAAAACTCGAAAGAAATACGCTCAATATTATAGAAGAAGAATTCTCTGATTCTGGTATGTTTTTCAATTCTAAATAAGCATCCTATTTATAGGAAAATAGAAAGGATACTATTTAAATTTAGAAAATCTTGGACTGCACAGTACAAAAAAATCACGATTGACATTTGTCTGAAATTTTTTAAAAATTTGATTTTACTATTTATTACTGTGCAATTAAATATTCTAATAAAACAAAAAACTTTAAATAAAATATAATATATTTTATTTATAATTAAATGAAAAAAACTTATAAAATATATAATATATAATAATAATAATAACCTTTGCCTTACGGCAAAGGCAAGTCTCCCCCCCCCCCTTTTAAATTCATTTCATCACATGCATATATATATATATATATATATATATATATATGTAATACAAACCCTCCAACATACGTAAACTCCACCCCCCCCCCCCAATTTCAGAATCAGTTTTTCAACACATATGGGCCCTACCTGTGGCCCCCACCTTTAATATATAAAAACATTTTCTACCGATTATTTTGAAAAATGGGTAAATTGGGGTGCATAAAATAAGAAAAATTTACTACCAATACATCATAAAAATCCCTTCAATATTTTCATTTTTGAATTTTTGAAGTTTGACTTTTTCTGAAAAAGTCAACTGTTGACTATTTGACCAAAAAGTCTACCCCGACAAATTCTGTGTTTATAGTCTATCTTTACTAACTTCATCATTTCGGACTCAAATATCACGTCCGCGTCTCCAAATTTAACTCCGAACTCAAATTTGATTTTTTATAACATTTATTCATTATTATTATAACTCGCAATATTAACAACCAGATCGTTCCCAGGAAAGAGGGGGCTTTCCGATAAGGATTTCTCCCTATTGGCGCGCAATTAGGTGACCAAACCTCTCTTCGACAGAAATTTCTAGACATTTTTAATTATGCAAATAATAATATGAATAAATTGTCATCTCAATTATTGATTTAATAATATAAAATATTATAATAATAATTAAATAAACTGAGTGACTTCTCATGTAAGCATCAATAATCAATACCGTGTGCAACTATGCAACCACGCGTATTATTGTACTTTTACCACTGATTATTTTATGACAACTTGCTTACTTTGAAAATTTTTCAAATATCACCCTTAACTTTAGCCTTTTATCAATTTAACGATTTACTAAATAAAATAATAATTATAAAAAATTGAATACTTTCATTTCATAAAATTCGGGATCTCACAGGGTATGTCTTAATTTGTGTAAAAATAAATTAATTGGAGGTTTTGGCAGTATTCTGCAATTTTTGAGAATTGCAGAACTGGTACTAGTTCGCCGCGTCGCGACGCCAACTCCATGCCTTAAGGCCCGCGCCGCCGCGCCAAAGGCCAAGCCGCAGCGCCACTCTGCAGAATAGCCAGAAATGAAAATTTTCTAATTGTTCAAGTCTAAGAACGTGATAGTAACCTAATCTAATGTATATAAGAATATGTTAGACGTATAATGAGACGTTAAAATAGATTCTTAACATGTCAATAAGACATTTACATGTTGATTGAATTATTGAACGCATAGTTAGATTATTGTTCATGTAGTGTGATATTATGTGAAAACAAGTGTGGTAATTGGACTAAGTATAGTCATAACCAGAATTTATACAAAAGAATGAACTTGTGATGATTAGTTACATTATAATTGACTGGTATTATGAATGAAAATGATATGTAGGATTAAATCAAGGAACATGTATAATTAACGTGTAATCTACGCACGAGGCAAGTTTCCTAAACCTACTTGTTATTGTTACTCAAATTTATAAATTTATATCGAGCAAATTCTTGTTATTATTGATCAAGTTCAATATGCTAGTAATATTTCCAAAGTATGATTTCTGTTATACAATTCTCATTTCATTGTATACATCTCGAGTTATTATTCAATTTTAATATCAGTTATTGTTGAACCTTGTAAGACTAGCGAAACCTTATTGATTCGACTAGTCCATGGTTGATGAACGTTCTAAATTTTAGAACCTTGATAAGTAGGTTTTATGCCTACTTATTGGATATCAATTCACGAGAACTATGCCCATCTCAAGTACAATTTAGTGTGTTTTTAGTTGCATTTCGTGTTATTTTGCATTGCATATACTGAGAACTCCTATGGTGTGATAGTGCAGGAAATGAAATAGCTCGGTGTTGGAAGGTGGTAATGAGGCTAATGGAGGCATGGCACGAGGAACAAGTGGAGTAAGGAATGGAACTGTGATGAAAGAGCAAGCAACAAGTACTAGAGCAACATGAAGCAGCAGCAGAGCATAGATTGCAGATCGCAGGAGCCGCTGCATTATAAGAGTTAGGAAGCCAGCCTACCACGCCACACACTTCCAAATACCGAAGAAAATTTTACCAGCCTACCAGTGCACGTGGTGCACTAGGGCCTCATGTGCATGTGGCCGTTAATCAAGTCACGACTTTATTTTAATTTTTCAATTTGAAGAGTTTGAGTTGGTTAAAACTATTTTGGTTGGTACCAGACGCGATCATCAATTTCTTTTACGAGTTTTTCATATCACAGAACTAGGGTTTTACGCTTTGAGCGATTTCCAACAAAGATCGAAGCATAAACTTAATATTTTCTACTTCTTCTTTGTAGTTCAACCATTGTTTATGAACTACGTTTATGTTGCATGGAGATTATTGAGGATTTGAACAACACCTTGGGATTTTAATCAACAATTGGGTTTGATCAATTCTATCTTATCTCTTAATTGTTTTCAGTTATTTTTCATGTGTTACTCTAATCCCATAATGGTTTTTGGTTCAGACATGAACTAAACTCCATTATGGGATTCTAACGGATTTTAATATGTAGTCTAATTGATGGCTTGATTGCTGGACTGTTCGTGTATCATCAGGAATTTCTATTATGGTTGATTTGAATGCATGAATGATTGATCACCATTCATTTTATGTGCTTGTATGGAATTGAAAAATAACATGCGAGTATGGTTGTAATTATGGTAGCATGCGTATATTAGGCTGAATTGCTTAGCTTTGTATTTTGTGAATCAGATAGACAAATATTGTTTCACCTTGTGAGTTATATAAGGGCTTGTGCTTAAATTCAATATGGTTGCAATTTCACATTGAAATATAGTGATCTTGGTTGTATTGAAGATTACATGATATCTATTGTATGTGGATGTTATGTAAGTAGGTCATAATACATTGGAAAATGGTTATGTCTACATTCGTGCTCTTGGCTAATTTTCTGTGATACGTGAATAGTCTTGCATGCCGGTGGTAATTAGATGAACTATTAAATGAAGTTAGGATCCCATTATTTCCAGATTTGATTTACTACATTAATATTATTCTTTCATTTGTTATTTGATTTTAGATTAATTCAAAATCATAAGCGTTTCGTTTAAGCATAAAAATAGTGATATAGTTGATATAGTCGATTTCGATCGACAGTTTTTATTGAAGTTTGCATCCTCAACACATGAATCTTCCCGCTCAGTCATCCTCAGAAATATTTCACAATCGCTTCCTCTCATCAAACTTTTTCAGCTCTTCTGTCAAGATCTTTCACGCTCATTCTTCTTCATCAAAACTCAAGACCATCAGCACCTTGTCATCCCTTACTCTAAATCATCGTATTTTCACATTTCAAATTTCATCACCACTCCCCCCGTCATCTTCTTCTTTCTTCGCCAAAGAATGAAAAGGTGAAGCATGCCTTCTATTTCTTTGTCTATGCTCTTTTACATGAATGAACATGGTTGGGTCGCCCGCCTTTACTCTTACCAGCACGCCACTTGTCGTTTCATATTACAGGCATCAAACCACTTGGTGTTTCACATTACAGGCGTCAAACCACTTTTCTTTTCACATCACCAGTTGTCAAGCCACTTGCCTTTTCACATTTCAAGTGCTAAGCTAGAAATCTTCTATAAATAGAGGCCTAATGCTTCATTATTTTTTCAGGAATTCATTCAAGCTATAGAGAGAGAAAGTATAGAGAGAATAAAAGAGAAAAAAGAAGAGTATTCTGTTACTACACTACTGCAGTATTCAATCTACTACTAATTTAAGGGGTGTTATTCTTTCTTATTCATGAAGAGAACTCGTTGTTATTCCATTGCTTATTATTCTGTTGAATAACCTCAGATACGCCGCTTACTCCTATACTTGGTGACATTCTTTATTATTCTATTGGAACATCCTCGTCTGTGTTTTACACCCACCGGTTCCGCTTTTTATTATTATTTTGTTGGAACATCATGTCTATGTGTTTTACACCGCACTGATTTCGCCTTTTTATTATTCTCATTGGAACATCCCGCTTGGCAAATTTTGCTCTGACCGGGTTCCGTTATTATTATTCTGTTGAATAACTGCGTCATGCGGCACCGCATGCATGGTGATTTCTTTTGTTATTCCATTCTTTATTATACTCATTGGTTAAAGTTTTGACTTTCTATACTCCATGAAATTAGTAGAATATCCTCGATATTTGCGCTTCATCCAAAGATCTTTTCATGGAAATATTCTTCCCGATCATTCTTAAATTTTACTCTACAAAGTCAGATCATGTTGATAATTTGGACATTCTTAGTTCCTCGGATAAATTAATTCTTGAACTTGTTTTATTGAATTCTTATATCATTGTCATCATCCTCATATTTATATTATGTTGAAAGTCATCTGTGGGCCTCGTAGTGCATGATGGACTTGGTATGATTATGAACAGGATTATTCTAAGTAATCATGACCGTAATGTTACAAATGATGTGGTAAAAGTTATCATTGGCCCGTAGTGCATTGATGGATAGTTGTTGGCATGATCATGACCATTAATGAATACACGAATGTCCTCGGGTCAGAAGTGCATGGATAATTTGTGGTCGGATACTAAAGAATATCCTCGTCATAGTGCAAGGGTGATTCATGATGTGCATTATTTATTAAGTCGAGTCCCAAATGATAAAAGTCATGAAAACCTTTTAAATCATAAAAGATAGTAGATTTTATTCTCTGCTTGACTCTTTTAATGGATTGCTTGTTCCGCTGCAGTTAAACTTGATGTTGTTATATTTTATTAGTTTAACACTGTTGAAGGCTAACGATAATTTATTCTGCATTATCTTAGTCATAATATTTCTTACTGGGCTAGTTGAGCTCACCCTTTCTTTCACTGTTCTCTTCAGGAAATGAGAATATAGCAGTGACTAGTCGGGGAACGGAGTGATGGTCTAGAGGATAGCATTAGTAGTCCTCACTATTCTGTGAAATAGTGTGTTAATAATTATAATGAGGACTCCTTTTGAGTTTGTATAATCTCTAGTAGACAATAATTGTATTCAAACTCACAGTTATGTTTTGTCGTATTGTACACGACAGTTGTAATAGTAAGTTGTATTTGAATTTTGTACCATGTATCTGACGACCTAATATGGGTGATGTATACCTAATTTTGGGGGCGTCACACCTTTTCCGTTGCGATTTTCTCAACAATAACAACACATACTCCAGCTGCACCTCAGCAAGAAAAGAAATCAAAAAAATGGAGGAGATGATGATGAAGTACATGGCGAACACAGAGGTGATGATCAAAAGCCAAGCAGTGGCAATTAAAAATTTGGAAACTCAAATGGGGAAAATGGCGAGCATGCTTAACAACAGGCCCCAGGGTTCCTTGACAAGTACTACGGAGGTAAATCCAAGAAGAGAAGGGAAGGAACAGTGTCAGGCTATAACACTCAGGTCTGGGAAGCAGTGCGCAGGAAATCCACCAAACGCGATCGCGCCTGGTTTACAAGGAGATGACGCGCGGCCGCGCAAGAGATAGAGATTGTATCTGAAAAGAAAGAAACTAAGGATGATTCTGAGTTGCAGCAAGTAGAGAAGGATAAAGCAGGTTTAGTGGAGAAGCCCGTGAGTAAAACACCACTAGTTCACCCTCCAGTTCCGTATCCACAAAGATTGAACAAGCAGAGGGAAGATAAACAGTTCAGCAAGTTCTTGGAGGTTTTTAAGAAGCTGCAGATTAACATACCTTTCGCTGAGGAATTGGAACAGATGTCGAGTTATGTAAAGTTCATGAAGGGTATATTGTCAAGGAAGAGGAGACTAGAAGAGTTTGAAACAGTGGTCTTGACAGAGGAATGCAGTGCAGTACTTCAGTGCAAACTACCTCTAAAGCTGAAGGATCCGGGAAGTTTCACAATTCCATGCACGATCGAAAATATGAGCTTCAATAAATGTCTGTGTGATCTTGGGGCAAGTGTCAATCTGATGCCCTTGTCAGTGTTTAATTAGTTGGGATTGTCGACTCCAAGGCTGACAAATATTTCTCTACAGCTAGCTAACAGATCCATCACTTATCCACGGGGAATTGTTGAAGATGTATTGGTTAAGGTAGAGAAATTCATCTTTCTGGCAGACTTCATCATTTTAGATTATGAGGAAGATAAGAGTATACCAATTATACTGGGGAGACCATTCTTAGCCACAGGAAGGACTTTGATAGATGTGCACAAAGTGGAACTCACTATGCGTGTACATGATCAGGAGGTTACCTTTAACATATTCAAGGCGATGAAGTTTCCGACAGATGAAGAAGAATGCTTCCAGGTTGATTTGGTGGATCAAGTCTTAAATGATGAGGTACAGAGTTTGATGAGTCATGAACCGTTGAGAAGTCTCATTGCTGGAAATTCAGAATTAGAGGATGAGGAACTAGCAGAACTTGTGCAATTTCAGGATACCACTCCACAATTCAAAAAATTCAAAACTCCTGTTGAGCCATTGAATAAAGCTGAAGAAACATCAGTAAAATTGAAGCCATCTCTTGAGACACCTCCAGAACTTGAATTAAAACCACTTCCAGATCATTTGAGGTATGCATTTTTAAATAAAGATTCAAAGCTACCTGTGATTATTTCTTCTGCGCTAACATCTTTTCAAGAAGAAAAATTGCTAAGAGACCTTAGAGAATTCAAATCAGCTATTGGATGGACTATAGCAGGTATATAAGGGATCAGCCCTTCTTTTTGCATGCATAAGATCCTGTTGGAAGATGATAGTAAGCCGTCGGTGGAGCATCAAAGAAGACTTAATCCAATAATGAAAGAAGTGGTCAAGAAAGAAGTATTGAAATGGCTGGATGCAGGCGTAATCTATCCGATTTCAGACAGTTCATGGGTGAGCCAAGTGCAAGGTGTACCGAAAAAGGGTGGTATGACTGTGGTTTCAAATGAGAATAATGAGTTGATTCCAACACGAACGGTGACGGGGTGGAGAGTCTACATGGACTACCGCAGGCTTAACAAAGCTACGAGTAAAGATCACTTCCCACTGTCATTCATCGATCAAATGTTGGATAAACTAGCAGGTCATAAGTATTATTGCCTTATGGACAATTATTCAGGCTATAATCAGATTGTGATAGATCCAGAGGATCAAGAAAAGACAACCTTCACATGTCTATACGACACTTTTGCTTTCAGAAGGATGTCTTTCGGGTTGTGCAATGCTCTAGCCACCTTTCAGAGATGCATGATGGCTATTTTTTCAGATATGGTGGAACAAAGTGTGGAGGTATTCATGGATGATTTCTCGGTATTTGGGGATTCTTTTGATTTATGCCTTGAGAATTTGGTGATGGTCTTGAAAAGATGTGTTGAAACGAATTTAGTACTGAACTGGGAAAAGTGTCATTTTATGGTACAAGAAGGAATCATTCTGGGACACAAGGTTTCGAAGAGTGGACTTGAGGTGGACAGGGCTAAGCTAGAAACTATTGAGAACTTGCCACCACCTACTTCAGTAAAAGGTGTTCACAGTTTTCTTAGACATACAGGCTTCTACCGCAGATTTATCAAGGACTTCTCCAAAATAACTAAACCACTATGTAGTTTATTAGAGAAGGATGCACCATTCAAATTTGATGAGGCCTGCGTGTCAGCATTTGAGAACTTAAAGAGGAAACTAACTTTAGCACCAATTATTACAGCTCCAGATTGGGATTTGCCATTTGAGTTGATGTGTGTTGCCAGTGATTACGTTGTGGGGGCTGTTTTGGGTCAGAGAAAGGAGAAAATTTTTCCTGTGATCTATTATGCCATCAAGACCCTTATAGATGCGCAGTTGAACTACACCACCATAGAGAAAGAGATATTGGCAGTGGTATATGCCTTTGATAAATTTTGAGCATATCCGATTGGTGTAAAGGTGATAGTGTACACGGATCACACAACAATTCGACACTTAGTGGCAAAGAAGGATGCTAAGCCCCGGTTGATCAGATTGATTTTATTATTGCAGGAATTTGATTTGCAGATCAAGGATTGAAAGGGCACTGAAAAACAAGTGGCGGACCACTTATCTCGACTAGAGAATCCAGAAAGGACGGCAGATGATAAAGTTGTAATTAACGAATCTTTTCCAGATGAGCAGTTGTTTGTGGTGCAATAGGAAGTGTCATGGTTTGCAGACTACGTGAACTATTTGGTGCGTAAGATGGTACCTTCTGACTTGGTGGGTTATTAAAAGAAAATATTTCTGCATGATGTCAAATGGTATATATGGGATGAGCCATATTTGTTTAAACAATGTGCTGATCAAATGATAAGAAGGTGTATCCCATATAGCGAGACCGAGGGAATTTTACAGGATTGTCATGCTTCTTTGTATGGGGGTCAGTATGGTGGAGAGCGAACAACGGCTAGAGTTCTACAAGTAGGATTCCACTGGCCGATAATTTTCAACAATTCGTAGAGTTTTGTCCATAGATGTGACAGATGTCAGCGAGTCGAGAACATTTCAAAAAGAAATGAAATGCCATTGAATACAATCCTCGAAGTGGAAATTTTTGATGTGTGGGGGATTGATTTCATATGCCTTTTTGTTTCTTCGTGTGGAAATCTTTACATTTTGCTCGCAGTGGATTATGTGTCGAAGTGGTTAGAAGTGGCAGCCCTCCCAATAAATGTTGCCAAGGTAGTCCTCAGGTTTTTACAGAAGAGTATTTTCACGAGGTTTGGGACTCCTAGGGCCATCATTAGTGACGAAGGTAGTCATTTCCGCAATAGGCAGTTTACAACTTTGTTGGCTAAGTATGGGGTGAACCATCGCATTGCTGCAACTTATCACCCACAAACGAATGGCCAAGCAGAAGTGTCAAATCGAGAAGTCAAAAGAATTATGGAAAAAGTTATAAATCCCACTAGAAAAGATAGGTCTTTAAAGCTTGATGATACTGTGTGGGCATATAGGACTGCATACAAAACTCTATTGGGCATGTCACCTTTCCAGCTAGTCTATGGTAAAGCCTGTCACCTTCCTATGGAGCTAAAACATAAGGCGTATTGGGCGATTCAGAAGCTCAATTTTGATTTGAAAGCTGCAGGGGAGAAATGCCTGTCACCTTCGAGTTGGATGAATTTTGATTACAGGCATACGAAAATTCTAAGCTGTACAAGGAGAAGGTGAAGAAATGGCATGATCACAAGATCATAGAGAGAACATTTGAATCGGGATATAAAGTTTTGCTTTTTAACTCCAGACTTAAACTTTTTCTCGGGAAGCTGAAATCAAGATGGTTCTGGCCTTTTACAGTAAAGACTGTCTTCCCACATGGTGCGATAGAAGTGTTCGATAAATTCCCAGACCAGCCTTTTAAAGTTAATGGACAGCGATTGAAGCATTACTTTGGTGGCGAGTGGACAGACAAAAAGTCACCTCAATTCTTTCTTTGACATGAGATTCAGAGACAGTCAAACTAATTGACTATAACTTAGCGCTTGATGGGAGGCAACCCATTATTTCTATCTCTATTTTTTTATTTATTCAGTTTAGGTTGTTTTTGTTAGTTCATTCTCATTTTTAATTGTGATAGTCAGATTATCTTTGCATAAATATTTTAGTAGCTGAATTTGGATATGAGTATGTTTGTGCATAGCCTCGAAATGATGGTATTAAGATAGACACTCATGCTTGTTTAGTAATTCATGCTTTGACAGTGCTTATTGATGTTATTATAGGTATATTGGAATGAATTCAGTAAGGCCTTGAAGTGTTGGAAAGGAAAAATTGATGATCAGATCGCAAACCAAAAGCGCCGCTACCGAACCGAAAGTTAAAAAAAAATTGGTTTTAAAATAGGTTGTAACTCATTTGTCTATCAATTGAAATAACAGAAGGCGGATTCTCTTGCTCTCCTCAACACGCACGTCTCCTCATCTCTAGTCAGTTACAAACTGAAGCCATAACTCTCGTCTCCACTACGTGATTGTCGCTTCAAATCTCCTACCCACGATCACATACACTAATATAAACTAGGGTTTCAGACTGGGTTGTGCGAAATCAGTTTGGGGGTAATCAACTCTTCGGCTATCACTCACTATCAAGCAAATCTTCTTCTTCGTTATCCATCTTCAATGGGTCCTAAGCGTGCGAGGTCTCATACCCCGGAATCATCATCGTAAAGCAGTGACAGTTGGGATAATGTGGATCTCTCTAAATTTATCAACTTGGATGCTCAAATTGAATACTACCGAATTGTGGCGAAGTCGTTTGTTTGGGAGCGAGGGTTCAAGCCCGACGCGCAGGATGGTGAGTTAATGCAGATGATTCACGAGAGGTGTGGGCATAGGGTGTGCTCTACGCCAGTGGCTGAACCTATGGCTATTGTGTGGGAGTTCTACGCAAATGCGCAGCAAGCGATGAATGGGTTTGCTTTCGTATGTGGGATTCAAATGGAATACAGACCGAGAGCCATTTGCCAAGTGTTCCATTTACCCGACCCTCCGGCTGGGCGTAGAAGTTGGGTGGAGACAGATAGTTTGGATACAGATTTGAATGTTGTTATCACAGATTTGTGCGTCCTAGGGACTCAGTGGTCATGCACGCCGGGCACCAATCACCCCAAGACTTTTTCGGCGTCCACTCTCAATTGCTATGCAATGGCATTTAACCTGTTTGTGTGTGCTAAACTCATGCTGTCTTCTCATCAACATGAGATTAAAGTGGAGCGAGTTATTATACTATGGGGGATCATTGTGGGCAAGAATATCGACGTAGGTTACTTGATGAATCAGAAAATGCTAAAATATATGCGAGGAAGTACCACGGGCAGTATTCCAATGCTTCTATAATGACGCATTTATGTGCTAAGGCCGGAGTGAGGTGGACGGATGAGCAGTTACAATTCCCAAGCCAAGACATTACGCATTCTACCATCACCAGATTTGATGATTGGCAAGGGGGTACACCGCATCCCCGAGGAAAGGGATTTATTCTTCGCCCAACATCGTCTACACCACCACCGCAGCCCTCTAAGACAGATGAAGCGGGCCCGTCAACTCAAGAAATAGTTGTAACTGGGGATCAATAGCTCCGAAGGTTGGAGCAAAAATTCGACGCTATATATGACAATTTCGTAGCGTTTGCAACGGGTTTGACGAGGTCACTAGCAGAGGCGTTTGCACAGCAGGGGACGATGCTTGAGTGGCCTCAGTTTGGCACAGCCGCACCATTTCCACCAGCAGATTCCCCACCCAAAGAGAGTGGTGCATCTGATGATTAGGGGAGTTTCTCGAACCCTTTACCTTCATTCATTGAGACAATGAATATTTTAAGTTTGGGGTATTGGGTAGTAGGTAGTTGCATATAGTGTTTGCATGTTTAGTTTAAAAATGTGCATGTTTTATGTGTTATATAATAGTTGCATATAATTTTTCTATTTTTAGTATTATTATGTGTGTTAGTTTATGTTTAGTTGCATTTGATGTTGAGTGCATGTCTCACAAATTCTAGCTTTATGGAAATCATGTCTAGCCTATGATGAAAATGAATTTTGAAGGATTGTTGAATTTAATGGATAGCTTAAGCTTAGCTATAATGTTTTACATGATATGATCCATGATGCTGTTTAGATGCTTTCGGTTTGCACTGCCGTGTTCACAATTACTTGTAGGCATAAGAATGATGTGTTGCATTGCTTAATAGGAAATGTGGTTTTAAAAAGAGAAATATGTTGAAAATGGACTTAGACTGTACAAAACATTGATAATCAAACTTTGGGAACACATGGGTATGCTATATATATATATATATATATATATATATATATATATATATATATATATATATATATATATAAAAGCAATAAGCGTGGCTAGTCTTATTTCGGGGCCCTTGTTACTTGAGTAGTAAAATGCGCCTGTAGGGGTGTCTTAACACCTAATGCCTACTAAGGTCTTTTATGGTCCAGGAGTCATTGGTTGAAAGCTCGCTAAGGGGTAGCATTGTTAGCCTAATGGAATGAGGCATTGCACAGTCATGTGAAAAAAACAAAGAAAAGAAAAAAAATAAAAAGAAAAATAACAATAAACACCGTGGGAAAGTACGAAAATTGCCCTCGTGAGTAGTAATAAAGCAATTAAGCCCATTTTTGAACCTTAGTTTGTTTGGATATGTTGGAACAGTCTTTGTTGCATAAGTATACATGAATCTTGATTTAGACTATAATTTTCTATGTTGAGCAGTTTAGTATGTGTATTCTTGCCTTACTCAAGTTTTGGTGAACACAACACACACACACACAACATTTTTATAGCATGTATGGATTACTTGAGTGTATGATATTATGTCTATGGCTTAGTTTGGAGTTTCATTCTTGAATCCAGATAATTCACCGAGGCATGTTGGACTGAAATTCTGTTATAGCTGGAAGAATGTGAGACTTGTTTGCATCATGATATAGTTGCATAGCATGTAGTTGTATTTTTAGTATTTATGTTATATGCATTGCTTGAGGGCAAGCAATAGTTCAAGTTTGGGGGTATTTGATAAGTAGGTTTTATGCCTACTTATTGTATATCAATACACGAGAACTATGCCGATCTCAAGTACATTTTAGTTTGTTTTTAGTTGCATTTCATGTTATTTTGCATTGCATATACTGAGAACTCCTATGGTGTGATAGTGCAGGAAATGAAATAGCTTGGCATTGGAAGGTGGTAATGAGGCTAATGGAGGCATGTCACGAGGAATAAGTGGATATAATGAATGGAACTATGATGAAGGAGCAAGAAACAAGCACTGGAGCAACATGAAGCAGCAACAGAGCACAAATTATAGATCGCAGGAGCCGCACGACTATAAGAGTTAGGAAGCGCGCGCCCGCGTCACACACTTACAGAGTCATAAAATTTTACCAAAAGGCCTCAAGCGTCTCTGTGGTGCACTAGGGCCTTCATCGCTGCAAGTGCGCTGCCGATCAAGTCACGACTTTTATTTTAATTTTTAAATTTGAAGAGTTGGTTAAAACTATTCTGGTTGGTACCAGACGCGATCGTCTATTGTTTTTACGAGTTTTTCATATCATAGAACTAGGGTTTTACGCTTTGAGCAATTTCCAACGAAGATCCAAGCATAAACTTAATATTTTTTACTTCTTCTTTGGAGTTCAATTATTGTTTATGAACTACGTTTATGTTGCATGGAGATTATTGAGGATTTGAACAACACCTTGGGATTTTAATCACCAATTGGGGTTGATCAATTCTATCTTATCTCTCAATTGTTTTCAGTTATTTTTCATGTGTTACTCTAATCCCATAACGGCTTTTGGTTCAGACATGAACTAAACTCCATTATGGGATACTAACGGATTTTAATATGTAGTCTAATTGATGGTTTGATTGCTGGACTGTTCATGTATCATCAGGAATTTCTACTATGGTTGATTTGAATGCATGAATGATTGATCACCATTCATTTTATGTGCTTGTATGGAATTGAAAAATAACATGCGAGTATGGTTGTAATTATGGTAGCATGCGTATATTAGGCTGAATTGCTTAGCTTTGTATTTTGTGAATCAGATAGACATATATTGTTTCACCGTGTGAGTTATATAAGGGCTTGTGCTTAAATTCAATATGGTTGCAATTTCACATAGAAATATAGTGATCTTGGTTGTATTGAAGATTACATGATATCTATTGTATGTGGATGTTATGTAAGTAGGTCATAATACATTGGAAAATGGTTATGTCTACATTCGTGCTCTTGGCTAATTTTCTGTGATACGTGAATAGTCTTGCATGCCGGTGGTAATTAGATGAACTATTAAATGAAGTTAGGATCCCATTATTTCCAGATTTGATTTACTACATTAATATTCTTCTTTTATTTGTTATTTGATTTTAGATTAATTCAAAATCATAAGTGTTTCATTTAAGCATATAAAAATAGTGATATAGTTGATGCATAATAGTTTAATTTAGAAACCTTTCTCCGTGGATCGATACTCTACTTACTCTGTATTACTTGTTGACCCATGTATGCTTGCATGAGTTAGAGTCCTTTTGTTAGAACTAAAAAGGAGGCAACAAACCTTAATAAATTATCCAAACTAAACTTCATTTGGTGCGAACTCTAATGTCAAACTAAGATGAATAACCTTATATAGGGATTACTTATGCGTTAGCGTTAAGATATTGTGCACAGTATGATACTAAGGGCTGATCCCCCTAAATACGAGTAGAAGAGTCCATAGTCTTATGAATGTTAAAGGTTTCAAGTATAACCCTTGATAACCTAGGACATAGTTCAAGGTCTTATGACCCTCAAAAATCTTTTGATTCTTGTTATTCATTCTTGATTCAAAACTTGAGTTTTATTCCAGAAGTCTTTGATTCACTCGCATGTTATTATATATTGTTATTTCATTTTTATACTTGTGGGCAATTGTGCTCACTCTTGCGTAATAATAACATTACAGTTAAGAACGAAAGGTCTGACGAACCTTCTACTAGCAAAGGCAATGACAAGATTAACAAGTGATGAAGACTTTTTGTTTTATGTGATGATGTATTTCTGTTTAAGACTTATATTAATGTTGTGTAAGACGATTAATTGTTTATGTTTCCACAGTTAAGATTTAAGGTTAGTATGACCTGGGATATTTGTATTTATTTCAGATGATTTAACTCCTTAAGGAGAGGATTTATTTCTATCTATTTATGCTTTCATTTATTATGGGTAAATAGATATATGATGTTGTATAGTGAACACCAAATCATGTGGGAATGGAAGTACTCGATTTTGGGGGTGTCACATTATAACATAATACAACTATTCTATCAGCAAATTAGTTAACACTTAACCACATAACCAATTACCTTAAAACATCATTGTTATTATCGTTATTTGATAATATTTTAATTCCGTTATTCTTATACATTACGATTTAACACTTAATTTTTCCTTTTATTAGTTCTTTCTTATAATCAAGTAAGCCGAATACTAACACTATAGTTTGAATCAAGCAAGCCTGGATTCATAATCCTTCAATCTTACAAGCCAGGATTCACAATTCTTCAATTAAGTAAACTATTTTCCAATCCAACAAGCTGGATTCAATTGTTTTTCAATCCAGCAAGCTAGATTCATTATCTCCTTTAACGAAAATACCAAATTAAATTATTATTTTTCTACCATTTGGCCAAACATATATACATATATTTCATACACAAATTTTTTTTTTCCATAATTTTTCAATTTTCTTTAGTATTTTTCAAAAATCATTTTTAGTTCGTAGCTTAAGAAATTAGGCCTATCATGCTCAACTCCATAAATTCCCATATCTTGGCATAATCTTACACGTGTTAACGTGGCCCTCTAGTTTAAATTTCGTGGCCATCGAAGTTATAGAACTCCGATTATAGCAATTTTCGTTCGAAAAAACCCAAATATTGAAATGACCATAACTTGGTCAATTTAAGTAGGAATGAGCTCATTTTTGAACAAGAGCTACTTTATATCATATATATTCATGTCTTAAAATGACGGAATTTGTTTCACAAATTACATTGCCGAAACTGGCCTTGCAAAAATCTGGACGGTATGTTTTTGGGATTTTTGATATTTTTTCCTACTTTACTAAAATAAGTCCATACAGAAATCGACAACTCCTTTTTCAGTGATTCCACTTCGGTTTGAAAGATAACTTATCATATTATCATCCCAAATGTTTCTAGAAATTTTGAATGGCAGAAAAATTATGAAATTTCCCTTGGCAGTGACTGTGCAAAAATAATTTGTTCCTTCTTCTAAAAACGAAACTATTTTTGCTAAAACAACCACTACGGCTTGTGTACTCAACATTTTTGAGTGATACCACTTGGGTTTAGCAATTAACTTACATATCTAGCACCCCTCTTTGACGGATCACAAAAATAAGGTGTAGATCAAAAATGGTAGTTGATCAAAGGAGGAGAAAAAACTAGAGTTTTCTAACAAAACAAAACTAGTTTCTTTTCTATCCTTTTGATTCACTTTCTAACACTTACATATGTTAGAACCATACATGAAACCATATAAAATATGTAGATAGAGGGTTTTAGACCTCAAGATCATAAAATTTTAAATCACCAAAATCAAACAAAATAAATTAGAATAAGCTAGTTTAATTTTTCACCTTGATTTTTGGGCACAATTTCTTTCTCTTCCAAAGTATGAGATGAACTTAGGTTGCATCAATGGTATAACTCATATCCTTCTTCTTTTTCTTCCCACCGAATTTCTCTCTCTCTCTCTCTCTTTTTACTCATCACCACATCACTTGCTAGTCTATTAAAATGTGGTGGCTTCATAACCAATTTGACACATGGCTATTCTGACGCCCCCAAAATAGGTATACATCACCCATCTTGAGTCGCCAAATATGTGGTACAAAATTCAAATACAACTTAATTATACAATAGTCGTGTAAAATACGACAAAACATAATCTAAGAGTTTTAATAAGAATATTATCATCTAGACAATATCCACACTCAATGGAGTCCTCATTACATTTATTGTCACACTATTTTATAGAATAGTGAGGACTACTAAAACAACCATCTGGACTGTCAATCCGGTCCCCGAATCGTCCCAACTATATTCTCATTTCCTAAAGAGAACAGTGAAAGAAAGGGTGAGCTCAACTAGCCTAGTAAGAAATATTATGACTAAGAATAATGCAGAATAATTTATCGTTAGCCTTCAACAGTGTTAAACTGATAAAATATAACAACCATCAAGTTTAACTGCAGCGGAACAAGAAATCCATTAGAAGAGTCAAGTAGAGAAATAAATCTACTATCTTCTATGATTTAAAAGGTTTTTCATCACTTTTATCGCTGAGACTCAACTTAATAAATAAACCACATCATCCCTGCACTACGGCCAAGGATATTCATTAGTATCACGACCACAACTTATCCATGCACTACGGGCCAAGGATATTCATGTATTCATCAATGGTCACGATCATGTCTACAATTGTCCATCAATGCAGTACGAAAAATGAAGACTTTTACCACATTATTTGTAGCATTACGGTCATGATCATACCGAATAATCCCTGGTCATAATCATACCAAGTCCATCTATGCACTACATGCCACAGATGACTTTCAACATATTATAAACATGAGGATGATGACAATGATATAAGAATTCAATAAAACAAGTTCAAGGATAAATTTTTAAAGATTTATAATTTAATTTATCCAAAAACGCCCAAATTGTCAACATGATAATGTTTTGTGGAGTAAAATTCAAGAATGCTCAGAAGAATATTTCCATGAAAAGATACTAGATGAAGCGCAAATATCAAGGATATTCCACTAATTTCATGGAGTATAGAAGCCAAAACTTTAACCAACTGAGTATAATAGAATATATGAAACCAAGAAATGGATTTTTTCCCCGCCATGCGCGGAATCCAATGTAGATGCATCATTTCCACGATTTAATAAGGAATGAATACGAAGGATCATTCACCATGCATGCGCAGAATCCACATGATAAAGTTTATTCCAATGTAATAATAAAGAATGGAACTAGGCCATGCGTAATCTGCACAGATAGGATATTCTAATAGAATAATAAAGAATGGAACCAGGTCATGCGTAATCCGCACAAACAGGATATTCCAACAGAATAATAAAGAATGGAATAACAACAAAATTCACTAGGCATGCGATAGACCGCATAGACAGGTTATTCCAATAGAATAATAAAGAATGAAATAACATAAGAATTCATCAGGCATACGATAGACCGCACAGACATGTTATTCCAACAGAATAATAAAGAATGGAATAACAACCCTTACGAGTATTGAAAGAAAATAACTCTCTTCATGAATACGAAAGAAATAATACCCATTACCTTAGAAGAAACTGGATACTGGAATAGTGAGGTAGCAGACTTCTCTTCTTCTTTTTCTCTATAATTTCTCTCTATAATAATTGCTCTTGTGAGATTTAGTGAATTGGTGAGAATGAAAGAAGAATGAGCTTCTATTTATAGGAAAATATAGTTTCAATAATTGCATGTTTTGGGGCTCGAAATATTACAGTATAATACCTTCCTCTTTTTCATCATTTTTAATTTAGTCCTGCAAGTATTATCAAACTTTCACCACCTCCCCTAATAGTAAATAATGTGAATAAATAGTTCATTCATGTGACTTAATATTATAATCATGTGAAAAAACTAATTACAGTATAGTACCTTCATCTATACCTCCATTTTTAATTTAGTCATGCAAGTATTATAAATCTTGCACCACCTCCCCTAATAGTACATGAATGTGAATCAATAGAACACACATGTGAACAAATAGTTATACAAATGTGAAATAATAGCAATTAATTGCTCATTTATCCGATTAATTACCCGATTGGTCAATATAACATCCAAACATCAATTATTATCGAAATAAAGGTCGATTTCCACTAACACTAATAATCCCAACACAATGGAACTATCAATTTCATCTTTAATCAACACGAACTTATTCATCATTAATATTATAACTCACAATATTTAACAACCGTGTCGCTCCTGTGAAAGAGGGGCTTTCTGATAAGGATTTCTCCTTATTGTCGCGCAATTAGGTGACCAAACCTTTCCTTGACAGAACTTCTAGACATTATCAATATTGAAAATAATAATATGAATAACTTTGTCATCTCAATTATTATTTTAATAATAATAAATATTATGCAGATGATACTATGACAATAATTGAATCAATAATATGAGAGATATGATGCACAATTACGGTAGCAATAATTGAGTATAACTGAGTGACTTCTCACGTAAGCATCAATAATCAATATCGTGTGCTACTATGTAACCACATGTATTACTGTACTTTTACTACCAGTTTAACGGTAACAATTTCGCCGTTATTTTTATAAAAAGATAATTCTGTCATTTTCTAACTATGACAATACTTTCATTGTGGGGTCCACCAATGATTGTGTCGTCGTACGAATATTCCATGTTAAAACAAATATTCCCCGACCAATCAAATATTATATAACCACTTGCTTACTTTGCAAAATTTGTAAATATTACCAACAACTATAACATTATATCAAATCCATACCATAATATTCAAAAATATATTTCGAGATGATTATTCTTTATTCATAAAAGTTGGGGTCTTACAACTATGTTTTGGGAAATATCTTTGAAAATTGTGGACTTGTAATCAGAAGATGCATTCCTCTTTTCTCTTCCTTAATTAGCCAGTCAAGTGGCCTTATTTTCATCAAGTTTTGATCTCTTTTAATGTAATATCTAATATAGCAAAAGTCAAAATAAACCCCTTTCTAATTGGGCTACAAGTTTGGGCCATTATATTTGATGTTTTGGGCTTTCAATATATAATATCTTGGGCTTTAAATTTAATTCTTTAGGCCATTGAAATATTAACATATTCCAATGTCTTTCCATTTTATCCTACCCTAATTATTTAATTAGGGTTTTCATTCCACACATTTGGAATTTAAATCATTACTCTTGTACCTTAAATTTTATAACCTAATTAGACTTGCTTAAATTAAGTTATAAAAATTAATAAACTGAGATAGTAAAATATATCTCTTAAATTAGTATAATTTTAAATATTATATTCTCCCACACCATAATCCTTGGATTATTTAAATTTACATACCTAATGTATAATTAGGTTATGAAACCTTTTCTTTTCAATTTCTTTCTATCAAATAAATAAACACATAGTCATAATTACATTTCACATAATTATATGTCTTCCTAATCATTCTACACATATCACAAAGTTTTCGATATCATTAATATTTAATTAATATATCTATTTACAAAGTGACTTAGAATTCTTGGCTATTACGCTCATACATATGCACGCCCCGCCGCGCCTGGGCCATCTTTCCTCCCATGCCTCTCAAAGATTTGCACTTGGGCTATGTAATCGTCCCACTTGAACCTTCATAACTTTCAATTCGGGCTTCCGATAAACGAGTGTTGTACTTTTCGGGAAGCTGTTGTCGAGAGTTAACCAATGACATGGGATTAGAGGTTGTACGAAACCGGGAAGATGGGTCCATGACAAGATCTCCAAGTCTTCAAAGTCTATTCGTTGTATTGTCTTGTGCAGTTGTCACTCGGGATTTGAGTGGGACACCTTGGTATGCAATGTGGATTGAATTGTGTTGAGACGACGTGAATGTGATGTTGAGGTGGCAAAATGACGATTTTGCCCCACCGGTTATCTCCCCGCTTTGGACGGATATAGCGGCAAGCTTTCTCGTGAGTTGTCTCTAAGATTGGGTTGTTGTGGATGTTGAATGTCCTCAAGGTTATCTCTGAATTGTGCTTGACCTCCCGAGGTTATCTCTGATATAAGACCCCAACTTTTATGAATAAAGATAAATTTTTCTCTAAATACCATTTTTGAATATGAAGGTGTGAATTTGTTATAATGTTATAGTTGTGGGTAATATTTACAAATTTTGCAAAATAATCAAGTTGTTATAAAATATTCGTTTGGTCGGGGAATATTCATTTTATTAGGGAATTACTGTCGGAGTTAGAAAATGACAGAAATAACTTTTTTTGAAAATAACGACAAAAGTTTTATCGTTAAATTGTTGAAATACCCGGCAATAAAAGTACAGTAATATGCGTTGTTGCATAGTAGCACATGATATTGTACAATATCTTTGATTATTGATGCATACGTGAGAAGTCACTTAGTTTTATTCAATTATTGCCACAATAATTGCTGCATAGTATCTCACATTATTGATTAAATTATTATCTCAGTATCATCTACATAATATTTTATATTATTAAATCAATAATTGAGATAACAAAGTTATTCATATTATTATTTACATTATTGACATTATCTAGAAAGTTCTATTTACAAATTTTGCAAAGTAATCAAGTTGTTATAAAATATTCGTTTGGTCGGGGAATATTCATTTTATTAGGGAATTATTGTCGGAGTTAGAAAATGACAGAAATAACTTTTTTTGAAAATAACGACAAAAGTTTTATCGTTAAATTGTTGAAATACCCGGCAATAAAAGTACAGTAATATGCGTTGTTGCATAGTAGCACATGATATTGTACAATATCTTTGATTATTGATGCATACGTGAGAAGTCACTTAGTTTTATTCAATTATTACCACAATAATTGTTGCATAGTATCTCACATTATTGATTAAATTATTATCTCAGTATCATCTGCATAATATTTTATATTATTAAATCAATAATTGAGATAACAAAGTTATTCATATTATTATTTACATTATTGACATTATCAGGTAATTCCATCCCTTTGGTCTGAAGCCGAATGAAATGTAGTGGATTGAAAGAGAATCCCAATACCAACCGACAATGGTTTGTGTTTTGGTAGGGGTGGGACCGCACTCATGAATGGTCGCCACGTACTCCTATTGAAGAGGAGATCGTCTGCGTAGTTTGAACTCAAAAGAGGTTCAACAATCGATATGGGTCGATATATGGTGTAGGAATGTTTTTGGTTATTTTTGTTTTTGTAAGGAGAAGAGGGTAGAAATGTTTTTGTTGTTTTTGTTTTATTGCGACCGGCGATATGAAATGGTTGCCTACGTCTCTATTATTGAAGAGGAGATCGTCGACGTAGTTCGCCTCAAGGCGGTAGAAGAAAAGCGTAATCCCATGTGCGAGTCAGAGTGCGGGGAGGAGAAAGTTTAATCTTAGGTTGAGGATAAACTGCAGCGGTGAGAAGTTTGATCCCATGTATGGGTAGCCAAATCATAACGCAAGAGGTTCAATCCGCGGGGATGACCTAAGTTGTTTGAGCGCAAAGGAGAAAACCAGGCTGCTGGCTTGAAGAGTATGTTTCCCTGAGGGGCAAAGTGTTGAAAAGTTGTAGGTAGTAAAGGGTTAAAGAACCGAAATGACTGGTGACCTGATGATAATGCACCAGGGTGTTTGCTGGTTACTTCAAACATAATACCATTTCACGGTGTCTGAGTTGATGAGTTGTGGAAATTCATCGCTGTCCATTTCTTGTAATCTGAGAGCGCCTCCTGTCAATACTTCTTTGACAATAAACGGGCCTTCCCAGTTAGGAGCGAATTTTCCTTTGGCATGATCTTGATTGCTAAGAATCTTCTTCAGAACCAAGTCATGTTGTTTAAATTGTCGTAGCCGGACTTTTTTGTTATAGGATCTGGTGATCCATTGCTAATATAGCTGACCATGGAAGATAGCCGCGGTTCGCCTTTCGTCTATCAGAGACAATTGGTGATACCTGTCTTGTACCCATTGGTTTTCATCCAAATTGAAGGCCGATCAACACTCGAGAGATTCCATCTCAACTTCTATGGGGAGCACTGCTTCCATCCCATAGGTTAAAGCGTAGGGGGTTGCCCAAGTTGAAGTACGCATTGTGGTTCTGTAGGCTAACACAGTAAGAGGCAACAGGTTAGGCCAATCTTTGTGGTTAGCTGACATCTTTTGCATAATCTTCTTGATATTTTTGTTAGCCACTTCAACATCACCGTTCATCTTCAGACGATAGATGACAGAGTTAAGATGTTTAATGTGGAATTTACTGCATAACTCCTCCATCATTTTTTTGTTGAGGTTTTTGGCATTGTCTGACACAATCACCTCTGGTTGTCCATATCGACAAACGACATTGTTTCTGATGAAAGTAATGATGACTTCTTTAGTGACCCTGGGGAAGGAGGCTGCTTCTACCCACTTGGTGAAGTAGTCGATCATGGTGAAGATAAATCGGTGACCATAACTGGCTTTAGGCTCAATGGGCCCAATAACGTCCATTCCCCACATTGAGAAGGGCTAAGGTGAACTCATATTGTGGAGCTCCCGTGGAGGGGCGTGTATAGCATTCCCATGAATCTGGCACTGATAGTATCTTCTGACGTGGTCGTTGCAATCAGCTTTGAGAGACAGCCAGTAATGTCCCGTCCTGAGGACTTTTTTGATAAGGAGGGGGCCACTCATGTGGGGGCCACAGACTCCGACATAGATTTCATCCATAAGCCTTTGGGCTTGATCTTTGTCTAGACACCTGAGGAGACCTAGTCCTGCATCTCTTTTATAGAGCGCATCTCCACTCAGGTAGAACTTCATAGCAAGTCGATGGATCCGCCTTTTCTCAGTCAGGCTCACCTCAGCAGGTGTAGATCCATCTCGCAGATATTCTTTGATATGCTGATACCAAGGAGGTTGGATGGGAGGTAGCTCATCCGATACTTCTCCAATGTAATTCCCATAGGTTGTGGCCTTGTGCAGGGACATTGTGACGCTTGGCAAGTGTTCTTTGCTTGATATGCGAATTAAGGAGGCCAAAGTTTCTAATGCGTCCACGAAATCATTCCTATTACGAGGAATGTGTAGGAAGGAGATTTCTTCGAACTCCAAAGCCATCTCCAAAACCTGCCGATGGTAAGGCAGCAAATGTAGTTCCTTGGTTTGATAGACTCCGGTGGATTGTCTGATTACAAACTCCGAATCTCCAAGGACAGTTAACTGCTTGATGCCCATTGAACGGGCAAGTTTTAGCCCCATGAGATAGCCTTCATACTCAGCCGTATTGTTGGTGCTGACAAACTATAATTGGACCAAGAACGGATACCGCTCCCCGTATCGACGATACTAGAATTTCTCCAGCTCCAGAACCTTCCATGTTAATAGCTCTATCAAAAAACATCTTCCATGATTGGGGTGTATTGTACTGATGGTGTTAATGCACTGTCATTACTCCTTCATCGAGGAAATATGTTTCCAAGTGTTTGAAATCCCCGGAAGGTGCGGCGGCCAATTGATCTGCGATTCCTTGACCTTTTATGGACTTTTGAGTCACATATACAATGTCAAATTCTTGTAGGATCAACTGCCATCTAGACAGCCGGCAATTCAATATGGGTTTGTTGAACACGTACTTGAGAGGATCCACGCGGGATATGAGATGGGTTGTGTGACCATGGAGGTAATGCTATAACCTCGTGGAAGCCCATGCTAAAGCACAACACTTCTTCTCGATCAGAGTGTACTTGTGTTCACTGTTGCTGAACCTTTTGCTGAGGTAATTGATAACTCATTCTTGGCCTCTATCGTCTTTTTGTCCCAGCATACAGCCCATGGCATTGTCACTTATGGACAGGTACATGAACAGGGGAACATCATCCCTGGGTGGTACCAAGATAGGAGCTTTGACTAGCTATTTCTTGATTGTAAGGAAGGCATTCTGGCACTCATCATTCCATTTCATGGAGGAGATCTTCCTTAATAACTTGAAGATTGGCTCACAAAGTTCTTTGTGAGTTGGGAGATAAACCTCGCCGATGAAGTTGATCCTTCCCAAAAATCCCTGTACTTCCTTTTCTGTCTGAGGAATGGGCATTTCTGTGATGGCTTGGATTTTGGTAGGATCCACTTTCAATTCCTTTATGGTCGACTAGAAATCCTAGCAACTTGCTTCGACTTGGACGCCAAAAGGCGACTTAGTGGATTCAACTTCAAGTTGTACTTTACGCAACCTGTTGAACAACTTTCTTAGATGGTCAAGATGGTCATCCTCCTTCTGGGACTTGACAATGATGTCATCCATGTAGATCTCAATCTCTTTATGCATTAAGTCATGGAAAAGAGCCATCATAACTCATTGATAGGTAGCTCCGGCATTGATGAGGTCGAATGACAACCGTCTATAGCAAAAAGTTCCCCAAGAAGTGATGAAAACAGTCTTCTCGTGATCTTCCTCGGCAACCATGATCTGATGGTTCCCCATAAAGTAATCAGCAAAGGAGTACATGTCGTATTGCGCAGTATTGTCAATGAGAATGTGGATAAATGGCATAGGAAAGCTATCTTTTAAGCAAGCTTTGTTCAAGTCCTGGTAATCCACGCAAACTCGCACCTTCCCTCCAGGTTTAGGCACGGGTACAATGTTGGATATCCACTCAGGATATGTAGACACCATGATGATGCCGGATTGAAATTGTTTCACAATTTCTTCTTTCACCTTTAAACTCCACTCAGGTTTCAATCGCCTGAGCTTTTGCTTTATTGGCTTAAATCCCTCTTTAATGGGAAGGTGATGAAGGACAATTTTAGCGGACAAACCTACCATGTCTTCATGAGACCATGCAAACACATCCTGGAATTGTGTTAATAGTGTAACCATGTCATTCCGTTGGTTTGGGGTAAGGTCTGAACCAATCCAGATTAACTTAGGGCTTTCTAAGGTTCCGAGATTGAAAGAAGTGGTTTGATCAAGGTTAGGTTTGGATTTGTCTTTGACCCATTCTTGAATTTTTGGAGGCACCTCAATGTCATCCTAGAGATCCATCAAGGCTGAATTCATCTCTACATCAAAGGTACAATCCTTGCATGGGAGAGGCATCGTATCCGCAAATACATGCGCATCTAAATTTAGAGTCCTGAAACAAAATATTCTTTCACTTAGTATATATGAAATGCATTGACCATACACAATGTTAGCATATACTAGCAAAATAAACTGCTAATACTGTACAGAAAAGTAAGCAGTTATTGTATCTACAGGGAAGAAAAGAATTTCTGCCCGCTTTACCCTCGTCGACCAAAGCAAGGAATGCTATCCCAATTGGTAAGGGTAAAGTCCGGGTGGACCACGGTGATGGAGGGATTGTCATCATCCTCTCTGTCCTGAATGATGGCCATTATGTCAGGGAAATCATCGTCTGGGGTATATCTGTTGGTATGTTCATCATGGATGATGATGCACATGCCCGACATTATTCGGACAACGTTTTCCTTGATTCTCCGCTCAACTTCTTCGATTGCAGGATGTGGAATAACGATTTTCTTTTCCTCCACCAATTTCAGCTTAGGAAATAACATGGCCATGACATTGGCTGGCACCTTTACTGGAGGTTGTGCGGACTCAGAGTTTGAAGGCGAAGCCAAATGCCACATGATTGAAGCTGAAGGAATTTGTTGATGCTTATGAGTATTCCTTTGATTAGAGCTGGCAGAATAGCCTAGTCTAGTTGTTCCAACTTGCTTGGTTAATTGAATGGGGTACTGGATACCCTGGCCATCATTACCAAACCCTTTTCCTGCCTTATGACCCAACGACATCATTTCTTGACTAGCTGACATCACCTCAGCAGAAATGTGGGGTTCGTGCAGTGGTGCTCTAATAGCGTGGTATTGGGTGTTGCTTATTTCCAAAGCATGAAAATTGACTGGTTCTACGTCTACATTGGCATTGATGAAACGTAATGTCCCCGTCTTTGAGGAATCTCTCAGTTCAAAGATTGACCGTGACTGTGCTACTATTGATAATGTACTTCAATTGTTGGTAAAGAGTGGAGGGGACTGCCCCAGCCATATGGATCCATGGTCGTCCCAAGAGTAGGTTGTATCCCGAATCTATCTTGAGCACATGGAAGGATACGCATAATGTATGAGGGCCAATTTCGACTGGAAGCTCAATTACAACAACCGAGTTACGAGGGGCTCCATCAAAAGCTTTGATGATAGTATGGCTACTCCAAATTCGGTTGAGATTGATATTCATCTTTACCAAAGTGGCATATGGGCAGATATTCAGAGAGGAACCTCCATCTATTAAGACCCCTGCTACTATGTATCCGGAAGACAAGACCGCAATGTGTAACGGCTTGCAATGTCCGGTCCCTTCAGATGGTATGTCATCATCAGTGAAGGATATCACATTGTTGTTGAAAATGTGATCAACCATGTGTTGAAATTTTTCTGTATCCACTGATGTCGGAAGATAGGCTTCTTCCAAAACCTTTAACAAGACCTTCCGGTGATTCTCGGAAGTTAGGACCAAGTCCAAAATTGATATTTGTGGTGGAGCTTCCTTCAAGCTTAAAACCACCGAGGCTTCGTTATGACCCATAGCGCGGAAGAATTTTTTAATCTTCTTCATGGGTATTTTCCCCTTTGATTTGGTGGTGGGGTTCATCACCTGATGGGGAAGATACATTGGATTTTCCTTCGACACTGCAGCAATGGTATGTGAGGTGGATCCTTCACCTTCTCCATAATTCCACAGAACCTTGCGCAAGCTAACAATAGGATATTGTGCTCTACATGGCAAGTTGATTGGCTCAGGAGTGGCCACTTTCAAAGGATTGTTTCCTCCTTTAAGTTGAATTATCGGTGTTGTGAGAATGTATTAATCCCTTCAACTTCAAAGAGATATAATCGCTACCACACTTTTCCACTTAGTAGGGCTGCATTCTCACTTGCACGTAACACGTTGTCGTTATCCGCCAAGCCTTGATACACCACCGTCGATTAGATTTTGAATAAGGTGGCGAGTGCCCAACATTCTTCTCGTCTTTGTGATCATGAGATCGGGAGTGGTATTGACATACTCCATCAGAGTTGTATCATCCCGAACGGGGGTTGATTGGAGGTAGAAGGGAACTGATCCTTCCTTCATTGATTAACATGTGAAGGATTTCCTCCATGGGTTGGCCCAAATAGGTGAATTCCGCTTTTTGGCGAAATCCCGACTGAAGCTTTGGCATTTGCTCTCTTCGTCACTTTGTCTTCCAATATTTTATTTTCTAAAAGGGACGAGGAATATGCATGACGATTGGTAGAGACCGGCATGCTCTCGGCCGATTAATTGCCGAGTCACTTGATGTTGATAAGTCACCGGCCCGCCAATTGCTCAATTTGTTTGCAGAGAGCTTTCATCTTCGCTCCATTGTGAATCGAACTTAGCATAATCCCATCCGTCATCACCGTCTTTGATGGTGCTGGGGAATCACAAATGGCCGGAACTCATCCACCGCTCCAATTAATCATGTTGACCTCTTCTTCTTCGTGTTAAGGAAGAGGGTTGTCTTGTACGTGAGGCTGATCAGGTTTGGTGACTACGATCTCTCCATTATCTATTAGGTCCTGGATCTTGTGTTTCAAGACCCAACAATCTTGAGTATCATGTCCAGGTGCCCCGACATGATAAGCACATTTCCTAGCAGCATTGAAACCCCGTCCATTAGGGCTGGCTGGTGGAAGAAGATGCGTGATTTTCTTCTGTGTTGTCAGAAGATTAAGAATGTTCTCAAGGGTATCCCTTAAGGGTGTAAACACTCGATGGCATTTGACTTCTCCACCTTTTGGTACTGGAGGGCTTGCAGACTGTACTGGAAAGGGAGTGTAGTTTCTCCTTTGAATGGGAATACTTTGATTGCCTTTTTGTCCCTCTAGTATCAGGGAAACATCTTCCTCTTTCTTTTTATGGACCTTCTGGGGTTGTTCCCATAATTTCCAGATTGGATGTGATCAAGAACAACTTTGAGTGCGGCTAGGTCTTGAATCTTTCCCGACTTCAACCCCATTTCACCCATCTCCCATGTTTAACCATTTCAGAAAAGCGGTTTGATGCTTGCTTAAAAATCTCTCTTAGAAGGGAGCTTTTGTATGTCTATAAATGTCATGACCATTTCTCAATCGACATGGCGGACTAACTTGGCGCAGGCGACCAGGCGTCTCCACCTTTGAGCATACTCTCTCGAAAGACTCGTTAGATCGCTTTCTTGATCTTGGTAATCTGATCCGATCGAGGAGCCATTTGAGTTTGAAAACTATATTGAGTGAGGAAGGCATGTGCTAGCTCTTCCCAAAATTGTGGATTTTGGAGTTGTCTAATCTTGTTTACCACGAATCCAAGCTTCTCGCTAGACTCTTTTGGAACAATTGCATTATGAGTTTTCATCCTCTGCATAGATCCCGCCTCTCAATAAAGACTTTTAAATGTGTATAAGGATCCCCTAACCCGTCATATTTTTCAAAGTCAGAAGTTTTAAATTTTTCTAGATAGTGAACACCAGGAAAAATACATAGATCAGCATATGAAACACTCCCGTGTGTTCCAATTCCTTTGATAGCGCGAAGGGTCTCTTCCATTTGGAGGACTTTCTTTTTGATGTCACCATTGTCCGGATCTCCAGTTGGAATGGGCAAGATCCTGCGTTTTGTTGGTCGATCCGGTATTTTCTCGACCTCGTGTGACGGTGTAATTCTTTTAATAGAAATGTACCCAAATCAGAATCTGCTTTGCTTAACCCATCGAATTCTTTATGAGAAATCGGATTAAGTTCAACAGTTTGATGATGACATGATTGACTGTAGGCCTGTTGCCTTTTTGGAATTTGACCAGGTAGTAGGTCCGATTGATTCCCTGCGAAAGATTGGCATAGTTTAGTTCTTAGGGAAGGTGTATAATGACATGCTATGTGATGTGTCCATTTTAGGAATTTTATCCTGCAAAACGGGTGTCAGCTGTTTGTAGCATGTATGTGGACATACTGCTTCATATTTCTCATTACATGGAGATAGATATGGAATGAAATTACAAGTAATTGTGTTTATAAGTAATTGAAATGAGAGCATGAAGAGACTTTCCTTTGTTTTAGGTTTATTAGAGGCTGACCTATCTTAGGTTACTCTCGCGGCTTTTTGGCATAAAGGTTTCCAAATCATCGCAATCTACTAGACGGGAAGTTAATCCGGTCTTTCAACTGGAGCGAATTTGGGTGGTGCCTTTCCTGAGCCTCGGAGAAATAGTCTTCTCACGAGTCCAGTAATCAAACACCGATGGGATAGCCTCCTAGTGGAGGGACCACACAACATACATTCACATACATCATGTCTCACCGTATGGAATGATGACATGTGCGAAGCACTAATATCATAAGCAGTTTATAGTGTGAAGCACTAACATCACACGCAGATATGATGCAAAGCACTAAGCTCAAACAAGACATGCATTCGTACACATTCATCCAATGTAAATGCAACATCCACACACAAGCATATAATCAGTTTTGAAAAGGTTGTAGTAGCGGCTTAAGTCCTCTTACTGGAGTCCCCAGCAGAGTCTCCACCTGTCGACGTCGGGATTTTTGGGTGTCCCTTTCCGTTACTTGTTCTTTGGTGTTCTCATTTTAGGTGAGATTTGTTGGAAAAAACAAGTGAAAAAGGTCCGACATGTATAATGTCGACGATGGGACTGCTAAGAGTCGCCAGTTGGTTTTTAAATGGTTGTACCAACACAACCGAGAAAAGGTTTGCACATTGACCCAAATGATGTGACATCGATATATCTGGGTCGGTGAAACCGAGATTCGCTTAGGGTCCGGGGACTTGGTTATGCTGGAAGGTGTTAGGCACTCCACCGACATCCGTGTTACCACTTGACCGCCTCTTTTCAAGAAACTATTATATGAGTGTGTGTGTGTGTGTGTGTGGGTCAATGTGTCATATATGAAAGTTGTGCGAGGCCCTCGTTCGAACCTATATACACAGTGGTTTGAATTTATGTAAAAATTCGCTTTTTAGCAATATATGGCAATGATGTTTTATAAAAGAGGTTTTTAAACCCGATGCTCAATAGGGATTGAGACCTTTACACCTCCATTTTATTAAGTGGTAATTTGGATTGATTTTATTTGACGAATGTGAGGCATCCGTATGAAAAAAATACATCCAAAATAATGCCGACTTCCTCGTGGGTATGGAAACCATCCGAGGAAATACGGACATCGCAGAATAATTTACAAGTCGCTACGGTTTAAAATGTCCATCACGGAACCGAATCTAGATCCAATGAGATGAATCTGTGATCACATGATTCCTAAGCGCCTGAGAATATTGCAATTTGTATAAAAGCAATAAGCGTATATATATAAAAAAGGTAAATATATATATATACATAC